>JADWPL010000026.1:123700-456890 GCA_016109495.1 Phialophora tarda | reverse complement strand
TAATATTCTTTAGTCTAGCTAAAATCTAGTCCGCTTAATAGTAACTTTAAGACTAATAAGACTAAAAAGACTAAAAGCAGGCTTAAAAGGCTAAGCTTAAGCGCCAACGACAGCTTTAGAAGGAAGAGAACTAGTGGTTAGTGTTATAAAGGCGACAATAGAGAGACCAGTAGCGCCTCGAAAGGTAGGCTCAAAAGTACGAGATAATATATACTAAATAGGCTAACTAGCAGCTTCAAGAAGGCCTCAACCACTAAGACAGTATACTAACGGCATCGACTATTGCACTAGCGCACCAACAATAGCTTATTATCGATGCCGACAGCGATGAAGAGGCGGAGGGTGCCAAACAGCATGCTGCTCGGCCGCGGAGGAACGTTACACCGCCGAGGCATTTACAGGGTTATGAATTATATTAATAAGATGGTCAGATATTCATACCGATAATTGCAAAATAACAGCTTGTTCAGATGCGCGGTTGCAAAATAATTAATAATTGCGCAACAGCCATGATGAACTGCAAAGCGTGCATTGTGTGGTAGCGTGCACGTGACAGGGAACTCTCCTAAGAGCAACTAACTGGCTCTCTGTGCGGCGGAGTGAGCGGATAACTCCCCATTTAACCCGTAAAGTGGCGATCTCATGATGGTGGTGACCATGCAACGAGGAAAGTCCCATCAGCACGGAGATGTGGAAAAGATGGAACTCGGCATTGGAAAAAGCGTCGATGACGAAAGCCAAAAGGACAAGCCCTTCGTACAAGCATTTACTATCTGGAGAAACCCTGTCCCAGCCTGGACGAAGTACAATACACCGACCATTTTGGATGTCCGCGATTAATAAATGACACATCCTCTCCGCCCCAGGTGCCTGGCTTCTTGCTATAACTACCTCGAAGTGGACTTTGCAAATTTACTAGACCGCCTCAACCAAGTCTCGAAATCTTGCATTTCGGGGAACTTGTCCCTGTACTCCCTTGGGTCTGCCCCGAACCCGTCGCTCTTAAACCAGTCAAACATGGCGCCAAGTTGCTCGTGGAGGATGAATTTGATGAGACGGCCGACAAGCGGATATGTCGTCGGCATATCTGTTCCTACCACTCTCTTGAAGATGTCGTTGGCCTGCTGAGGGGTGAGTTCGTCTGTCGCAAACGAGATGGCTTTCCCGGCATAGGCATTTTGATTCTTGAAGACGTCAGCCGCCAGGACGCCAATGTCGACTGACGATACCAGTTGCAGCTTGCTATCCATCCCGTTCAACTGCCACATGGTTGCAAATGCCCGGCCGAGGAAGTCAGGTGTGAGATTCTCCATGAAAGCGACCGGACGGATGATAGTCCACTTCATTTTGCCGCCTCCCTTTTGCGACACTTGCTTGAGATGGGTCTCTATGTTGTACTTGGAGATGAAATGTTTGACCACAGTGCCGCTACGGTCAGACTTTTGTGGACCGCCGCGTTCAGCTGAGGTGTACACAAAATGGTTGACCCCATGAGCTGCGGCGACATCGACAAGTGCCTTTCCTTGCTGCTCCTCGACCTTGGGTTTGAGTGGCACTTGTACGCTGAAGACTCCGTGGAATGGCTCAGGCGATGCCTTGAATATAGCTTCGCAATTGTTAAGATCGCCTTCGACGACAGTGACGTTAGGCTTCTGTGCGAGGGCGAGTGCTTGGGGACTTTTCGAGTTCCGCGTCAAAGCCACCAGATGGAACGGTGGGGTGGGGGGAGATTTGAGCAGAGCCGACAGTAAGGCACCTCCCTGCTTGCCCGTGGCGCCGGTGATGAGTATGCGCTTGAGATTCGACATTGGGTCTGATGGTCACTAGAAGATACGAAGGAATCCGGTGAAGACGCTGCTTGTTCAAGTTGATGATCTCTCGCTTGCCTGGCTGCCAGCATACAGTGATATATATCAGTCAACCCTACCTGCGCTTTCCTTCTTGTCCACAACGATGCGTACATTCGTCCGAGTCCAGCCATGGCGCCAACCATGGGACATGCCAGCCGAAAATGTAAACGTCATCTTCATCTTCACGATCCTGGAGACAGGTCAACTGGCTCTTTGTATGGTCCCCGCCTGACTGTCGAATTGGTCCAGGAATGAAAACCGCGGACCAAATTCAAGGCGCGAGGAGAAAGACGCGACATGATTGGCGGAGAGGATCGGGGCATTCTGCACCGAAATGCCGTCGCTCCGCGCATCGCCCATGAAACTTTTCGAGCGCAGTTGAATCGACGTCGAGGTCAAGCCGATGATGCGCGGCGCACCGAATTGCATATTCACGTCCCGCCCATGAAGACCACAGCTCCCTTTCGATCGGTCCGCCGCTCCCTGTATATCTGCCAGAGTTGTCGCCACCATCTTCGAGACCGGAACCAAGCTCTCAGCAACGCTGTTTCCCAGCAGAGATGGATCACGCGCGTGCACGTCCGCAGGATTCAAGAGGCAGAAGAGGAATGGCAGGCCAAAGCCAAAGATATAGAAGCTGGGAACATGAAGTCTATGATGACGATTCTTGAAGAGAGGGGATATGTGAATCAAATCGTTGGGTACGGCGCATCGACTTGGGCGTGAGGAACTGGATTGACTGACACCATCACCCTCAGCTCAAGAGACGACCTGGACAAGCTCATGACCTATCGTCGAATCGGCGCGTATGCGGGCATAGACCCCACTGCGCCATCGCTACATGTCGGCCATATGGTGCCGTTCATGGCTTTGGGGTGGCTGTATATCCATGGCTACAAGGCCAACTTTTTGGTAAGGAGGGCTGATCGACTTCGTTACAAAATGCAGCATTCACTCACACCACTCAGCTTGGAGGATTCACAGCTAGCATCGGTGACCCGATCGGGCGTCTAAAGGGCAGGGAAACCATGTCCCCGCCACAAAGAAAAGCAAACATGGCGGCCATGCATATCCAGCTGAAGAGACTGGGCGCTTCAATGGAAAAGTACGCAGAGCGCAAAGGCTACATGCGGGAATGGTCGTGGCGGAGGTCTCTCGAGAACAACGTAACGTGGTGGAGTAAAGTCACTGCCAGAGAGTTCCTTTCCATGCTTGGTCGCCATATTCGCATAGGCCCCATGCTGGGTCGAGATACGTGAGTATTGCTTTGTCCTCACGGACGTTCCATCACTGATCCAGCGTGCCTATAGGGTGAAGAACAGGCTGGAAAAGGGCGACGGGATGTCGTTTGCCGAGTTCAGCTACCCGCTAGTACAGGCCTGGGACTGGTGGCATCTGTTTCAGTCGGGCTGCCAGGTCCAGATCGGTGGTGCCGACCAGTTCGGGAACATCCTCGCCGGTGCCGAAGCCGTGAAGCAAATCGCCAAAGAATCGCACGAATACCAAGTTGCCCTGCGACAAACCCAAGTGCTGGATACAAAACGCCGCATCAACGTCCCTTCCGATCCCATGGGATTCACTGTTCCGCTGCTGACGACGTCCTCTGGAGAGAAATTTGGCAAGAGTGCCGGGAACGCCGTGTGGCTCGATCCCGAGATGACCAGCGTCTATGATCTATACCAGGTAAGCAGGCGTCAGAAATGCCTGATCCGCCGCGGAAGCTAAACAGTTGTGGGCAGTTCTTCTTGCGTTCCGCGGATGCAGATGTCGAGAAATACCTCAAGCTCCTGACTTTCTTGCCGTTGCCCGAAATCCACCAGATCATGCAAGAACACCAAAAAGACGAATCCAAACGCGTCGCTCAGCACAAACTCGCCGGCGAGTTCGTCGAGCTCATCCACGGCCTGCCCGCCGCTCAACTCGCCGAAGAACAACACCGAAAACTGCACAACAAGAACATGACCCTCAGCGACCTTCGGGCCAGCGTGGCCGAAGCCAAAGCAACCGACGTGCACCCGAAAACCGGCCTCCCGATGTTTGCGCACCCTTCCCTAAACAAGCATGCCCAGCCTTTACACCGCGAGGACGATCCATCCACCAGCGTCAAGCTCCCGCGCAGCCTGGTGTTCGAGAAACCCATGAGTCGCATTCTCTGGTCCGCGGGGCTAGTGACCTCGAGGACAGAGGGCCAACGGCTCATCAACGCCGGAGGGGCGTACGTCGGGGGCGGCACCGACGCGAAGACCGAAATGGGCGACAATCTCACCTTCACGCCCGTCAGGACGTCCGAGTGGAAGGAGGTGCAGAAATGGATCCTGGATGACAGCCTCCTCATTCTCCGGTCGGGCAAGTGGAGGATCAAAATCGTCAGTATCATCCCCGACGAGGAATACGCAGCCCTTGGATTGTCGTGTCCTGGGTGGGAGGAACATCTCCGGAGTAGAAGCGATTCAAGCCCGAGTAGCACCAACACCAAAGCCGGGGCAAGTGGTGGTGGTGGTGATGGTGAGGTAGAATGGAGCCCGCTGGGTGCATCGTGACCCACTGCCCTGTGCTGTCACTGTACGGAGTACAGTGCCTTGTACAGTACTGTTTTTGTAACAAAAAGCGTCGGTTGACATTGCGTGTGTACGTGTACATATCAACATCAGATCTCCGACTGCGTATCCGACGCAACGTGTTGAATATCATTCTCAAATCCGACTTATCTTGGATGTCAATTCAGAATCGATCGGCAGACTTCTTACATCGTCTCCGCGACGAAACACCAAGCTTTTGTCTTCACACTGAACGCCACGCCTGGGGGTATCTTAAGCTGAACAACGTAATACATCCCCTTCCATTCGTGTTGTTACTCCCAACATGCAACACAGAACACCAACACAACCTCGAGTCTAATCCTTCAGGAACATCTTGTATGTCGCGTTGTCCGTACACTCCTTGAAAGGGTAGCCTATGTCCTTTAGAAAGTCCTCCAACTGATCCCGCTCCGCCTCCGGGCACTGGATGCCCGCCAAGATTCTGCCGACATCCCCACCATAGTTCCTGTAGTGGAACAGCGTGATGCTTTGGCCCGGCCGCAGCGTCCTCAGGAACTTGAACAACGCACCGGGCCGCTCGGGGAACTCGAACATGTACAGTCTCTCGTCCGTGACGCCGGACCGTCCGCCGACGAGGTATCGGATGTGCGTCTTTGCGAGTTCGTCGTCGGAGAGGTCTGTGGCCGTCATGCCCTCCGCGGAGAGTCGGTTGAAGAGGGCGCCCAGTTCCCTCTCGCGCGCCCCGGCCGAGGAGACGGAGATGCCCATCATGACGTGTGCTTTTTCCGGGTTTGAATAGCGGTAGCCGAACTCGGTGACGGCCTGCGGTAGGACGGCCTCGACCAGTTGAGCGAACGAGCCCGGCCGCTCTGGGATCGTGACTGTGAGGAGAGCCTCCTTCTGCTCGCCGAGTGCGGCACGCTCGGCGACGAATCGCAACCTGTCGAAATTCATGTTCGCGCCACTGGCGACGGCGACCAGTTCTCGGGACGTGTCGGTCGAGGGATTCTGCGCCACCCATTTCTTCAACCCCGCTAGGGACAGGGCACCCGCGGGCTCGAGGACGGACCTGGTATCCTCAAAGACATCCTTGATGGCTGCGCAGATCTCGTCGGTGCTGACTTCAATGACATCGTCGACGACTTCCTGGCATAGTCGGAACGTCTCTTCTCCGACGGTCTTGACGGCCGCGCCGTCTGCGAATAGACCGACCTCTTTCAGAAGCACTCTCTTCCCCACCTTCAGGGACTCGACCAGCGCGTTCGCATCTGAGGCTTCAACGCCGATGATCTTGACGTGCGGCGCTATCCTCTTCACGTACACGCCGATACCGGAAATCAAACCACCGCCGCCAACACAGCAAAAGATAGCGCGCAGCTTCTGCAGTGAAGTCTGTCTCAGCAGCTCCATGCCAATGGTGCCCTGCCCGGCTATAACGTACGGGTCATCAAATGGGGGAATATTCGTCAAGCCGTGCTGCTTCTCCAGCGCGTGACAGTGGTCCTTTGCCGCGTCGAAGTCCGGACCATGCAGCACGACATTCCCGCCCATGCGACTGACATTCATATGCTTGATGGCCGGTGTCCCCTGGGGCATGACGATCGTAGCAGGGATCTTCAAGTGCCTGGCCGAGTAAGCCACGCCCTGGGCATGGTTCCCGGCTGAGCAAGCTACGACACCCTTCCACGACACCTCGGGCGGTAGGTGTGCCATTTTATTGTACGCCCCGCGCAGTTTGAAGGAGAAAACGGGGAGGAGGTCCTCCCTCTTTAGTAGCACCTTGCATTCGAGCCGGTTGGAGAGGTTGATGGCATGACTGAGAGGGCTTTCACTGACCACGTCGTAGACCCGCGACGTAAGGATGAGGCGTACGTAGTCGGGGTAGCCGTTCGGCAGGAGGAAGTCAGAGGGCACGTCGTAGGTAGGGGTGTCAGCCCGTTCCGAAGGGGGTGTGGGCATGGCGGTGTACTCGGTCATGGCCAGCCCGGACCGCTTGGGCGTTGTGGGCGTGGCGGGAGTGACCGTTCCATTGAGATGGGGCTCGGTGGCGTCCATGGCGACGGTCGACAGTGACTACAGGGACGAGAAAATATCGACGTTGAGCGTTGGGTGTGAGTTGTGGTTTGAGCGTGTGTAGAAATGTCAAACGCGGAAAATTCCCAAAGCTCGTCTCTCCCCGCATCTTCATCTTTCCGTTTGAAGCTACGTACATGTCTTTCTACTCGTATCTGCATCTGAGCAGCTCTCGAAGATAAAGTCATCCTCGGAACTATCTTGAGGCTCAGATCCGTCGACCAGATCGGCAACCGCGATACAACAGGAGGCACACCCAGCAAGAGCGTAGCGGCCAGTCGCCCCCGTGAGCTCTCCAGTCCTTGCACACGAGCACATTTCGCTCCGGCTGCACGTCGACGTCAACACTTTTTGGCGCCGACTCAGACCTAGAGAGCACCACCACCACCATCATCACAGTTCCAGCTATCGATATCGATCCTTCAACAATTCCCCCGCAAACAGCACGGGAACTCTCCAACACATCAAATCCGCAACAGACATGTCTAACGACGCGCATCCCCCTTCAGAGCCCTCCCCGCTATCCTCCTCAGCCGTGCCCTCCTCGTTCGACTCGACGCCCGAATTCTTCGAAGAAAAGCGCTTCCAGAAGCTGTGGCGCAAGCTGCGTCAAGAGCCGCTCATCCCGTTGGGCTGCGCGGCAACATGCTACGCGCTGTACATGGCCACCAAGTCGATCCGCGCAGGCGACCACCATCAGACGAATCGCATGTTTCGAGCTAGAATTTACGCCCAGGGGTTCACACTCCTGGCACTTGTGGCGGGGAGTATCTTCTACAAGGACGAGCGGATAAAGAGAAAGGCCTTTGAGTCCAAGTTGGAGGAGAAGAAGCTGGCGGAGAAGCGGGAGAAGTGGCTGGCCGAGTTGGAGGCCCGGGACAAGGAGGACAAAGAGTGGAGGGATCGCATTGAGAAGGCGAGCGTGGCTGCCAGGGACATGGGCGAGGAGGTGAAGGCGAAGGCTGGCAGGATGATTGAGGAAGAGGTTCCTCCACCGGGGGATGTCCAGTTGCAGGAGGGAGGGAAGAAGAAGGCAGGCTGGTTGTTTGGGAATAAGAGCGTGTTGGAGGAGGTGAGTGAGGAGGGCTGGGGTCCTGGCACG
Organism: Phialophora tarda; assembly: GCA_016109495.1. Lineage (NCBI taxonomy): Eukaryota > Fungi > Ascomycota > Eurotiomycetes > Chaetothyriales > Herpotrichiellaceae > Phialophora > Phialophora tarda. The sequence goes on along the minus strand of JADWPL010000026.1, from coordinate 449,325 downwards.
TGGGCACAGAGAGCCAGAGATGCTTGGAGGAGGTCTTGATGATGATGATGATGCTGCCGCGAGAGAGCATTTGTCGAGTCTCGGACCTTTGGCGTGTGAGATGTATACCCCCTGACATTCTTTACGGTCCACGTTGCATACTCAGCTCACACAAATACAAACACGACCTGTCTCTCTGCTTCAGTCATCGCTTCGTGCAAGTATCTAAGCTTATCCTAGCGAGGGGAGCACAAAGCCCAACCATGGAGTATCTCTTCAAGAGCTCGCAGAGACCTAAGCATGGTGCCGTCCCTCATGAGTCTTCTCCTCTTAGGTGCATGCCATTCAGGCCCGTTTGACCGAGTCATCTTACATTTGCCAATATGGACGTGTAATCCATTGAGAAGGAACATGCAAGATGAGCCCAATCCAGGATCAGGACGACTTACAAACCTGGCTCTTGTCCAGGGGTGATATCTGTGTATTAGAGAGGCCATGTGATGCTACATAGCCTAGCTCGTATGCGAAGAGCGCGACCACTTTCGATGATGGCTAGCTATCGCCCTTACTGAACGTGAACCAGCCGGATACTGTAGTATACCCAAGTACACACCTCGGCGACCTTCACTCTTCCGTATTGAGCCGTCTGCGGGCTGCACGCTGCAAACCTTGACTTCATGGCTTCAGAGCCTGGCTGAAATATTCCCTCCCAAGGTGCTCTGGCAGCATCGGTACCGACTCGTTCGCCCCAGATGGTTCACTGCCACATCCTCCACACACAACCGGTATTCTTCCATCCTGGGGCCCTCTTCTTCCAGTACGGTAGCGTGACCCTGCGAACAGCAGCCCGGACACGCAACCCGCCGCGAGCACTCGCGCGTTGCCTTAGCCCGCCACTTTACTTCGAGCACCCTAACAGCCAAGCTAGCATGCCACCCGAGCTCTGGGCTTTATTGACACGCCCAGCTCCGTCCCGATGGCATGCCGCTCCGGCTGACATCAGGCAAACATGGGAACCCGTCCCATACATGGATGGCGATATATCCCGCCGTCGCTCGGCTGTAATGGAAAATATCGCTGTGCACTCCATAAGTTGTAGCCACTCTCCTCACCCTCGACCTTTTACCGGTCCCATCCCCTCCACGCCCCTTCTCAACCCATCCCACTCCGCTTTGCCCGTACTGATCAGATACCGAATCCTGTCGAGTTCCCTGACGTCCTTATTTCGCGCGAACTCGCCCTTCGCGTACGCCACGCTTTCGTCTCTCTGCGGGGAAAGCATGTGCCGGTATATGGAGCGGAGGATGTCGCGATACAGATGGATCACGCGTTGGCGTTGAATGAAGTGGTCCAACGAGAGCGGCGCCGGTTTACGCAGACGAGACTTGGGCGGAGGAGCTGGGGCAGCTTTGGCTATGGAGGCGAAGCGGAGGAGGGTCGAACGCATAGGTTTTGATTGTTACGTGGCAGGTATCTCGCAGGAAAGATGGGCGTCGAGTCTAAAGTACAATGAGTGGCACGGGAAGAAGGTCAAGGACTCAAAATACCACTTGTTCAGTACACAGTTGGTGCGGTACGGAGTACGGGTTAGGAGGCCTTGATATTGAGGTTCGGCGTCGATGCGTTCCGCCAATGACAATGCGTCTCTGGAATGACGTCAAGGAGATTGACTTAGGTAATTCGGGCTTGGCAGGAGTTGGCTCGGTGGTTGGCATTCAGCCTCGCCAGGGCCGTGAACGCTGAGGCGGAGGCTACCCGTGACACTGAATTATTTGAAGAGAGAGCTCAGAAGAGCTACTCCTGCTATAATCCGCCAAAGCGGGACTCCCATCCCGCCAGCGGGCAGGAATGACTATGACAAAAGGACCTGACTGAGACGAATTTGTAGACGTTCGCTTTTCCAGATTCCACGCCAGTGAAATTTCAATGACTTACTACTCGTACAAGTTGATTGCTAGGAGCTGCGACCGCACAATTTAAAGACAGCACTTTATCCTTTCATACGAGTCGTTTGTAAGAGTACTCATCTACGGCCTCCGTCTCGAATAATTCTCTCGGCCTCGCTCGGCAGACATCACGCACAACATTCAGGCCACCCAAGTCCTCAAAGCGAACGCGAATCGAAATTCCGGCCCCGCCCCCGACCACTATCGCACGGCCCACGGCCTACACTTACTGTGTACAAGTACATACGTAGGGGAAGGGACAAAGGAAGGCCTGATCCTGAATGTAATTAAGTGTACGCAGGTATAAAAGGTGAGCTCAGCCCAGGTCAGGGCCATCGTTCCCCTCTAGTAAACTTACTCGTACTCCGCTTTCCACAGCCCGTTCACCCAATGTCACATCATCCCCCCTCGACAAAAGAGTATTTACCCTACGTCCTAATCGCAACGCACTACGCAGGGCGGACCATAACCGAATCTCACACCCCGCATCCCCCATCTTCTTATCCGACAAATGTCCCACCAAACCGCAATCCACCCTCTCTACCGCGTCTGGTTCACGCGTCTCGACCCCCTCCTCACCCTCATCGGGATATACACCAATTTCCTCTCCCCAAAATTCATCCTCGCCGGGCTGAATCCGGCGTTCCACTCCCCGCCGAGCCCTGAAACCATCACCCTTCTCGACACCGGCGGCGCCTGGTTCTGCGCCTGTCTGATCCTGCAGCTGGGCCTCCTCCGCGCCAGACCCAACGATGTACTGGTGTGGCATTACTTTGCCCTGGCCGTGGGGGTCGTCGACGTCATCATCTGTGGTGCCATCTTGAGGGGATTGAACGCGCAGGGGAGGCTGGCTGTTTCGGCGTGGAGGAGCGAAGAGTGGGTGAACTTGGGGATTACGGCCGCGTGTGCGCTTGTTAGGGCCGGTTTTGTGCTGAGGATCGGAGTCAACGTAGAGGATGGCGATGATGAGGTGAAAGGGAAGGGGAAGGCGAAGCCGATTTGAATGGGTGTAGTTCGACGGTACAGTATTTGTTTCGTTCGGTCGAAGAGTCGGCGTTCTCAGGGGCTGACGGTGGCCAAATCTCGCTGGAAGGGAATCTATCCATCTTGAGCTGGGCCGATGGCTAGCTATAGTAGTAAGGACACAGTAATTGTAGTAATAGATCAATTCAAAGCACCCAGAGACTACAGCGTTGTACTACTTAGTAGGTACGCCCTCATGTCAAACATCATAATCCTCCCCCTTGCTCATCATCGCGGCCCACTGTGGTGCATTTGCTCCTATTTTCTCATACCCCTGCACGACCTTCGCCGCCTCTTTTGCCCGAGAACTTGAGAACTGCTCCTCAAATCCCCGGATGCTGGCCTGCTGGTATCGGTCTCTCAGTTCAAGCGTCGTCATATCATTTGGGTACTCCGCCACCAACGCCGAGGTATTCACCGTAGGTAGACCAAGCATTTGAGTCTCCAGGGTATGCGTGTGCACATGCTCTTGCGCCTTCTTTGGAGGGTGGACGTCCTCGTTGATGTTGATATAGTCGGCAAAGATATTCTGGCCCAGGGTCAACTTGCCGGTGAAAAGGACCTTGCTGTCTCCCTGGGGTGGTCCCTAATCAGTGGAGAGTGCTTCGAAGGCGAATTGAGCGCCGGAACAAAGTTGAGGCCCGGGGGACGAGTAGGACATCTGGGGATCATTTTCAGACTGCATGAGCGGTTGGATTACTGATTCATGGACGTCAACAAGACGGAACCGACTCCCTGACTAGCTTTTCGGCTTCAACTTGGTCCATCCCTTGGGCTTGGAATGTGATGGAATCGGCGTTCAACGAGGAAAATGTCGATGCTAAAGATGGGTTTCTGATCGGTGCCGCGTTGAGCCGAGTAGGCATAGAACGTCATGTTGTCGGGATAGTTGGCGGCGAGCACCTCGTGGCGCATCGAGCGTTTGTACAGAACTTGACATCTGTGATCTCGACCTCTCCCAGCGGCTTTGTAGGAAATTTCGTCGGTAGTCCTTTCCTGAGGAGAGCCTTGAAGCTAGCACCATCTTCGATGAGGACTGGCAACTCTTCCGCAGTCAAATTGGCAGATGTGAACCAGTCAGACGAGTCTTTCTCCTTGATGCTGCGAAGTTTGTCGTGCTCCTCCACTGGCAGTTTGCAAGAGATGATGAGCTGCCAACGATGGTTCTGCATGTTGAACATAGGCAAGTGCATCCCACAGACCCTATCACCCTCCAAGCCTTGGAGTATGAAGCCATGAATGTCGGGCTTTTGGACATTGCGACGTACAACGAGATCCAGCTCCTCTTCTGCAATCTCCTTGAAGTTGTTTGCTATTGTTTGCACAACACCGTGGCTTGTCGACCAGGGACTCATGGTGACGTTGATGAGGCTATACAGATCTTGCGGCCCCTCGACACCCATGCGGCGCTTATACGCAACCCTGGTATGCGGACTGTGCGAACTGGGTGGAGCTCAGATACAGTGGGAAATCCTTTGCCTCTTGATCCTTCTGGGTCAAGGCCGTGCAGTTAAAGATGCGGCTGTTGTAATAGTTCGCTTCAATCTGGTTCACGTTAACTAAAATCCACAGTCAACTGTTCTGCTTTCGTCTTACCACATCCTTGTTCACCACTCCATCGAGCTCAAAGCTGCAGGCGAATGCATTGATCATTAGATCACCCCCCATTTGTGCAAGCAGTTCGTGTTCATGCCCGCGTTTAGGCTAGTGTTTCATGCATGAGTTCTCGCTCGTGTTTAGTGACCCGACAGAGCTGGTGCCACCTATTCATCGATCCGCTGGGGGTCCGCGCCCTCTGAGCATCTGTCGCCATTTTGACAATGCGTTGCTTCGATTGGTTCAAGGCAGAATGCTGTGGAGTGGTCTAGGAAGGGGAGTTAGGGATCTCGGTTCAATGAAAGGCATCGACCGATTATTCGTAGTTGCGTCGGATCGGCTTCATCCTTCACTGCTTGTTAAAATGCTGAGGACAATATTTAACACTCGGTGAGGAAGAGGATCGAATCATTCATTGCCCGGTCTCAACCCAGCCAATACATGTGTTTTTCGTTCATGTTGGTCGCATTCAAGGCCGTGCAAGCATAGCTGAATGTGTCGTTTCAAAGACTCACCCAAACCTCTAAGGCTCTGATCACCGATTGGTAACCGGCAACGGACAGAACCTCCGTCGTAGCCAAATGAAGTTTCTCAAGATCTCTGGAGGATAGTCAGCAAAGCACCGAAGATGAGCCATGGTGTGGGCCACAAAAAGATTTGGAACGCACGCTTGAAATCCTCAATGTGTTCCAGAGCGATGCTGAAGCCAAACCTAATCAACTCGGCCATCAAATACTGTCTTTCGGGATGGGCCCTTGCAGCGGCAGCTCCTGTTAATAGGCTGTACATCGGTTAGTATGCCAGGAAAGACTGGAAACAGGTTACTCACACCCAGAGATAGATGTTCGGTATGCCCCGCCATGCTGTCAGCGGACTCGTATTCAGAAGCGCGCCTAGCTGCTTTGCGTCATCATGATTTCTAGGGTCCTCAAAAGGTATTCCTTGCTCCGTAGCCCGCAGATGAATCGCAGCGGCCAGGCGGGAAGCTTGCAGGACGACAATAGGGAACGCGATTCCCTGGCAGGGTGAAGGGTCCCAGATGCGCATAGCTTCAATGTTGACCTGAGACACCAGATCAGATTGATTTTTCGCCCTTGACACAACAGGGCCGACGACGGAGATATGGCGCTGAGTAGCTCGAAAGGCTTCTTTGAGGGTTTCGATAAAACATTGTGGCACTTGACCGTAAATCTGTGCGAGGGATTCAAAGCTTTCGACTTGCATCAACGGTGAGCTTTGGTAAAACTCTGCAGGGCTGTGGTCCGGGGATTTTGTGAAGACAGGTGGCTCCATTTGAGTAAACCTCGGAGTATGCTCTAGGGAAGTGGCGGAGAGTATCAAGTCACATCTGTGAGTGATCGTCAGACCGTCGATACAGGTCAGATTGAAGTCAATATGTCACTTACGCAATTATGGCCTCAACGTCGATGCGTTCACTAGGTTGGCTGCGGGCATTGTACAGACCGACGAGTCTCGCAAGGCCATCAGCGTGAACCGACACCGAGTCGCCTCCTCTGATCATCTACCATCAACCATAATGTCAGCGCTCTGCTTGACAGCTTGGGCGTTGCAGCCATCTGGTCCCTTACCTCGAAGGATAGTACCAACATGACCGCTCCAATAAGAGCGAGCGGCGGTTTTTGAACCACGTCTCTAATGGAGCGCTGTAGACGGTTGAGAGCATTGGCCTTGGTGCATACGCAGATAGGCACGTTCTCTTGCAAGAATTTGATGGCTGTGATTTGACCTAGATGGACCAATCGAACAGTGAAGAGGACTAGTTCGTCGTAGAGGCTGCCAGCGAAGCATTCGTTCAGTTTCGTCCTTTCGGGTGCTCTTCCTGGGGCGTAGGTAATATGGGTCAGCGTCAAAGGTTCCGATAGAAAGATGGTATCTGTTGGACAGTAGTATGGTCAGAGGTGTGCTCAATTCTTGTAACCAGCAGGTACGCACATGACTCCATGATTCCAACGAGCTTGTGAAACTCTCCCGCTGACATGGAAGAAGGATTGGGGCCGCCGGTTCGCCACCCGTGCAGAGAGAGCGGCATATCAAGAAGGCCAATTTCTCTCCCTGGCTCTTGCTGGCATTGCGGTTGCCGCTGAGGATTTCTTGGCTGCCTAGTCCTTCCTGCGGGTCTCGGAGGTAAATGCTTGGGGGGAGGAGGAGGAGGGAGACACAAAGTTGGTCCTGAGCTGCACGGAGACAAGGTAGGTTGAGAAGCACGCGCAACTGAGAGGTCAATGACCCGCTCCCCGCAAGGTGGAGGAGGCGCGTTGGTCGGGATGGAGGTCCTCTTCTCTTTTCCAGCACTCAGGGCAGCGGTAGATCGCTCTCCAAGGATGTGTCGATCAATTGGAATAGACCGAGCCTCCTCAAATTCTGCGAGAGCGTGAGAAGTGCCAGAGCGAGGGAAGGCGAAGACGTACTCTTTTGATCGTCAAGTCGTTGCTCCCGCCGCAAGTTCTTCATGACCTGCGATCGTACCTTTGACTTTGTAACTACATCCTTGCCGATGTCGCGGCTCGACGAGCCAGACACGTTAATGAAGGTCAGTCTTTTGAGGTCCGACATCCGTAGGTATCTTTGATGTAAATTGGCAATGCTTTCGGTCTTGGATATCTGTCCGAACACAAACCTCTGATCGGCCACACGGCGGTATCATCTATTTGAGTTCTCATGCTACTCGAGATTCGCTCTACTAACCCACCTTAGTAAACAAGAAGGCAAGTTGGAATACTGACGGCCGTCATCTAGCTATAATATTAGCTAAAATTCTGGGGGCCGGTTGAGTAAGCAAGTCAGCAACAAGTCAACCGGGGCGAGACCGAAGTGTGCCGCCCAATACTTAATTCTCGGAGGGAAATGATACTCCGATAAAGCCTTCTGCGAAATAGGTGACATAGTGCAGCTGAGGCGGGGGTAGAGAAAAGTCGTCGACAGATTAGAGAGAAGGACTCGGTTCCTGGCATGTGTGACGTCGGTGCTTCACATAACTCTTGGTGCTCTCGCCTGGCAGCGCCGAGGGCGTCTGTTATTCTATGGAGTATGTAAGCAGGAATCTCGGTTACTCATGGGTGCACATGGAAATCCCGCTGTTGCTTAATCATCCCGAACTTCGACCTTCGTGCTGCGGCATCATCTCCCACTCCGGATTGTACAGTACCCGCTAGCTGGCAAGCTGGGAATGCCATCTAACATTCGAGAGACTTATAACGCCAAGACAGCGTGCTACATGCCAGCCCATGCCAAAGTATGCCTAAGGTGACATATTGTACAGCTATCTAGCGCTCGATGTTCCCTCAAGGTTACAAGCCATGGAAACTGAAACAAGTCAGATGCTTCCGTACGTGCGTCAAGAATGCCCCCTGAGATATAACGCCTCTGTTGGAATCAAGTGTTGTAGCAGTTAAGTATACAATGTTTTATCTCGAGCCGTCTATCGCTGGGTCATGTTCTTTGATATTTCGAGGTTCTTTCTCGGTCGCCACAGCCTGGGCTCCGCTAGACGTCAGTCTCTGACACCAGTGTTTATCAATGTGCCCTTTCGAAATACGAGGCTGACCACCCAAAGCTTAGCGGGTTCAGGATCACCGTTTCGGGACACTGAAGTCGCTCTGCGTTGCGAGTTTGAATTTCAGGTTGATGCCCGCAACGCGATCTGCGGCAGTCAGGTAGCCAGCCTTGGTTGGTTGCTGCTTCTGTCGCTCCGAAGCCGCTGATGCCGCAACAGCAGTTCCATAAGTGTGTAGCGGTCCCGGAGGTGGTGGTAGTCCAGGACTGGGCATTATGTATGGATTGATAGGATTCACGTGGTACCCGGTAAAACCCATGTTTGGTGACGGAGCCGCCTGCCCGTACGCGTTCGCTGTCGGAGCAATCGACGCGGGAGTTCCAGCAAAATTCCTTCCATCGCCCAACCAGTGTTGGTTGACCTCGACCCTGTAGTAAGCTGGCATGCCTGCTTGTTGGGGGTAATAAGGTATAGGTCTTGGCGCTGGCGGTTGACGAGGGGCTAGTTGTGACCACGCTCCTTGCTGTTGCGGGTGAGCTGGAGCAGTCTGTCCTACTACGACCGTGGACGAGTTAGATCCAGGCTGCTGGTGGGTGGCTGTAGATTGAACCTGCGTTGGCATCGCGCCCGAGACAGAGGGTTGATGCTGAGTCTTTGGCGGTTTGTCTGAGAATAGCGGAGGTATTTCTGATTGAGACTGACTGCTGCTTGTCGCCTTTGCCGAGGTGGAAGTGGTGATTTTGGTGAATTCACTAGGTTGAGGCGTAGACGCCGCCGTAGCTCCAGCGAATGCCCCGGTGGAAATAACTTTGTTCAGCTCTAGAGAGTCCCTCCATCCAGCGTCGTCCGTGGCTTTCTCGAGGAACTCCACGATGGGAGTCGAGAATGGAGATTCGGACGGTGAGTTGTTGTCATTAGGAGGTTGACGATCACTTTTTGCCGCCGCCGGTTTAGTCGGGTCTTCTGTGGCCGGTGTAGACACAGTTTCAGCTGCTGGAGTATGGGTAGTCGGAGTGTGAGCATTGAAGACAAGTGGAGTCGAAGCTTTCAAGGGTGGGATTGTCGGAGTCGCTCGAGCTGGCAGCGGGTTAGAAACGGTTCTCGGCTGGGTGTCTTCAGAATCGCTGTGGTCGACTTGGGCATTGAGCTCATGGGTCAATTGTGCTCCTGGAGATAGCGACATGCGATACTCCCGCTGTCTGCGGGCCCAGCGTTCACGGTGACCCAGCATTTCGGCCTCTACTCTTTTGCGCGCAACCATTTGCGCTATCAGATTCGGGTGGATAGTCATCGAAGGCGTTTCACCCAGCTTGAGCGGAGGTTCTTCTGGGATGTACTGCTGTAATGGTGTACGACCGCCCTGTGCTGCCCCCACCCTTGCGTTTTCTTCTCTTTGCCTTGCTGCCACCAACCCTACCATGTTTGGGTCGTTCGTGGGTAGAGATCTTTCTCCTGGCTTCGGTCCTGAGGTTTTCGACGGACCCGACGCAGCAGCAACGCTGGACCCAGGCGCTTGAGGAGGCGAGGATCTGGACGCAGCGACAGCTGTTTTAGCTTTCCCCACGACTTCGGCTAGGGTGGGCGACTGTCCTGCATCTTTTGACGGCTCTCCCCGTGACCCCGATCTCTGGATGTGTTGGGGGGTCGACTGAGATTCCGAGAAGGGCCGTTTGCGAGGAATAGACTGGGGCGTCGCATATTGACCTGACCGGGGAGTATTTGAGAAGGACGACGCCGAGCGAGACGACGATTGAGATGTCGGTCGAGGTTGTGCAGGAGTAGTTGATGTGCGCAGCGCTGTGGAGGCATTATTGGCGTAGCCGTGCTGATACTGTCCACCTCCAGTGGTGGTGGCTGCGGACATTGTGGTCGCAAGCGAACGAGAGAGGGCTGTGAAGCGACGGAGCGAGGCGGGGATCTCAAAGGACATACGAGCTTGCGACGGTGATGGTGATGGCGTTGACGCCAGCGTCGTCCGGCGACGCGTCATCGTCGTATAAACATCTTGTGGCCGAGACAAGGAGACAAGGTGTTGTCCGGGCACGACTTCGGTGTCTGAAACTCATCCTTGATTGACGGTGCGCAGGTCGATGAAGCGCCGTGAGGATGATTGGTAAGAGTCAATCTGGTACTGTAACAAGCGCAGCCCCTGCCCTCGCACAATTTCCCCAATCCACGTGCTCGCCAGCACTCTCTCTTGGATTGCTTGGGTTCAGGCTGTTGATATCTACGATTCAGCCTCACCTGTGTCCTGACTTCATCTCGAGTCTGATGTTGGCGGTGGCATGTGAAGGATGAAGCGCCCGCTCTTCGACGGCATCAACCAACGCCATCGACACCGCACAGCTACCGCTCGCTTGTTATCTCCATTGTCCTCGAAGCCAAGAGTACACTTTGGCTTTCCACCACATGTTCTCTTCATTTTAAAGAATGCGCGCGTACGACCGTTTCCACACGCGTCGACCTTGTCTAAATTTTGGCCAGCAATAGATGGCCTCTCTTGGTTTGGCCGATCGCCACAGCACGACTCCCAGCACGAATGGGCCAGGTAGGGACCGATACAGTAACTCGGTTAGCAGAAGTCTTTTGAATGAGGAGATCTGTTCTCAAGCGAGTTTGACCCCCGCAAGGTCATGCCAGGCCAAGTGACTTGCCTTCCTTGTCCCATCTCTTTTCGAATACTGACTTTACCGATCTCGTGGTCGTCTCCAAAAGCTAATAATGGATACACCTTCGTGATGCCAATGCCCCAGTCCCTTGGATACGAGTCGCACTTCGGCCCATGGGAAGTTTCAACCTCTGTCCACGCTGGAGGATGAACCGAGGATAACCATGTCCGTGCTCTGCTCACGCGAAGAGTCTGATGCCCAGAGCTCTTGTGTCATGCTTCGAGTTCCAATCATCTTTCAGTCTACGTGGAGTCTCTTACCTACCCCGGGTTTTCGGGTCCATATGGGTGTGGGTGGTGGAAAGGAGGAGATGCGGGGGACACGCATGAGACGGCCATTGCCGAATCAGCGCAATTGTTTCAGTCGGAACCGCTTGAGCCATTGAGCTGGTTCGATTGAGGTACTTCGCCTTGTGTTGGCTATACTAGTCAATTCGAGGAGGAGAAGCTTGCTCCATCCGGTGCACCGGGTCTGCGTCCCCTGGTTGAAGCGGGGCCGCCCACGGATAAGTAGCTCTGGGATGCCTTGGTCTCCTGGAGGGTCGAGGGCTTCGGATTGCAATCATTCCATCCTTTTCTTGTCCTACTGTTCAGAAATCATTGGGATACTCAGGTCAAAATGGGCGACCCATCTGATGCTCAAGAGCTTCCTGAGAAGATCTTGAAGCGAGACCTGTACCAATTTGCAAGGCGCCGCAAAACAGACTATCCTTACAATGACAATTTGGAAGTCGACGTGTTGATTGTCGGGGCAGGGTTTGGTGGCACTTATCTATTGTATGAGATGCGAAAGGCAGGCTTCAAGACGGTTTTGTACGAAGCCGGCACCTCTTTCGGAGGCACTTGGAGATGGAACGTCTATCCTGGTAACAAGCCATCCTGTCGAGTGCTAAGTGCGCTTTGCTGACAACTCGGAGGTGCTCGAGTCGACTCTGAAGTCCCGATCTATCAGTTGAATATTCCCGAAGTCTATAAGACTTGGACCTGGACGACCAACTATCCAGACGTACGTACTCCTTGTCCTCCAGTCTGTATCCGATGACCGGTGATCGCCTAGCGATGCACTGGACGGATCTCTCTTCTCTTTGTCGCCACTGTACCCTACTTGCTGGCTAACCAAGCACGTCTTCTGACGGTCCCACAGTACCACGAACTCCAGGCGTATTTTGATCATGTCGACAAGGTTTGCGGTCTCAGCAAAGACTGTGCATTCGAAAGTGTCGTGACAAGCTCCGAGTTTGACACCAACTCCGGAAAATGGACGGTCAAGACAGCAGATGGCCGTACAGCCAAAGCCAAGTACCTGATTATCGCCGCTGGATTTGCCGCGAAGCGGTATATTCCAGACTATCCCAGCATGGAGAAGTTCAAGGGCATTATGCATCACTCCTCGTTCTGGCCGCCAGAAGGCGTCAATGCCAATGGCAAGCGAGTGGCCGTCATCGGCACAGGCGCCTCGGGAGTGCAGATCATCCAGGAATGGGGTCCGACCGCCGAGCACTTGACTGTATTCCAGCGCACCCCCAACCTAGCCCTTCCGATGGGCAAGCGCGATATGACCAAGGCAGAGCAAGAGGCCCTATACCCAGCGTACCCTGACCTCCTCCGGATGCGCGAATGCAACTTCGCAGGCTTTACCTACGACTTTGAGGAACGCAACACCTTCGAAGATAGCCCAGAAGAACGCGAAGCTCTGTATGAACGCCTGTGGAAGAAAGCCGGCTTCGCACTATGGCTAGGCAGCCACAAGGATTATCTCTTCGACATGAAGGCCAACCGCTGTGTATACGACTTCTGGCAAAAGAAGCAAGCTCCACGCGTCAAGAATCCCGAGAAGCGCGCCATTCTGGTCCCCGAGCAACCACCCCACGCATTTGGCATCAAGCGACCGTGCCTCGAGCAAAACTACTTCGAAGTCCTGGACCGAGACAACGTGACGATCGTGGACATCTCGGAGAAAGGCGGCAGCAAGATCGAAGAATTCACCGAAACCGGCATCAAGACAAGTGATGGCAAACACCACGAATTTGACATCATCGCCCTGGCCACAGGCTTCGACATCACCACCGGAGGCATGACGAACATGGGCTTGAAGTCCATCAATAACACTACTCTACAGGACGAGTGGAAGAAAGCCGCATATACTTACTTAGGCACCACGATCTCCGGGTATCCAAACCTGTTCCATCTCTACGGCCCTCAAGGACCAACCCGTAAGTCTTGACGACGGCATCCCTCCTCATGCTCCTCGCATCTTTCACGCCGAATTTCCATTGCAATGACTAACACTGCGGTGATACCAGTCCTCGCCAACGGTCCCACCGCCGTCGAAGTCCAAGGCCGCTGGATCCGCGATGCCATCAAGCTCATTGACCGCCAGGGCTTGAAGTACATCAACCCGACCCAGGAAGCCAGCCACAAGTGGAAGAGCCGTATCAATGAGTTGTCGGACATAACCCTCCTACCCACGACGCGGAGTACCTGTAAGTGATCCACCCACGCTGAGGCTCAGCATTCCACTGTGCCCACCTTTTCAAACAGTCTTTTTTTTCCATCGCAACGGTCCGCTGACTTTTGATTACCCTCACGTAGATATGGGCGGAAGCGTGCCGGGCAAGGCATTCGAGCAGGTCAACTACGCGGGCGGCATTCCAGCGTATCAGAAGGAGATCCGCGCCGTGTTGCCCAGCTTCGCTGGATTCGAGACCGTCAAGGCGTGAGTGTGAGTGTGAGTGTGCGTGTGCACGTGCATATCGCACTGCCAGTGGAATGGGTGTTGTGGGGACCCGATAATAGACGTGACCAGAAAGACATGCTGACGGATGTGAGTTGGGTTGTGATCGGAGTCAACGCGCAGGAGATGGAGACTGGAAGGACAAGGTAGTTTCACTCTGTCAGTCACATAGTCTGTCAGCCAGCTAGCTAGTCAATCAGTCAATGAGTTAGTCGGTCAATTTAATGAAACACGACGAGTACATCGGAGAGGCAGACAGTAAGTATCTCAGAATGCACAGCGCAGACACCACATTTCCACTTCTCAGCAAGCAGTGCTGATGGGCAGTGTTTCTTTTTCGAGGGTTTCGTTCCTTGAAAAGGCGATGGAGATATCCAAGATGGATGTTGTTTCTTACAGTAGTTTACCAGTCTCCCTTCCGTCTCCCTCCTATCGAGCTGGATTCATATGATAATGATAATGATACGACGAGAACTCCGTATTGATCGTGCATTGTGCAACGTGATACTAAACCCCATGCAAGACGCATGCCCATGCGAGTGGAAAGGAAATCATATCCAGTCATTCTGTCCACCCAGTCCGCCGCGACGCCCCCGTCCTTTCTGTTACTCATACATACATTGCCCCCGCGCTGCCTCTGAGGGCTCGAATCCCTATCCGTGGGCCATCAAGAATCCGCCCCTCGTGATCTTACGGTTCGTACTCCTTCGGTCCGTCGTTGAGCAGGGAGCTTGCCTTACTTCGGTTCGCGGGGCAAGAAGGGAACCTGCCCTGCTGCAATCTCTCTCTTTCTTAGGCGCAGCAACTCGCGCACGCGGGATCGGGTAGCCAGGCTCTCCTGGTCCCCCAATGCCAAAAACTCGCTGCGGGGGCCAGTTCCGCTTGATCGTGCATCCTCGTGTCTGCTAGCTTTGGCTTTTAGTCTTGTGGACATGAACCAAATGTGCATCACGCTGGCTCATTTCTTGTCGAAATACATCTTGCTGAGGCTGCTGATGATCGGGGCGACGGTCTTGTAGTGCTTCTGTCCCATTTCGACAATGTCGTTGACGTTGTCGAGGGAGAATCCCTTCTTTTTATCCCTTCTGTCTCGGTCGCGGCTGTCATAGCGATCCCTGTCTCGGTCTCGATCTCGGTCCCTGTCCCCACCACGGTGGCGGTCTCGGTCTCGGTCAGAGTCGTGGCGACGTCGGTCTCGATCCCGGTCGCGGTCCCGGTCGCGGTCTCTTTCCCTGTCCCTGTCCCGATCACGATCACGATCCCTATCACGATCACGGTAGTCGCGGTCTCTGTCTCGGTCACGCCTATCCCGATCGGAACGTTTGTGGTCTCGGTCGGAGGCATAGCCGCCGCCGCCACCTCCGCGGTGCCGGCGATCGTCGTCTCCCCTGCGCCTGTCTCGGTCGTCGTGGGATCTGTAGCCCCTCTCGCGGTCGGAGTAGTACTTGTCTCCGGGGCTGGCTCGCCGACGGGGTGGCTCTCGGTCATATGGATCGTCTCGCCTGTGACGGTCTGGTTCCCTTTGGGTGTTGGCACGTCGCGGGGGAGGTGCATCGAAGTCATCATCGTAGCCTCTGTGCCTGGAGGATCGACCTTTCGGCTCGCCTATGTCTTCTGCCGGGGGGATGGGTTGGCGGTAGCCCTTGGAGCGGCCGTAGGCTTCTTCATTGCCATTCCCATGCGACGCATAGCGGGGTGGGACATCGCCGTCATCATCGAAACTCCTCCTCCTCCGGGGTGCAGCAGTATGGGTTTTGCCTGGCCTGTCATCTTTGGCATCGCGGGGCTCAATGTCCCGCGGATCGATATCTCTCTTGCGGCGAGGCTCGTCTCGAGGCTCGATCGGTGCGGGAGACGTCTCGTATCGGGGTCGACGAGGGGCAGGCTTATCGTCGGCATCATCGGGGTATTTGAGGCCACCATCGGGATCATATCGTGGCCGGTCCCTGCGTGAGCGGGGTGGATTGTCGTCGTGAGAAGACATTGTGTGTGGTTGATGAAGTTGAAGTGTGAGGGAAAGGAAGGAGAGAGCTGAACTCTAGAAGCAGAAAGCTGGGGAACATGAAATCTAAAAATTGACTCGTATGAGTATCAGCAGACAAGGGGCCCCAAGGCGGCACCTCAGGCACTTGAGATCATTGCAGCCCAATCGGCCCACAGGTATGACTGGCGCTTGGAAAGGTTGGCAGCCATGCTCCCACTTGATGTGATGGTGGGGAGATGGCGGTGATGCAGCTGGCATGTGCTAGAAGTGCTTCACCCTGGCAATTCGTTTGCGTCATTTGACCTGAGCAACCTCGACGAGTACACTGAATTTTCAGGGAGCGGACACGCGGATTAACCAGGCATCAAGCTCCCCAGGATGCCATTATGCGGAGCTCATGCAGGGCAGAAGAAGCAAATCAACCAAAAGCAAGCTCAAAAAGCAGGGTCCTTATGACGACGAGCCGTTCTTCCTGTCCTGCACCGGATTATTATCGGTGGCTCGTCGCCTGGATCTGGTGCTCAAACAACCATCTACGATAATTTAATGGTCTCGTGCAACCCTGTTCCCGGAGAATCTCGGTGCAAGGGGAACATGCGATGTCAAAATGGACCCGCTATCTGCTGCTGTGTAAATCACAGGTAGCCGTTCAGGTACTGTGATGTCTCGACTCAGGCGGCCGCGGCAAAGAGCCTGGCCTGGAGACTGAGGCAGGCAGGCAGAATGTCCTCCCTATTCAGGTTTTGTCAGGCTGATTTCACCTTCTAGTCTGGTGACTGTGACTTCTAGATATATCTGACCCGTTCTGTGATTGGGGCCACCCATATCAAGCACGACACTGAGAAGTAGACTTGATGCTCTTGGGCGAATTTGTTTCCTTTCTTTTTAGGTCCCAGGCGCATCTGCGCCGACCCGAGGTTTGAACTTTGGCCGTCATTCTTGAGTGAAGTAGGCTTGATCAACGCTGCAGTTCGATGAGTAGAATCCAATGTTCATCGCCCTGACAGGCTAATGCGGACTCATACAGGTGAAATCCAACTCTTTGTTGCTACTGTATGCAGAACTTGAAGGAATTGTTTTCGTAGTCCATACAAATTATCTCTGATCCGTTCAAGCAAACCTCATAGCCTGTTTCGACAGTCCGCCGAGCATGTCTTCAAGCACGTCTCTCTTACGTTTCTTTTTCTGCTCGGCCTCATCGACAAGAGGAACCGCGGTGCTCTCCAGCTCGTTGGTGTCGGGTTGCGCTGACTTCTTTTTCCCTTCGTCTTCTGCGTCGTCTTCGTCCTCAACTACGTACGAAGGCAACCACACACAGATTCTGCCATCGCCATGTGCGGTATACATCTCAACCCCTTCACCTGTCGGGGCATTAATGCGCCATACCATGCCATTGATCCTGCCTCCACCGGTTAGACGACCAAGATTCGAACCTCCAACTTTGCCCCGTTTCGCTTTCTGCTGTACTTCCGCAATTTGAACGCCCTCGGTCCTCAGAATCTTCAGCAACTGGCCTTCACGTAGATGGTGCTGAAAGATCATCCCCTTGCCATCATCGTTTGGCCACCAGAGACATTCTTGCCCCGAACGATGAAATGCTCTCGGTGATAAGAGAGGTCCTAGCTCTCCTTGTCGTTCATTTCGAATTCGTGGGCCAAAGTGTACCAGGTCGTTTTTGCCAGACGCGGCGTCCCAGACACGGATACGCTGGTCATGGCCACTTGTGATGATTTTGTCACCCAACGAATTCCATTGAACCGATGTCACAGGACCGTTGTGCGCCACGGCATTAAAATCAAGCAAGTCCTTTCGAGCGCCGAGCCCTACGGTTGCTGATGTGCCGATCACGCCAATCGCGTCGTCCAGATCCAGGGAAGCGAACGCTGCGTTTGCCCGTCGGATATCGAAGAACAAGACTTTTCCATCCGTGGAACCAGATGCGAGGATGTGCGACACCTTAGGCGACCAGGCTGAGGTGTATACTGCACCATTAGGTCCGACTAGGCTATGAGTGCTCAGACCTGAGCGGAGGTCTAACAGTCGGACGGCGGGGTGAGTTGTGCCGACCGCGATCAGCGGAGGGGAGCTGGGAAGTGGAGAGATGGAATGGCTGTGGGGCGTGAAGTCGAGTTGGAAGGTGTGAATGGGTGTTATTGAGGAAGGAGTTATACTATGGACTTTGAGCGTTTTGTCGTAGGAGGTTGAGAGGAGGATCGAGGGCGTGGGGTCGAAAGGGTAGATTGAGAGGGACGTCAAGGCGTGGGTGTGAGAGTCTGGGGTGGCTTTGGTGAGTGTCGCCTTTGGAGTGTATTTGCTTATCGATGAGGCTGAATACTGGTCTTGTACGTGTTCCTCAAGGTCCCAAAGCCGAATGGCGGAATCCGCTCCTCCTGAAAACAAATAACGCCCCTCGATCTGATCGATGGCGAGACAATTCACACCTGCTTGATGGGCAATGTACGGAGGTGGCCTCTTGCTTCCAGAGGCGACATCCTGTAAATCCTCGCCAGACTCGGTCCTGGCCCATGCGAAGGTGGTATTCTTTTGATGTGCAAGGCTGTCAATCAAGCTCTCATTATGACTTCTTCGGAACGATGCTGAGGAGACCGTGCCGAGAGACTGGCCCAGGCGGAATTGATTCATGCATCAGTAATGTTCCCGCGCCCAACTATGTCGGATTGACGATATGACAGGTCAGAATCAAACACGAGTTTGAGTTGATCTATTGTCGAGGAAGAGCGCGGAGTTGGTGGCAAGCGACTTGTGACACGTCTCACGTGGTTGATCACGTCTGACGAGCCTGATGCAACTATGCATCCCTTCGCTGCCTTCGTGACCTTTTGGAGCAGCCGTCTGACAGAAAACTGCACCGAAGTTTGGCCCTGATGAGAGAGAATGGGGACCGAGGGGTGCGAGGGGACCAACCTTGTATGCTCCGCCGTATATGGCGCGTATACCCGAGGTGCCGCACCGTAGACGCTAGACTGAAAAGGCAATTTGTTCTTGTCACGCCCGAAGCGCTTTTGCACCGTCTCCCAAAGAAAATGTTACTCGAAGATGGTGCTTGAACTGCACATCTGGGGACCAGCCTTTGAGCTACCCTCTATTGATGCACAATGCCTAGCCGCAATCCTCTATTTGCACCGCTGTTTACAGAACCGAGACTGGGTGCTTGTGCCGTCAAGCAACCCGCGCGTTATTCCGCTTGCAGAACTTCCTACACTCCGTGACGGTGATGTCTGGGTTGCTGGGTATATCAACATCATCAACTATCTACGAGATGTCTCCAACGGCAAATGGGATCTCAATAAAGACCTCGGCGTCCAGCAGCGAGCCGACAATGCGGCATTAACAGCCTTCATCATTTCTCGCGGCCAACCACTCCTCGATCTGTGCCTTTATGTGAGCAGCGACAATTACCACAACTCCACGCGACCCGCGCTGGCAACCATCTTGACTTGGCCGAACAGCTGGATCATACCACATCGGTTGCGTGAACAAGCAAAGAAACGGTCAGAACACCTGGGATTAAGCAGTTTAGATGTGGATGCCGCGCAAGAGGAGGAGGACAAGAAGGCAAACACCGGCTTGACTGCTCATATACCCAAATCTCTTCGCAAACCAAAGCAGACAGTCACGGGTCTACTCGGTCGGAACCAGCAAAAGAACCGATTTCGCTTGGACGCAGTCACAGATGATTTCTTCGACCCACTAAGCGATATGCTGGGCGAGAAGAGCTCTCTGCTTGGTGGTCCTGCAAACAGCGTCGACTGCCTGGCAATCGGCTATCTGGCGCTTATGCAGAGACCCCAGCTGCAGCATGGGTGGTTGAGGCAGTCTCTTGGAACGAAGCATTCGAGATTGGATGAGTGGGCACGAAGGCAAGCCGCAGAATCGTCTGGGACGACCACCGGAGAATTGCCATCATTGCCATGGCAAGCATGTGTTCCGAGAAGAGTTCCACAAATCTGCCACGAGGTTTTGGAAGGATGCATCGATTCCTTGCCGTTCATCGGATCTTACTTCTCGGGATCAGAGATCAGGTACACACATGCAAGGGACCGTGGTCGATACAGGGAGAAAACCCTGCAGCTGGCGCGGTTACAGCGACGGCGAGAAATCTATGTTGACGTACTGACAGCCACTTTGGCGTCGGCAGGGTTGCTCGCGTGGTTGCTACATGAGGGAATATTGCGCTTACCTCGATGGAGCCGACAAACACCTACCCACAGACGATTTGGCGAGGCTGGAGCCCTTCTCGGTCTAGGGTGATTGGGTCCGTGCGATAGCAAACCAAGCACCAGGAGGTAAAACTACCGTTCCTGGGCGGCGGGATGTGCCACTCTGGGCGTAAAGTCAAGCTCAGCCTCACGCAGTGTCGCCGAAGTCATATGCACGATTACCAAAGTATGGAGAACATCGGTGCCCGGCTCAGCCAGTCGCTGGTTTGGACACCACTCCAATTCCATGGCGCGTGGGATGAAGGAAGATGACAGGAGAATGTGTCGCATCTGAAAAGTGAGGACCTTAAGATGCAGCCTTACGTAGCGGAAGGACCCGGCGCAGCATCCTGCACATGTCGCTGCACACCCTCTGGCTGATGCTCTGGGATATGAATGTAGCGGAGGGCGCGGGCGCTATGACAGCGTTCAATACGAGGATGGACCCTTCCTGGCCGTTGGAAAAAGTCTCTGCTCCTGAAGAATCTTGCCAGCCGACGATATTTGGTAGTAGAAGCTTTTGACGAAGAGTTGAGCGAGGAGTAAAAATGGAAGAACGGACTTGGAGGAAAGATTGACGAATTAGCGTCCACCGGTACCTGACGTTTGGGACATGGGCCAATAACAAGCGTGGGGTTCATGCGGAGCCTTGTTCAATCGGCGCTCGCTCATTGGCTGGAATGCGGGCAGACATCACTATCTTTAAGGTCCTCACTTTTGCTCGCTCTGCACCGTCGCTTCTTTGCAGTGATCGCGACTTCCTCCTCCCGCTCTGGGTGGAGCGGGTGAACGTGGAATGTTGCGTTCGTGCACCGGGATTTCAAACCACAACCAAAGTGGTAACACTAAGCTCTTCATTTTTCTTTCATCCTTGCCTCGAATTTCGTTTAGGCCAGTAACATCTGGATCCAACACACCAGATCTGCTGGAGTTTGTGGAACTTTGACTCGCGCGCGTCACAAAATCTCACCTTAGTCGGCCACTATTCGTACTGGGAATAAGTAAGGTCCTTGAATGCAGCGTGGGCTCTGCCCTGGCTTACCGATAGCCGAACTAGATCCTCTACGCGCAAACCAATATATCCCACAGCTGGTCCCGGGCTTCGGGACCTTGCAGAAACTCTTGCAAGTAACCGGCATCCATACCAAACCGACCATCATGGCCAACCTGGATACTTTCGCGCACCTTATCGCACGGCAAGAGGGTGGCGACGCGGCGCCGGTTTGTGACACAGGCAACGAATATGACGGTCGTATTGGCCTGCGGGTGGGCGCCCTCTTCATCATTTGGGTCACCTCTTCGATAGGCGCATCTTTCCCCATCTTCGCAAACAGACACAGAGGCCTAAAGGTTCCCGACTGGGTCTTCTTCATATGCAAATACTTTGGCTCGGGCGTCATTATTGCAACCGCCTTCATCCACCTGTTGGCTCCCGCGGTTGACGCCTTAACGGACCCTTGTCTGACAGGACCGATCACAGAATACGACTGGGCCGAGGGCATAGTCCTCATGACCGTCTTTGTCCTCTTCTTTGTCGAGTTAATGGTCATGAGGTATGGGAACTTTGGCGGCCATGCACATGGCCATGGCCAAGAGCACGGTGATGGAAGCGGAAACGTGCAACAGATTGAGCTGGAGCGGTCAACACCAGACACAGAAGGGACCGCCCGCGCGGCGGACACGCTGTCGCCTTACAAAGACGCCCCATCGACTATTCGACAGCAGCGATCTGCCAGCATGCACGTGCCGGGAGAAGACCACATGGGCCACGTGAGGGAGCACTCTGAGATCGAGGACGCCGCGAACCCATTTAGCTTCGAAGATTACAAGGCACAGATGACGGCCATCTTCATCCTCGAATTTGGCATCGTATTTCACAGCATCTTCATTGGCCTCACACTCGCAGTCGCAGGAGACGAATTTAATACCCTCTTCATTGTCATCATCTTCCATCAGACCTTCGAAGGTCTTGGTCTGGGCTCTCGACTTGCCGTGACGCCATGGCCCAAGAATCGACGATGGACACCTTACATACTCGCCTTGGCGTACGGTTTGAGCACGCCACTCGCAATCGCTATCGGCTTGGGTGTGCGGAAAACCTACCCTCCAGGCTCCAAGACAACGCTCATTGTCAACGGCGTGTTCGACTCCGTGTCGGCAGGCATTCTAATTTACACCGGATTGGTGGAGTTGATGGCTCATGAGTTCATGTTCAGCTCTTCCATGCGTACTGCGAGTCTGCGTACCGTCATGGCGGCGTTTGTTACGATGTGTCTTGGTGCAGGACTCATGGCGCTGCTCGGCAAATGGGCTTGATAAATTGGTACTTGAGATATCCCAAGAGTATTTGCCTGGCACGGCACGGCACGGTATGGCATGGCATGGCATTGCAACGGCGTTCAATCATGTGGCGTTCGTGCTGCTTCCAACAGCATGAGCATCTGGGGTTATAGTACGTCCAGTGTGTAAATAGCGGGTTCTCTAGAACAGCAGGAGAGTGCAGGCATAATGCCAATTGCTTACCGTTTACGAGACGAGACACCCTTTAGTTCCTCGTCAAGTTCTGCTCAATTCCTTTCCGCCTCAAACTGAACCGATCAGGGTTCTGGTCCGCTGCACCGAGCTTAGCTTCTGGTGCGATAGACCCACAGCTTCCAACAACCCCAAGTCGGACAAATGTCGAAGAAGTCATGCCGGAAGAATAGACGTACAGTCGCCCCTTTTTCTGTCTCAAGCATCCACCGGTCCCGGCCTCCAGTAGAGTCTCCACGGCGAGCTGAGATGCAGCCATGCATGCGCCCCCGGCCATCGTAACTGGCCACTCCACTCTCCTCCGCCGCCCTACTTGTCTTGTCTTGTCCCGTCCCGCTCCGCTCCGCACCGCACTTCTCGGCAGAGCACTGTGCCTGAACGTGTCCCTGTCCCTATCCCTACACCTGTCCCTACACCTATATATATAGCTGTACACCCACTTAGTGGCCCTATCTACACATTCCCGCGGGACGAGATGCGAGAGAGTCTCTATTCTGAGTATCGAAGTTATAAGTGTCTATCTCTCTCTATCTTTACGGACTATGAGATCTATCTAGCTGGATTTCTGGGACTACGGACCAGCAGCTTACGTTCAAGGTTCTAGGTTCAAGGTTCAAGGTTCAAGGTCAAAGATTGCTGGTCGAACAGCTTTGACTGTGTTGGCTACGTCCGCGTTTCCTTTTCCTTTTCCTTTTCCTTTTCCTTTCAGGGCGTTTCGAACGGTGTGTTCACAGTTCGGGGATGGTGCGTTCACGATGTCAGGCTGGCTTGAGAGCGGACGATGGATCAGGGCCTTCGAGCCTGATTAAACGGTATGTGTCATCACGCGTTGAGAGTTGAGAGTCGAGAATCAAGAGTCAGTCGAGAATCAGAAGTCAGTCGAGAATCAAGAGTCAGTCGAGAATCAAGAATCGAAAACCCTGATGGCCAAGAAGGCGGAGGGGATTCGTGTGGCGCACATAAATGCACGGACGGACATTTTCAATCCGCTATCCGCCTTCAGGCATGCTTGTTAGAGATGGGTTTCTTATGCTTCTGCTTCGTGAGCCAGCATTTCTTAAGAGACACCATTCACTATTGATGGCACAACTTATTGTATCAGGAGCATGATGTGCATCCTCGGGATGTCTTACTGTCTGGCTCTCGGAATCTGTAAACCTCGTCGAGGATGAGTGAGGGTCCACTGCTTGGTCGTACACGTTCGAGACGATACCCACCGGGCCGTAGCCGCGCAGTCCCCGTCGGAGAGGATCTCCGTCTCGACGGTGCCCGCCTCAGGTGTGATGGCCGATCATAGACATGCTGATCATCACAGGGTGCATGCCCGGCGTGCTGTTCGGTCTTATGATGGCGCAGCAGGCATGGACTGGGGCGTAATATATTGCAGATTCGAGTGAGTGGCAGGGTCGCACACTCTGTCATGAAGGAATGATCCCTGTAGGCGCCAGCTTCTGTGTATATCGGTAGTGGTTCGGGGGCGGACGCTGCCGAAATCTTGCGCAGGAATCGATGGATGCGGCGCATTTGTCAAACGCAATGAAAGGAACATGTCTTCGCTTGGTAGTGAGTGTTTCGGCGTGCCACCGACAGTCGCTTCAAGGACGTACGTTGGACCACAAAGTTACCAGTTGCGACCTCTTCATTGTGAGCAGACCTCACCTGGATGATCCGTCCGCAGCAACAACTAATTAGCATACATAGCATCTCGCGAAGGGGCTGAGGCATATCTCCAGCCTGCAAGCAACCTGAAAGAGCTTGGCTTCTGCTGCCTGCTGCTGCTGCCACCGCTGCCAATCTTACTGCTGCTTGCATGCCTCGAAATTCAGTGGCGGGAAGCGCTGCGCGAGTTCCTGGATACCGTCGTGCCTCCTCGCCGGAGTGCGTCTTGACGGTGCGTATTCTCAGATATGGAGACTAGGGACTCCGCAGTTGAGAAAGAGCCCCGCCAGCCGGGGATAGTGAACATGCAGGGTACGCTGAAAAGTGACCATCGCAGACTGAAGAGATGGGTTGGCAATAACTGTTTAGCAAAGCCAAATGAATAGAGCGATGCCATGTCATGCTGCCACTCGACTTACCGCTCCCCGATAATGTCTACAACCTGATCGAGTACGAGTTGAGCTGGAGTCAAATCGGCTGGAGTCGAATCATGCTCTTCCGGCAGAGTAAGTCAATAATAAATAAGGAGATATGTGGTTGCGTTCAGCTGCCCAGCCAAGCATAAGGTACACCCAGCGACCACAACAGTCATGATGAACAGTGAACAATGGAGATGGAACAGAACAGACAGCTCAAGCAAAAAGATTGCAACCGAGAAGAGTTCGCCAAGTCCAGGGACCGCTTACTTAAGCCGCATCACGGAGTCTCCATTACTGTAGGTGCCCATTGATCCCCCAGTAGGTGACGGGTGGACGATCAGAGTAGCTGTGTTGTAAGTGGCCGTGGCACCTCATCGTTCACCTGTGAGAGGTCTGGTACTTTATGCGTATGGTCAGCTCGGCGAACAGTCCGTCGTACAGTATTGGAATGGCGTTCAGTACCTGGTAATCAAGAAGTGAATCCAGCTGTACCAGCACGTCAAGAAATACATATCCCGCCTCGTTTGCATATTCGTTCCATACTACAGTACTCTGTGAAGCCAAGCCCACAAGAAGAGGAAAGGCAGCGATTACCACTCCACCCGCAATCAAACATCACTACACACCCACAAACAATGCCCCTCTACGAAGTCGAGCACATCCCCCCCCCCGCTGATCGAAGAGCAACAAGAAACTCCTAGTCAAGGCGTTGTTCACGCGACGCGCGCGCCACGCCACGCGGTTCAAGACGCCACGCCCAAGGTTCTTCATCAACGTGCGGTATACGGACGCGCGCGGGTGGGCAGGCCGTGTATAATAGATTGATATTGCGCACGAGGGCGGCCTCCGGAGAGCAGGAGCGGGGGCAGAAGCAGAGACCCAACCAGTCGTACGAGGAGCAGAGCAGGAGCAGAGATCCAACCAGTCGTACGAGGGAGGAGCATTGTAGGGAGTTGGTCCGGGTGTGGGAACGCGCGTTTGTCGGGAAGGAAGCCGAGCGGGCGTCGCGCACGGTTTTGGGTTCTCGGGGCGATTGACTACGGCTGTGGAGTGGTGCGGGATTGCTAGGCCGAGGGTATGGTTTGATCTACGGGTTGTGTGTCTGTGTTCCCCTGTTGAACAGACTGTTTTACTTGTAGGTGGGCGGGGAAGAGCAATGGCTCGTGTCGGACGTGGACGAGTTTCGAAGATTGGCGGCGGCGGGAGGAGACGAAAGACTTTGTCGAATTGGTCCACGAACTTGATTCAGCAACTCATCGATGATTCTGGACCTATCCTATGGCACTGTCAACCCGTGGCCCTCGGGGAGTGAGGCATAACCCGTGCTTCATGTATTCCTTCTACGGACACCCTCTCCCTGTCTTTGGTCACTTCTATGCCCCCGACCTGCCCACATCCCTAGCCTTTCCTCGACTCCGTGACGGTCATTAAAACAGCCTATCCAAGAAGAATTGGAGAAGAAGGGCTTGGCCTGCCAAGCTCGTGTGTCGTGTGCTGTGATCAAAAGAGATGTTCTTGGAAGTCATCACCGCTGCCCCCCAATTATCGTTGCTTGGAAATGCCGTCCCACTTGCTTTTCTTGTCGTGGCATCATGTCATCGTACAAACATGAAACATCGCAGTAGCGACGCTGTACAAAAGAACAATGTCGAAAAGTAAAAAGAAAATCAGTAGCTCCTCCCGTACATGCCCCCTGGCGCTGCGCCGTGAGGAGACATGAACCCCCCCAAAGGTCCTGGAGGAGGTTGTGGTGGTCGAGTCACACCAGGGCTTGCAGACGGCACCGGAGGACGGTGGAACATGTTGACCAACCGGCGGCCAACACTGGGCTCGATCTCGGTGCCGTCACGGGCGATCTTCACCTCGCGGTTGGCGTTCAAAGGATTCCGCAGCCCTCTCGTCCGGTAGAACGGCAGGCGATCGGTGGACATCCACCTGATCTTGAAGGGCTTTCCGAAAGTCTGTGGGCCGCCTGGGCTGGCTGATTCGTAGCCTTCGCCTGATACGTTCCCGGCCTCTTCGTCTGTGTGTTGCTCCTCTTTCTCTTTCGTAGCGGTGTCGGCCTCCCAAAAGATCGTCCCGCGGGCCGAATCATCTATGATGCGGCCTTTGGGCGCGGTCGCCGTGGCTGGCGTTGGTATGGTCAAAGGCAGATCAGCTGGGCTTGGCTCCGGTGCCTCTGGCCGCGGCTGGATTTCGACGTTGGTGATGGACTCATCGTCGATGGCAGACTCCATCCGAGCATAACCAAAATACTCGCCAGACTTGTTCGCAGAAAAGACCAGATAGACGTTCTCGGCGGTCTGTCCTCTGTTAGCGTCGTGTCAATTGAGTTTGGACGGCAGTCTTACCTGGTATGCATTGTTCAAAGCAACTTCATTATGAGCCTGTGTGGCCCATATTCCACTGACGACGCTACGCTCCAGGTCCTCCACGGTCAAGCTCTTCACGACAAAGAATCTCTCCTTTACCTTGCCGATCGGATCTGGCTCCGCAGTTATTGCTGTGTCAATGACTGCTGCGTCTTTCCCACCAACTTCTGGTGTCTCGCCATCTTCAACTGGCGCCGGCGGCTGTGCCACTGTTTGC
The DNA here is from genome assembly GCA_016109495.1 of Phialophora tarda. Taxonomy (NCBI): domain Eukaryota; kingdom Fungi; phylum Ascomycota; class Eurotiomycetes; order Chaetothyriales; family Herpotrichiellaceae; genus Phialophora; species Phialophora tarda. The sequence goes on along the minus strand of JADWPL010000026.1, from coordinate 422,462 downwards.
GTTGGGGTCGTCGTGGAAGCACTCCCCCGCCGGAGCCGGCAGACTAACCGCACGCCTTGGAACCTGGAGTCGTGGAAGCGAGTCATGGCAGCTGCACAACTGGCTTCGGTCCGATAATTCACAAATGCACAGTTGCTCTTCGAAATGAGAAAGACACTCTCGATGTCTTCTGTCGCTTCCATTGCGAAATGGTCTTTGAGGTCGATTATGTGGGTTGCCGGCGGCAAATTCCCGACCCAAAGCGCATGGCCAGACTGCTTGGGCTTCCTGGGCGGGCCCCTGAGCGCAGAGGTCTGCAGGGACGAGTTGGAACTGCTTCTTCTAACGGCTGCGCATGTCACAAAAACGTCAGTCATTGAGGAGCCTGCGTGCGTGAGAGGAGTGGCTCCATACCTTGGGAGTTCAGCTGCGGATAAACGTTGGAGGGTTGAACCTGTGCCATGCTATTGTCCAGCCGCAGTTGTGGAAGCGCATAGCCAGATGCCATCCCTGCCCCATACGGCACACCGTAAGCTGGGGATGCATGAGGCTGTGGGAAATGAGGCTGCTGCTGCGGTTGTTGATGGTGCTGGCCTGCCGTCCCAGAATGATGCAGCGCCGACTGCTGGAGAAGAAAGGACTGGTTTTGAAAGGGCTGTGGGCCGCCTGGAAGTCCTGTATTCGGGAGATAAGAGTAGGCCGCCCCGGGCTGCTGTCGTGCGGGCGCGGCCTGAACAAATGGCGAAGGATATTGTTGCGCAAACGAATGGCTGGGATTTGCGGCAGTCTGGCCGGCAAACTGCGCGCCTTGGTGGTATTGGTACATCATGGACGGGTTGGGAGCGCTGGGTGACTGGTAGTGTTGAGGGTACGGTTGTTGCTGGTACTGTCGCATTTGATAATCTGGCAGAGTGGCAGCCATCGCCGACATGTCCAGCGTTCCGGTACCCGCAAAGTTGCCCATTGGGAAATGCGGTCGAGGATACGATTCGAACTCCATGTTTGATGGCTGTCCAGGGGTCGAGCTAGCACCAGGGAGTGAAGCTTGCAGTGGTCGGTCTGGTAAAGTCAACTAGGTGAACTACGGCGGTCGTCGCAGTACAGCGCATACCTTTTGCGGATTGCTCGTCGCTCGCTTGCGATATGGGATTGTGTCGAGGTGGAGGTTCATCACCCATTCCGAAATCCTCAAATATAATAGGGAGTGTGTAGTAATGCTGGACCCAGAAGACAGCCATCAGTCAGTCCATTTTGCTCGATGGTGAGACAGCCGATTAAGCGCCAAAGGAGAGTACCTCAAATAGGTATACCTAGGCTAGGTATGTGGGAGAGTCGATCTTAATCGAACTGAGCAGCAGGCTGAGCACGGATCAGGAGAGATCCGGGTGCTCTTGTTCGTTGTCAAGAGGATTCTGTTGAGAATTGCTCGTCTGTTCAAGAAGGGAAGTGAAACACACAGGTCGGCGCCAAATTTGGAAGTGAACGTGGTCGACAGGGGTGGTCAGGGTGTTTCACAGGGCTAGAAGAGGAACGCTGCTCTCTCGTGGCGGTGTCCAACGGCAGCTTCGTAGAATCATTGGTCTAATGGGCGTGCGGTGAAAAGAAGTGATGGTTAAGAAGGGGAGTCACGGCCAACCGTGTCTCATATCTGGCCTCAGTAGCATGGATGCTAATGACTGGCGGGGATAGCGACGCACAATGTACTAAAGCCTTTGGGACATAGCAAGTAAAATTCGACAACGGCGCCAGGGTCCACTGCGGTCGGTGGCCAAAACGAACCGTAAAAGCGTGATTGGGAATAGCCGGGATGGAGCCCTGGTCGAAGTGGAAGATGATCAGGACTGGCGGAGAGGCCAACGGTATTGTGATGCTCGAGCCTGAAGAAAGCGGCCGGGTGGATAGTCTGACAGAATCAACGCGCAGTATGGCGACGAACGCTGCATTTGAAAGGGGAATTTCCGGTCGCGAACTGCAGCTTCGACCGGTGGGCTGATAGGGACGCTGCGAGGGCTTAATTGGTCCGGATCTGGGATGCGATACCCAAGGCCTGGAAGGAAGCAGCTGTGTGGGTATGGCGGAGTAGCAGCAACGCTCTGAACGGGGAGTCGATCTGGCATGGGAAGGCTCACTTACCGGTGGACCAGCAGCGGCAGTGGCTGATGGCAAGCCTCTTTCCTGCACCGCGCCGGAATTGACATCCCGCCGCGGTCGTATCAAAAGCACAGCAGCACAGCGAGACGCGATGTACACAGTATCGATTGTTGCTAAGCCTGGCGGTGGGTCGGCCGGAGATGGACTCGGTACGAGTAGTGGCTGTGTTGCCGTCTCCTTTCGGAAGCGATGGCCGGCCCAAGGTTTGCGTGTACCCAGTACACAGTACCGGGTACAGAAGGACCAAGAAGATACTGCAGAAATCTATTGTGGCGACATTTGAACAGCAATCTGTTCTCGTCGCTGATTTGGTAGAGACACCTCTTGCGTGCCCATCGCTTATTTTCGATGGGCCTACAAGCCCCTGGCGCTGTCCCACTTAGAGCGCGAATTCGTTCCTCGTCAGCACGGTACAGGCACGAGATGGTAAGAAGCAAGATGAATCCTGCCTAAGACGTCGATACGAACCTCTTTTGCAGCTGAGCTGCCCACATTGGGGGGCAGGAAGGGGACGTTCTGGACCGTGTGGAGTTCGGGCTGAAGCTCCAGCGACGGAAACCTTTTTACCAGCCAGGTGATAGGCAAGCCACATTTCCCGTAAGATGGCCACGCATCCGAGGCTTCCTCCCCACTGCTCGGCTTCTGCGGCGTTCTGGAACTGCCACCTTTCGAGGAGCCTCGCACCGTACATCCTGCTGTCCATGTGTGTTCCCATGTCGCTATCTACAGTCGCATGCGCTGATTCACACTACCTTGGATAGGTAGAGATCTTCCTGCGACAGGCCGGCGCACGCAAGACATTCATCTTCGACAAGGGTGAAGCGTCGTGTCGATCCAAAACTAATGCGCCAGATGGTCAACCTTCGCAGATCATGAGAAAATGTCTCGTTAGTCTCCCGCTAAGCCCTCGTGGGATGTGCTGACCATTGCTGTGGGACGGTGAAAAAGTGGACGAACGAGCACGGACGCCGGTACACAGTACTTCGGTTGAAACCAATGTCGGTACGAGTACACAATTCTCTACATGCCGATTGAGGAGATCTTGTGTTGCTCTTTCGATCCTGTCAACGGCCAAGCGCTCCTTATTATTCTAGCACTGTCCGAGTACCACTGGAACAACAATGGCCTATATCGCTCAGGCAGGTTAAGCCTGCCCGGCCAGGCGTCTGTTGGGATCTGCCCGAGTCCATACGGGTACCTCGTACCATTAAACAAATTCCAACTCCCGGGTGGCCTGTTTGTGCTCGTCGCCACATGCGATGACGGTGGATGGCATCATTCTGCACAATTTCGCTATTGTTAGAAATAACGCAGGTACGCCAGCACCCAGTAGCGATGGTGATCGGCTTGCCAGATGATCTGTGTCAATCAGTGATAGCTTGCTTGCCCGTTGCGGCTGCTGGATGTCTCATGGCCAAGTCGTCCGGCGGCAGGTGGCGACAACGAGTTTTCACAGCATATGCCGATCCTGTGGAGATGGTCGACGTTGAGTTGTCGAGAAGATCCGAGACTCTCGAGCCTAGATCTGGTTGGACTCTGGCTGTGGCTGAGCAGCTGGCTTTCTCCAGGATTTCGGGCCAGATTCCACGTCAGTTTGGTCGAAATTAATGGAGACATGATGCGAATTCCGAATTTCCCTTGTCCGAAGACGGCATAGCGCGGGCGGAAGGGAAAAACTTTGGCGCGGAGCCGAGCTGCGTCATGGGCTTGGCGTGTAGGGTTTGTTAATTCCAACCTCAGTTCTCGCGGCCGTCATTTCTTCGTGGCCACCGCGGGTTATCATTGCCATTTCCTGCCTATCGCGCGCTGATCGATTCGATGGCCGGCACACGTACCCAATGGGTCTCACCGGGGCCTGCGATGTCTCTGCCGCCTCCATTATTTGTTCTCATCGTCGCGACGGCTGCAGAAGCCAAAATAGTACGCGAACATTGGCACCCCACAGGCCCCCTTCACCGCGTACTCATTTGCTGCTGCGTATGCCACAATTAGAACTGCCTGGATCTGTCGACTGTCTACTGGTAGAAGAGAGGTTGAGACACGTCACTTGACTTCCACTCGAACTGCGGTAACCTTCCGACTGGCGTGACATGTACCTGACCTACCTAAGAGCTGATCCAGACCTCCTAGCAGTCCCAGGTTTGCCACTCAAGCTCTCGCTCCGAATCCTCACCTTACTTGAACGGACGCTGCGTGTTCCGAATCCCTCATGTCGCTCCTGAGCTAGTGTCAGGTACGCACGTTGCGGTAAGCACTGTTCGGCGACTTGTGTACTCAAATGGAACATTTGCAGAGAGCAGCAGTACCATCTCATTCTTGCGACTTACTTACTCGACTTAGGCCACCGAAGTCCGAGTCGGCGCGTCCGAATATGTTTCGCTACAAGGGATGTACAAGGCAATGATTTCCCTCCAGCTGTTGAAGCTGCATGCCTCGTAGAAAGATGAACGTCCTGAGGTACTTTCGACCACGCTGTTACGAGCACGCGGTACGCCGGTGAAACTGCCGGACCCCCTGTGTCCAACCAACGTCGTACCATCGATCAAACAAGCGCTGTCCGGGCCGGAGCGATTCCCCTTTGCGTTGTGTGGTACGATACCCGGTGCTCGTGCTCTTGTCTAGTACTCCATACAGTTCCATATCCGATGGCACTCATTGTGGCGATACCCGACAACCAATCAACTCGGCAGAACGTGGAAAACGCCATGGTGTGACTCAGGCCAATCATCATACAGACTCGCCGGTTCGGGAAAATTTGGAGCTACCCAGGGTGCCACTATCAACGGTCCAACAACCACAGTCCGCGCCATTCTCGGCTCTGAGCCTTTGCTATCATTGCTTCTTTTTGTTTACGGATCGATGGTATTTGCTACAGCGCCAGCACCAGACCAACAACGGCTTCAACCCTATGCATGCTCGCTAACAGAGGCCAGGTCCAATGAACACCCATCATTTGGTCTTTGCGGACGTGCCTTCTCTCGAGCTAGAATGGACACAAAATCATTGGGTGCCTCAGGCCGACACTTCCTTAGACTAGCGAAGACAATCTCTCGCTTCGAAGACTGCAGGTTGTCCAACGATACTGATTCCCTCGCACCCTACACAAGCACACCTTACGTTCCCAGCCTCTCATTCACAGTATCGACATCCCCAGACAAAGCACATGTTGGGAGTGAGGAGCTCTTAACTTTGCTCGACGGCTATCGGACCATCCATCCGCGTATTCTCGACAATCTGATCCCCTCTGACGAGCCAATAGCATGGGCATGGGCAAACGCAGGCATTGAATTGTGCCAGTCTGGTGGACTACTCGCCAGATCCCTGATGTTCCACGATTTTCTCTTGTTCCTCCCCGAGCGGTCACTGGCTACTCTACCACGTCTCCAAGTCGTCCGGTCACTTGGTGGACATTGTCGAGGGGTGATTTCAGTAGCACTCACCCTCGCGCTCGAAGCTCGAGGAAGATGACCCGCGACATCCAGGGATCCACCCCAGCAAACCTGGTTGACCGAAACAACAGTCCTCCATCCTGGAGCCCTGCCCGCCTCCACTATGGGGAAAGGAGGACTCGGAGGTTGAGTTCTGCTTGATTTGTGGTCCTGCGAAGCCCCTTCTTCAACGTGCGCCCACTTCTCCATGTAACCGCCGCCTTCGCCTTACCCGCTGCCGTGTATAACGGCTTCAATCCAGATCACCAATCATCTGTCCATGAGGCACTTGGTCGAGGGGTCTCCTGTCTGACCGGGTCTGACAGTGCTCAGTTTTTTGAATGCAGAGGATCTTGATCTCTGTACCTGTGCAGTGCTCCACCGTGAATTAACCAGGGGGAAGAGTGCACTGCGAGAACTCTGGCGGCCGCGCAAGGAAGATTTCGCAGGCAATCGCTGTACCCTTATTGGCGCTTTGTCCCCGATAAACCACAATACCATCACTCCCACAAGCGCACACTCCGTTTACTGCTCCTCCCCAACATTACCGCCTTCGCACCTACCCCGTCCGCAAGCCCTGTCACCTTCCTTTGTTGGGTCTTTGGGCCGCAGGTGCATACTCCTGGCTCCTGCGTCCGAGTCAATCGCACCCCTTCAAGCCTTCTCTCATCTCGCATACTCTGTCTCTTCTCTCTTTCTGCATGAAGAGAGCCGTCCCACAATCTCCTGAACAACCCTGAATCATTTCGGCAGTTACTAGACATTTCCCATTTGCGTCTACGCGTTTAGCTGCAGCGGCATTATCCTCGAATCAACAGCAAAGAATGACACTTGAAGAGACCTCCGACCACGGTCGCAACATCGTCCAAACAATCATCCCTCGTTTTCGCTTGTCTCCTGAATCTCGCTGAGGACATGTTCGCACCGCTGCTACACCCACCCCTTGGACAGTCGGGTAGGTCTGATGGAGGAGACGTCGTTGCACCACCGCGGCCAGCAGTGTGTCATTCTCGTACCTGTCGCGCTGCCGACTCCTTCTTCCCCGGTCAGAAGCCAGGCCGGTGAGCTCATACAAGAACAATCGCTCTACACTATAGGGCGCGCATGAAATGAGAAGGAATATACACACACCCGTGAAACTCTCTCGGGACAGCAGCCTCTGGCCACCACCACCGTACCCTAATCATCACCTAGAATGCCAGAGGTCCCCGAGCCGTCGCACCAAATCAGAGCAGTCGTCCTGAAAATTCCAAGGCCTGACTCCGGTGTCCATGCAGTGATGAGGTCGACCGCCGCCTTGCCTAGGCGCTGGCAAGCCTACAGCACCACTCTCCGACCGCTGTCTATCCCCACGAGACTCCGTCATCACATTCGAGAGATGAAACCCCATAGCTGCGATTTGACCCAGAGCATGAGATAGATACTGTACCACCCATCAGATAGCCTTTGGTGGAACAAGAGAAGATCATCACAATTCAAGGACTTCGTTCCTCGTCTTTCCTGAACCTCGATCCCCAAAGTACATACAGTAGGTGTTGTCTCGTGCATGGGAAGGCCAGGCAGATCACATCGCATGCATGTTAAGCTCTGGTTCGTTTGCTCCCAGCAGTATAATGTATGTGCAGAATCTATAACAAGCCTCTCATGAGAGCGAGTCGTACTCCGTTGCTTTCATCCTCGTCCGGACCCCAGCACTTTATCGACAGTGGGGACGAGGGACTTGCAACCAGCGTCTTGCCGGCCTGATGAGATCCTGGGGGCGCCTCACTAGTTTCTGGTGTGCTGTCACTGCGAGTCGCTCAGGTCCTAGGAATTCCGCTATGGCTTAACATGGCAATGGTAGGCTTTCGCAGTCAAGGTTGCGGCGGAGGGGTAGAGGCACTGCAAGTTTGGCGTCAATCCATAGTATTAGCATTATCGTCGCGCACTGCATGCTCCCCTGCCAATGAGGCATTGTACCCAAGCTGTCCGGTGCTGTCTATGCAAGAAGACAAAAAACAAGAGCGCCTTGTCCGCGTTTTGTCCCGACCCTCGGTCGTCCTTAGATTTCTTCAAATGTCATAGCTTTCATGGCTACCCTGCCCATCGGCTGTACGCAGATAACTTTTTTTCTCGAGCCCGCAACCTCGCTCACGTTGTCCTCCCGAGCCCCGTCTGGTTCCCAAGGTCATCAGCTCGTCACTGTCATCAAACCCCGTCGTCCATCATGTTCAACTCGAATCACTGTTCAAATACACGAGCCTCGGCCTCGGAACATGCATCAACCTCGTCGGAGTGCTCAACACGTCAAAAGAATGGCTCTCGCAGAGCATAACTGGCCCCAGCACGTTATAATCAGCACGCGACCTGCTGTAACGATACTACCGTTCCCCCAGCCCCGTGACCTTGCCGGCAAACCTTGCACCGGCACTGCCACGCTTCTGAAGCTTATTTGAAGCATCCGAAAACGAGGACATGGGTGACATTTTGTTCATGAAGGGGAGGGGACCAAGTGTATCTGCGTGAGCGCCGTGACCTGAAGGCGCCCGCGTGGTGCGCTGTTCGATGTATATGCGTGCAGCTGCGGACAGTGGAATGGCCGGGAGCTCAACGGGGATCTCAGCCCCGTTCTGAACGAGTAACTCCGCCATCGGAAATGCTTTGACTGCTCCGGACGGCGGTGAGTCCGAATGGGACGAGACCGGACGAGCTGGGTCGGCGGCCGCAAGGGCCATAAACACAGCATGAGTGTTCCTGGAACGATCATGAGCGTTAACGTTTGCCCGCTGAGCAATGCCTTGCAGAACGCCTTGGATCTCGTGTCTCTTGATCGATGTCAGTAGCGCGTCATCCGCATTCGTAAATTGAGACACCGGCTCAACATAGGCCCGTTCGACATATTTCGCTGTAATAAACTTCAGCCGCTGATCTCGAGTCGAGGTCGGTGCGGGTTTCAGAGAACGATCCAACAGTGCCTCCCAGATCATGTTGCTGATCCTGTTGCCGATGAGCATCAGCAACTCGACAATATCGTTGGTGAAGGAGTGCACGTCCAAGGTTAGCGACCGAATCTTTGATACGTGAGTGCCCAGTGATCGATGAATACCGCCGCATTCAATGCATAAAATGATGCCTAGATTGAGGGAAACCCATTCGACCTTGGAAGAGGAGCCACAGTCCGCGCAGAACTGGTTGCCCTGATCATTGTTTCTGATCTGGTCGAGCAGCTTCGATGGATTCTCGTCATAGCTGTTGCTGCTGGTTCTGGTGTAAGTCGGCCTAGAACCTACAGTGATGCGGCGCGATACTCCACTCCCGTCACTTCGCTGAGAATACCCGTGTGGTCCAGATTGCGAGGAGCTTTTGCCGAGTAGAGCATGACCAAACTCACGGACGGACTCCCGTGTACCTGGCTCCTTCCGAACTTGCTGCGGCGCTTGACCGCCAGCTTCGAAAGCACTCTGAAGGGCATTGTTGATGGCGTTGATCCAGGCACTCATATCATCTTCGCTTGTGGCCTGGTAAACTCTTTTGAAATGTGGCGTGATGACCTCAAAGCAGAACCTTCGCTCAGCATCTCGTGCAATTCGTACCGAAGCCATACGAAGGTCAATTGGATCGCGATGTAAATCCAATTTGTCTTTCCAATTGCTGTATTCGGACAGCTTTCCTTGGTCAAGCACGATCCAGAACTTGTGCCACGCGCCTTTCGGGTCGAGGTGGCTGTTGGGCTTGCTCAACGCCCACAACAGCCCCTCCTTGCGGTATTGCCCAAGATTACTCTTGTCGCTGGTTGTTACCGAAGTTTCGTCGAGGTCACGAATACCCTTAAACTTGCTGGGAGTTGGTGCCAACGAGTTGCCACTGGGTGAAGTCGATAAGACGGTGTTCAGCGCGACATTTGGATTCGGTGTAGGCGACAACGTCTTGATCGATGCATGGCCAAATTGGGAGCTGCCACTGTCGGCCCGGCTGAGGTCGGTGTCGGAAGTATAAGCAGTGTACCCATTCTGGCCTGGGACTTGGGCGGAGACAGCCACAGGGGCAGGTTGGTGATGCATCTCCTGTTCCGCAGCCACAGGCCCATTCTTCTCCAGATTTCTTCGCTTTTCTTCTCTTTCCGTCCGTTGCAGATTGTATTCCTTGTCGGCTGCGGAGACCTCCCTGACGAGGGCATCCAACTGTGGCGTGAGGTTTTCCACCTTTTTCGCCGTGGCAAGGAATGATTTCGCCTGGCCATCCGCATACTTTGTGAGCTGCGACAGGAGTTCTTGTTCCTTGCGGCCACCATGCAGATCTTGCATGAAAGTTGAGTAGTCAAATCGTTTCAACTCAAAGTTCTTCCTCTTGTTCTGATACTTGGAGTCGCTTTCTGCACGCTTCTTGTCCTTGAGCGAATCCTGCCTTTGACCCAAATAGCGGCCAACATAGGCATAGTAGTCTCGGCTTTCGTCGTCGAAGTCCTTCTTCTTGGCTTCGACCTGCTTGATGTCCATGTTATACAGCTTGGAGATGGGATCGATGATCTGTCGCTGCAACAACGTGCTGTTGCCCTTCTCATACTTCATGATATGCTGGGCTATGTTTGTGAAGTAATGGTCGAGAGCGGGCTTGAAGGCGGTAGCGCTTGAATTCGAGGCTTCTTGGAGCGCTCGTAAAAAATCCGACATGGCTTGATTGCACTCGACTTGGGCCTGCTGTGCAGCCTCGGCTTTCTTCAAAACTTTCTTGATCTGTACTTTCATGGTACCGGTCTTCTGTTCAAGGGCTTTCATTGTAGCCCGGAAGACCGGGCCATCATCAACTGCACTGACGTCGTCCCCGGGGCGGGGCACGCATTGGATGTCGATCACAGGCATTGCAGGCGTTGATGTTAGAGCGCTGGAGCTGAACTCGGCGGCGTGTACTTGTGGCGAGGGCGGGTTGTGTTGGTCGGAAGGACCTTCTGAATCGCTGATAGCGGACTGGTATGACTGCGAGGATGGCATTCTATGCCTGTGCGGAAATACCGGGATCTCCAGACTGGGAGAAGCAAGCGGTAGGCCATTGGCTGTGGTCATATTCTGAACCCAAAAGGTGAAAGATGCTAGTGTGTTGAGCCGGTGGGCTCTAGAATCGTACTCGAGGAAACTGCAACAGCTGCGCCAACCTCCGCCCTTGTCTTCTTGAGCCTTTGGAGGTTTCCAGTGCCATGTCCACTCATAAGTTACTGCAGGACTGCCACGGGTTCCAAAATCACCAATAAATTGCACGTTTGAGTTTTTGTGTAGATTGGGGTCGGCGTGGAATTCTCGCGTAATGAGTGTGTCCAACTCTTTGGCATTGTGGGCATAGGCAAAGGTCAGTCCTGTGACGGCAGCATCGAGAGCGGGAGTGGTGGTGGAGGGCGTCGCGGGCAGAGGACTGGAGTTCTGCCGAGTAATAAATGTAAAGCGTATGTCGAGTTCGTCTTCAAGGTCCAGCCTGGGGAGAAATGACAGCGCCGATGAATCAGGATCCTGCACGACAAATCAGAGAGTTATTCCCCAGTGCAGGGATACGCGACCGACCTGTATGTATGAGATGGGTCGGTAATCGGTTGCGTCTGGCTTGCCGACAAGACGAGTTGCGGGATATGCATTGGGCGCAATGCTCAAAAGTACCTTCCGCTGACCGTTGCTAACGACGATCGAACTGACCGAAACTAGCAAAGTCAGCCCTTAGCCGCTGGGGGGAAGACAATGGCAGCACATACAGCGCGCTTGGTCCTTCAAGTATAGCAAGGCGCCCTCGTCGAGTCTGCTGCTAATGTTGCCCATCGCTGACAGCCTGAGAGTCAGGCGCGACGACTAGAATGCGCCAGGATGGGCAATAGAATGGTAAAGGGTGGCTTGGTTGGAGGGGTTGTCAAGGATGATGCGCGCAGTGTCAATGTTGGAGCAAATGTAGGCGGGAATGAATGCCAAACCACTAATGCTGGTGTATGAGCTATGGACACTGGTCAAGAGTGAAAGGAAGAATCTTGAGTGACAGGCTTCAAAGAGGGAGTGTCTGTCGCCGTGGTTGGTCGCAGTTGACGTGTGTGTGTCTGTCTGTCTGCGCTGCGCCTTAAGATGTGAAACCGGCGACCGCGAATCTGTAAGACCAACAAGCGAGGAAGGCAGATGCGGTGGGGGGCCGCCCTCGACACCCCGGACTCTGCCAAGCGTTCTTAGTTTCGACAAACTCGCAGCCTGAGTGGCCACCAAGCTCACTAGCATCTTCCATGGTATGTTCCTAATACCAGTACTCACAACCAGATATCGTCTAGACGCTGGCGACAGTCCGACCGCGACAGCGTCGTGGCTGACGGCCACCACTGCGCCCTGGGCCTCTCATGTGATCGGATGGAGGGGACTTCGAGTCTGACGTCGCGCGAGGCAATCGTCATCGCCACTTTCTCAGCTCGCTTCGCCTCTCACCTAGGTTCAATCTGCCACAATACTCGCCTGACTATTCTGTAGGCAGCAGGAACAGATTGGGATGGGCCGGCCGCTGGAAAATGTGGTGATGCGAAGGGACAACAGGTTCATGACTGCAAGTTGGGTGCCTATAATATCCCTGAATCATTGGACGACGTTCTATGAGCAGAGCAAATGGAATCCTCTCCCAATGCGCCTCAAACCGTGTTGCAAAGTTATCGTTCATGTTGACCCCGACCGGTACACATTTTCTAACACTCCGCACCAATAGCCTCTCCACAGACGACCCTAAGTTAATCGCAGATATAGAGGAGAGTATGACAGGGAAATAGCGGCCGTTTGCTCGATCTGGAAGACCTTCAAATTGGTGGCCTTCGAAGCAAGGCTGGTGCACGATATCACTATGAACGCGATATACCACCTGTCTCAGCACCTCCTGGGAATGAGCAGGCTGCGGATTGACCACGAAATGCAGACTCGAGAGCTTTTTCGCGAGGCTATTGAACTCATCGTCAAGTCTTCGGATCCTCTGGACATCATTTGCCGTCCACGATATTGTGTGGGCCCCTTCAGTTGGAAAGACAGTTTCGAACGTGATCGATAAAGTGGGCATATCTTGGTCAATATGCCCGGCGCTCAGCGATACGTAGGTTGCGGAAGTCGTTCTGCGCAAGGGCGCGTGTCCTTCAGTAAAGGCGAGCAAGCAGTACTCTCGAGAGAAATCGATGTGTTTTTGTGTTTCTTTGAGGCTCCAAGCCGCCACTTCCTAAGCGATTTGCTCCTGCCCTACCGCAAGAAGAGATGGAGATGATGTCTTCATTTAATACGGCTGTGGTGTCTCCGTGATCCTTCGCATCGTTGCTCTAGGCCAGGGAGCGTAGTCTCATAACTCGTACGTATGGTGTTGTTTCGCAAGTGGAGAAGATTTAGCGGAGGGTTGGTGGTTGTAAAAGCGGCCCGAATATGGAGCGCCTTCCGATTCCGAGGGGTACATTTAGAGACGCCAAGACAAAATTTCCGCAACATTTCCCAAGATCTCGACTTCTGCTGCGCATGTCACCTGGAAACCGGCAGGAGACAGGCCCGCTGGCGGTATGAGAGTAGAGGCGTGCAACGGATTCCACTTCCCCTCTCAGCAGCAGCAGCAGCCCTTCGCTGTCTTTCATTGACAATGACTGCAAAACCGGCCAACGAGGCCCGGAACGCGGGTACGCCGAACCAGACGTGAGCAGCCGCTTCTATTCCTGTGCTAAACTCCCTGCTGAGAGTAATGTAGGCTGTTCGTCAAGAACCTCCCCGAGAAAATCAACAAGAATGAGCTGAAACGCGCCCTGTACATGCTTTTCTCCACGTATGGACCCGTGCTCGACATCGTTACTAGCCGTGTTGGAGCCAAAGGCCAGCACATGCGAGGCCAGGCGCACGTCGTCTTCCGCGATATCCAGACAAGCACGCAGGCAATGAGAGCTTTACAAGGGTTTGACTTCTTCGGCAAGGAAATGGTACGAGTGGACACGCCGTCTTCGATCGAACTATAGGGTTAACCTTGTGTTGCAGGCGATCGTCTACGGAAAGGGCCAGTCAAACATTATTCCCAAGCTTCGGGGGACCTTCGAACCCCCAACTGCCACGGCGACCGGTGGCCCCGAGCAAACAGCTCTACAAAAGTCCATCTTCAACGCTCCCCCAAGTGCCGCATCTGGCAAACCCGCCGAGAATGGTACAAAACCTTCCGAAACAGCTGCGGATGCAGGCCCACATGGCACGAAGCGAGCACGAGAAGAAGAGGAAGAAGAGGACGACAATGAAGTGGAAATGGAGGAAGATGAAAGTGACGCGCCTATGGAGGAAGATGACGAAGATTAATAGAGGCTCTGAAACAATCATACCCTCAGAGTCGACAATTACTCTTCAGGAGAACGCCTTCCGATGGGTCAATTTCGGTATCCACGTACAATACTGATGCGCTCTAACGGACGAAGGCGGACCCAACCATGCCTACGTACATCTGAGGGAAATGTCACTTTTCGTGGGCAACGTGACAGGTTGTGGAAATTCTGTCGATTAAGCGCTCAATAGCTTACTAGGGATATGCAGGCCCACAGCAGACCCGATCAGACCCAGCCAAAGGATCAGGTACTCCTCTGGCGTGAGAGCCTTCTCTGGCTTCAGGACCGAGAGTGCATCTTGCGTATTGCAAGGATGCAAGAAGAAAGATGGCAGATCCGACACTGGGTGATGCTTACAACAAATCAGCTGGCTTCAGCGACCAGGCGTTGGATACGACCTACCGCCATACTGATGCCTCCCAGAACACCAAGGCTACGCAACGAAGAGCGGGAAGGCTGCGGTACCAATTGCTCATATATCCGATCGAGGCTTATCGGCTGTCTGTCCGGTCCGTGTTGGCCTGAAAACCAAAGCACCGGCACGCAATAGGTTGGCGACAAGATGATGGAAAATTCCACAGTGAGGCGGTCGTCCTCTGAAGAGCTTGAAGCACGCTACAATATGTCAGCGCGCCGGGGGAGCAGAAGGGGTGAAAACTGAATCTTGGTCCCGACGCACGATATCTTTGATCGAAGAGTCTTCCACCTCGTCCTCAGTTATGTCCTCGATATCTTCCCGTTCTGCCTCCTCCATCTCAATTGTTGCATCCTTGATCTGACCTCCAGCAACCCCATGATCTCCACCGTGCAGCGAGATGATACTCCGTCTTTGTCTGATTAGCAATTCCTCTCCCGTCCACCTCACGCCCAACCAATCCGTGTCACTAATGCGGTCCGCACTCCTATGCTCCAGAGCCTGGCACGCTGCGGAAAATTCGTCCTTCGTGATGGCGGGAAATGCCCGAAGCGAGCACATAGATCAACAACATGGGAGAGCCCCCAAGTGACCGATGAAGGGTGATATCCAAAAGAAACGTTGGGTGCGTCAAGACGAAAGCAGCCTTTTCGTTATTAAGATTTACGTCAAATGTCAGGTTAATTAGTGCAAAGGCAGGGCGGGCAGGCAACCTCGAGTCTCGAAGATAGAATGCCAAGATTAGGTGCTACTCGTAAATCGAACTACGAGTTCACTCCTCTTCCGGACTAGGATGATGCCGCCTGTCGTGCTTGGCGGCGGTGATATACGGAGTATTGTTATTCCGATGACAATCCCGCCGTCTCTGATTAGCCAGCAGTGCCAGCGTTGTTCCTTTCGCGTTGCAGTTCGCTCCTCCGAATCCAATTGTTTAAGATGTCTCGAATTCAATTCACCCCCTTCCTCGTCGAACTGAATCTCCACCTTATGCAGGTATGATGGTGTACGGTCAAAGTACAACCGCCGTTTCAGCGACCTTGAAGAAGAAACGGAATGATTGTGGCTCGTGGTGAATTCGTGCCGCTATCAGAATGGCGGATGTCTGGACCAGTACGAGGATGTACTGTGTGTCTGAGCGCAGACGGTAGGGCCGAGCTTCCTACAGTACATAGTAGCTCGATCAACCCGTCGAAGAGGATCTCATGCAGGCTTCAGTTTCTGGTTTCTGGTTTCTAGTTTCAGGTTCAGGTTCAGATTCAGGGTCAGGGTCAGGTTCAGGATCAGTTCTTTCCACGGTCGGTCTTCGGTCTTGGGGTGTCATCTCCATGCTATTACAATGTGGTATGTACTCTTATGGCCCTTGAATGCAAAAACCAAAAAAATTGAGATAAAACTATATACAAGAAGGATCGTCCAACTCGTCGATACGCGGCCCACTCATGCCACACTACACTATGCTTGTGCAGTGCAGTGCAAAGGGAAACGCCTCAAGGCTTCCCACTGACGGGCGGGCCGTTCAGCTTGAAATATCCCGGCTCCAGCTTCTGGAACACGCCCGAGGGGTCGTACTTTGCGGCAATGGTCTTCAGCTTGTTCTTGTTCGTGGCGCCGTAGCTGGCGATCACGTCCTGGAACTGGCTCGCGTAGTTCATGTAGATGTAGTCCTCGAACAGGCCCATGCTCTGGCCGAGCGCGACGGTGCGGTCGATGATGCGCTGGTTGGCCTGGAGGATGCGGGTGTCGTCGGCGGCGTTGGTCCACATCATGTTCAGGTTCAAGAGGAGGAACGGGCCGTCGGACACCGACAGGCCGAGCGGGTTGCCCCCGTTCTTGGTCATGGCCGTCAATTGGCCTGGGGTGATGACCTGCAGCGTCGCGGCCGGGACAAGCCCTGCGGCGTCGATGATGGGTTGGATCTCCTCGTAGAAGATGTCCCGGACGGAGGCGACGTGGGCCTTGTTCAGCTTGTACGTGGCCGCCCAGTAGGTCTCGCGCAGGCCGTCGGGGTTGCTGGAGTTGAACTCCTGCGTGAGGTCGACCAGCGTGCGGATCTTGGTCGTGTCCGAGATGGCGGGGATGGCGAGGTACTCGGAGAAGATGGGCGCGTTGGCGACGGGTTTGGCGTACTGCAGGTCCGCGGCCGCGACGTTCAGGTCTGCAGATTGGGCGTAGGCGAAGGAGAGGATCTGCGCGGCGTTGGGGTCGGCGGGCGAGTTGACGCCCACGTTGTAGAATGCGTCCACGACGGCGTCGAATTGGTCTTGGAGGACGACTCGGCCGCCGCCCCACATTTCACCTCCGGGCAGGGGAATGGCGTTCAGGGTGAATTTCGTGACGATGCCGAAGTTGTTGCCCCCGCCGCGGAGGGCAAAGTAAAGGTCGGAGTTCTGCGTGGGGCTGGCGGTGACGATGATGCCGGATGCGGTGACGACCTCGTAGCTGGCCACGTTGTCGCATGCCCAGCCGTAGATGTTGGAGAAGAACGAGATGCCGCCGCCGGTGGTGAGGCCGCCGACACCGATGCCAGAAACTCGGCCGCCAATGACGGTCATGCCCGTGGGTTGCAGCGCGGTATACACGTCGAACCACTTATTGCCCGGGCCGACGTCGGCGGTCTTCTTGTTGCCGGAGAGTTGGACCGTGTTGAGCTTCTCGAGCGAGATGGTGATGCCGCCCTCGATGTTGGAGGCGCCGGCGAAGGCTGCATGGCCGCCAGATTTGGCCGCGAAGGGGCATTGAGTAAGTCGTGAAATCAAAATGGCGATCGATATCGAGGGCGCATTCGACGGCTTGAATACGCAGAACGGGTTGACGCTTCCTTGCTGGACGGACCAGTAGCCGTCCGTGAAGGCATCGTAGCTGGGGTCGTTCTGCTTGATCACTGAAGAGCCAAAAAGGAGCTTCAGCGAGGAGCACTGAAGAAGAGAGATGTCAGTCAAAGGTTGGCCAGAGAGGATACCAGTGGATGCCACCCAATCAAGAAGCCACCAGTGGGGGGCAAGTAACTCACAGCTATCGAGCATCCAGCCGTGGAGGATCTCGTTGTCAAAGATTCCAACTCGGGCAACGCGGAGATATTGACCCCTTGGTCAAGAAGGGCGTCGGTCACGTTGAAATCGGCGGGCTCGAAGGTGCTGTCCTGGGCCGAGGCCAACGCTACCAGGCCCAATGCAAGGGCCGCCGTGTACGAAGAAAAAAGCATATTGGCTGAGAGAGTGAAGCCAAGAGATAGAAACAAGAAAGGCGTGGAGCGAACTGCAATCCGATCTTCGCTCAACAGTCGACGAGAAACGAACACATGCAGGCACAAACACGAAGCGAACAACGCTGGGATCGAGAGGAAAAGCAAGGTACTTAGGCGACTTACTGCAGCCCAACATGCCTCATGTGGAGCATGTTTCAATTGGCCACGTGGTTGAAACCTTTTTGATTGATGTTGCCAGAAGGAGATTCAACAGATGAGACGCTACAATCAAGCAGTCGACTATATAAAACTTCAAGCCCACTAACACGCTGGGAGTCAGCAAACAGCACAGCTACCGGGTACTAAGGGGGATCTATCGAATGACCAGGCTGTAGTGACCTCGTACACTGTCCTCAAACGGAGTCAAGGCGGCGGACGTTTGGGTTTTGCGTGCGACGGCGTGGCCATGAGAGTTGCGGCCCCTGAACTGTGCACTTTCAGCGACGAGCAACACAGCAAAGAGCGCTGCACAGCAAGCGAGATTGAAAAGCACGCTTCGACGGAAGGTTCACGCTGGGCCACTAGCGTCAACGTCGTCAGGCACCATGCACCGAAAATGCAAGGCCTCATGCTTGCTTCACGCAGTTCCCAGGAGAAGCGCAGAAGTCAGTACCCGAGGCTTCAAGAAACTTGCCGGATCGTCGGCGGCGTGCTGTGAAATGCAGCACTGTCGATCCCATACCGGATCGGGCATGGCCGATTACCGGGTCCCCGGCCTCGGATCACGGCCTTCCTAGCCTGTTACAGGTTAGCGTGCCAAGGTGAAATTTCCTCTGCGACACTGACGAAAACACCCTCGGGCTACGAGGTACCCTACCCACGCTATCCTTCCTACCCTACCCCTACCTAACGGGTCCTGTGTACTTGTACATTGTACCTCTCTCATATCACCCAGACGGATTTCAGCATCGAAACAATGCATGTCACAATCCTTGGTCCTGCCTGGCGGCGAGGTATCGACTACCGCGGTTTTCCAGCAGAGACCACTGACCGGCCCTTGTCGCCGGAACTTTCCTAGTATCCAAGTCTTGTGAAGAAGGTTTGAAGGCTGTCAATGCCTGCGGTCGATCCAGCTACCCGGGAGGGGTGGCTTTTGGGCTCGAGCTTGCACTTCCGCTAACAATGTTTCTTTGCCACAAGCGATGTTACTAACCGGCCACCAAGTACTACCCAGTACCAAGCCCAGGATAGTGCGCCTTTCACGAGTGCCCAGAAACAGTTTGGTCATCAGTAACCCCCGTCCGAACATCTGCATCTCAAGGCGCCGTTCTGGCGGGGATGCTGGGCTCGTCGTAGTGGCTCATAACATGCCTCACCATTTTCCCTCGTGCAGACTCGCCTTTCCTACCCTGTTTCATCCAGAAAGCTTCTTGTCGAACAGGTTTTCGTGCCTGGTGGCAGTTATATCTGGTTCGTAGGGGCCACATCCTTTCCCGCACTCGGGTATGGGAACGGCACGAGGCTCTACCGTCGACCTTTCCTCTCCATCTTGACCTCGCTCGTGGCCGCTGGGATCCGAGGTTTCGTTCTGCTCCTCCCTCAAGCGAGCCTTTTGCTGCCTCGACACGATCTGTTCCGCTCAGGATGTCTTCCTCTCAGAACTATGTCACCCAGAAGCAGCTTCTGGGGGTGGGATATGCCATGATCGCGGTCACCACCCTCGTCTTCGGCGCGAGGACGTACATCAGAGTGCAACAACCGAAAAGGATCCAGGCCGACGACTACTTTCTCCTGCTGGCCTATCTCTGCTTCCTTACCTTGACGATACTGTACATCGTCCTGGCTCCGACCATGTTCCGTGTCACCGATGCGACCACGGGGCTCACGCCAATATACCCGGAGATTTTGGCGGACTCTTTGTTTATGATCAAGATCTTCTTCGCCAACACGATGATCTTCTGGTTCGCCCTCTATGCCGTCAAATTCTCGTTCCTCTCGCTCTACCGACGTCTCATGCAGGGTCTCCGCCTCTACATGCAGCTTTGGTGGGCGGTCGTGATATTTTGCGTCTTGGTATGTAGCACCCTCGACGGAGCGTACCCAGAATGGACAATCTAACTACCGGGATCAGACATTGATAGGTTGCGTGGTCTCCAATTTCACCAGCTGCCACAGTATGCACGCGTGGTTTACTCCCGGCGAATGTACCCTGAAGCGGGACGTCCATGCTCAAATCGCCTCCTTGTACTATGCGTACGCGGTTGATGTTGTTTCAGATCTCTTCAGTAAGCTCGGCGCTCTGTCTCCTTTCCGAACGCATGGACTGTGCTAATTTCACGCCTTCGCACTTCAGTTATGTTCCTGCCCCTGCGTTTGATCTGGAACCTGCAACGGCCCACGGCACAGAAAGTCGGAATCGGAGGTCTCTTCTGCGTTGGCTGGATCTGCATTACCTTTGCCACCATTCGCGTCGTCCAAATCGGCGTCAAGGCGAACAACAGTTCGACTCCGTCCTCATCCTGGCTCGCCCTATGGGCCATCGTCGAAAGCGCAGTTACTGTCATCGTCGGCTGCTGTCCCGGCCTGTACTCGAAAGCCAAAGAGGTCCATTCGACACGCAAGACATCATCCAAGAGAAGCGCCTTGGCCCAGAACTACTACCACGGGAGCCGCGGGTACGAGAAACAGGTCACCGGCGCAGAGGATGACAGCAAGATGGACTTCGAAACCATGATCTCTGGGAACGGGCGGGCTTACCACGCCGTTACCACCGGTGGCACGCACCACAGTATTGAGATGAAGAACATGCCTAACAAAGGTCCCAGTGCACAGAGCACCCAACGGGGAGAGGGCACCAACGGCACTTTCTGGGAGGGCGACGAGACTTCCAGCCAGGAAGAGTTGAACCAGCAGAAACACATCTATGTCACGAACAGCATCGAGATCAAGGACGAGGACGAGTCGATCCGTGGAAGCAGCCGGAAAGATGTCGACTTTGCGAAAAGCGTCGTTTAAACCAAGCGAGAGTGTATCGCTCAGAATGCAATCACAAGCAGCTTTCCTGTACAAATGTATGATACCACGGCTGGACGTGTATGATGGATGACCCGGTCCTATGCCTAGTGCTATAGTAGACAGTCATGCTGCTCATAGCAAGTAAAGTAAATCGGCGGTTTCCCTGAGAGAGCGCCTCTGACTGGGATTCTTGGGCGACGAAATTTCAGCCACTTGTTCTGATTGCGGTCCTTTGTTGGCAGTCGCGGCTACAATACCGCCTGCAATTATATGCTGTGGTTTTAATGTAGCCTGTGGCTGGTCTCATGGCAACTGTGTGTGCGCGCCCTCGGCAATCTTGCCCTGCCTTTTGGTTTGCGGCAGTTGACTGTGTGGCTTGCTGCAGGGTCCTCGTTTACCCTCGTCGTGCAAGTTAATTCGCCCGGGTACATAGTCGACCCTCTGATGCCTTTTGCCTCGTACTGTACCTTAGCAGAGCCAGAGACTATGAGGTTGTTGGTGTTGTTGGCAGTGTCAACAGCATCAGCGAAACACTGGACGCTACATGGCGGCGGTGTCATGGTTGTTACACAAACCGGTGACAGCTGGGTGAGAGCTTAGTGAGAACCATCCCGCCCGCCTTCCATCTGCCTTGTGTCCATCATCGACCATCTACCATTAGCTCTCTCTCACTTCGACCTTTACATCTCTACTCTCACATGTTCCGACGACCTGTTCGACAGGATTTCCGACAAGCTATACATCATCCAGTATTCGGTAGAGAAGCCTCGCCCGAAGAGTTAATCTGAGCCTGAATGCAGCTCAGCGTAAGTTCAAGTTCACAACCGGCGTCTATTCGTGGTCCTCCACCTTTGCCTTCGTTTCCCAATAATGACTATATAGCTCCCCTTTCGCGTTGCACAGAACTGCAACGACTCCTGATACGACAGAATGAGCGGGATGGAAGTCGCTGGCACAGTGCTTGCCATTATGCCGGCCGTCTTCAAGTCGCTAGAATATTGGCAATCGGCAATGAAGGCGTTCCGGTTTGGCGAGAGAGAGACCAAAAGCTTCACAAGTGTCTCGCGAGCATCTACATCGAGCGGCGAGTGTTTTGAGATGACAATCGTGCAAGTCCTAAAAGAGGTCTCGGTGAATCCCATTTCCCTGGGCTCACTGCGTTATATGATTCCTGGCTCGTCAGCAATGTCGATCAGCGACTGACGGAAAAATCTGGGCTCTCTCTATGACAATTTTATTGATCTATGCTAGACCATCCATCTGGGAGCTTTGGCGATTGATGGATGTTGCACTGTTGTGGTACGTGCAAACAGTCATATATGAACTGGTATGAACGGTCTGTCTGGCCATGTTTACAGAGCCCTTCGATGCCTTATATATACGCCAAAGTTGCATATTACAATGCACAAGGTAACAACCCATCCTGCCGCTCAGAGGCATACCCCATTCCGTCTCAGAAACTCCCTCTCAAACACCTCTTGGGAAAGTGAGGTTACGAAAGGCTGACCCGTCGGTATAGGCTGAGGCGTACCTGTAATAGTGTTGGTAAGGCGGGATGTTGTCGAGGCATCTGAGACGTCACTCGAGCGTTCATCGGGCCGGCCTGTCCAACAGCAACATCTACTCCGCTGTCAACAATACCTCGATCTCCGACCGTGACATCAAATACTCTACGGTCAAGCGCATCAAGGCTTTCACGATAATTGGGACTGACGGCCATAAGACCTACTCCGGTCATTGACGCACAGCGTACCAAGACAGGACCTTGAGATCTTTGAGCGGGCGCGTCGGGGGGTAGACTCATAACATAAAGTTCCTCTCTATGTGATGATGGTCCTCTTGCGACTCACGGAGATGAAGCTGTTCGGATGCTCACCGTGCACATGCATCTCTTTTGAGCAAATCACAGATTTAAGGTCCTCAGTTGCCTATTGCGCCGAAACGTGCTCAGATTGGTCCCACCCGCATGTTGAGCAAGTTAGTACCTACTGCATTGGGATGGAGGTCCTGGCCCCATGATGCCATTGGCAACGATGGAATCATCTGCCATGTATAAGGGTGAATACGCTCTTCCCCTCTTACTTTCGGGTCATCGTGTTGCTGATACCGGAAACTCCCAACAGCATCCGACCTTACGCCGTTAAGTAGAACAACACCCAGTTATTATAACCTCGTCCGAGCACGATGCCAGTGACTTACGAGTTACCTCCGCTGCAATACAGCCTCGATGTGAGTGGTGGCCACCTCGCCAACGATTATTGTGGACCGCAACGGTGTGTGGCTGACCAGACTCTTGCTCCGTAGGCGCTGGAACCATCCATATCAGGGCAAATAATGGACCTCCATTACAACAGACACCACCGAACCTACATCACCAATTTGAACGCCGCGCTCGGCGCACAAGCAGAGGCAGCCTCTTCCAACAACCTGGTCAAGCAACTCGAGCTTCAAGCCGCCATCAACTTCAACGCCGGCGGACACATCAACCACACTCTGTTCTGGGAGTCCCTTGCGCCTGCGTCAAGCGGGTACAACAACATCTCTGCCGCGGCTCCTACCCTCAACGAAGCCATCACAAAACGGTGGGGCAGCTTCGACGCCTTCAAGGCGGCCTTCGAGGCCTCTGCTTTGGCGATCCAAGGGTCTGGCTGGCAATGGCTGGTGCAGGATCCGCAGACAAAGGCGCCGGAGTTGAAGACGAGCAAGGATCAGGACTTGCCGAAAGGAGCAAAGGGCATTGTGCTCGGCGTCGATATGTGGGAGCATGCGTATTATATCCAATACTTCAACAACAAGAAGGAATACCTCACCAAGATTTGGGACGTTATAAACTGGCAGACTGCCGAAAAGAGATACAAGGGCGATCCACGAGCTGCGTACGGCTCGTTGGCGGGATTAGCTGGACATTTGTAGTGCTAACCAGCACGGATACTGTATTCATACCGGATCAGGTCAAGCAAATGAATAACCAGTCCAGCATTGTAAAAGCCACTGGGTAAAAAAGAACATGTTTTAGATAATCCTGTGCTCTTGTAAGTCTGATTATGGAGTACCGCTTCTTGTATTAAAGGGTTAATTGGCGACCAAGATGTTAGGAACATTGCCGCGATGAGAAGGGAAGACTGTCGACCCCTCAAATGGGAGGAGGACAACGATAGGAGCAGCACTTTGGACGGTGTAGGTCGTTATCTGAATTGCAGCTGAATCAATGGTGATAAGCCGGCGAAGAGAGTTCGGCATTCACGTAGACTCACGGACTGCTTTGCAGAAATTTGTTCGCCACATTCGTACGAGTAGCCACCATCCCAGCCACTGTCTTAGCTCCAACTCTTCACGAAAGCTTCTGCTCGCTTCGATAGTCTCCGCTTCGAAACTCTCCGCCCCAAAAGTCTCCGTGAACAGTTCAGGCTGTCCTGCAATCGTTCACATTGAAATCCAAGTCATGACCAGGTATTCCTGGGTGAGGTGCACTCGCGGAATTTGTAGCCTCGCGATCTCGGCTGGGAAACTTTCCGTAGGAGGAGATGAAGGTCCTCATTTTTAACTCCTTAGGAGGGCCCTCAGACAGTCTCGTCTCTGGCTGGGCAAGCTGCCAACTATCATATATCCGTGAGTCCCCGCTTTCATGTTAGTCGACTCTGTCCAAGGATTAAGTAAAGTCAGTGAAGGCAGGAAACACCTGCAACAGGTCCCGAACGTGAGCTCAATTGACATACCACGGGAAAAAAAATGGGTGATCTCACAGAGCGCAATCGCGAGCATTTCGAGTATGACTTTCCCTAGGTGACCTGGTCGGACAATGTGGTGTTTGGCTAAGATTCGGACCTCTTCTAGTCAGGTTGCTTCAAGCCACCAGAACAACTGGGCTCCTCTCATACAGGCCGTCATTGAGGAATTGAAGGAGAGAAGATCATGGATTAGCTCCAGACTGGGCGACGATAACACTTCGAAGACTGACAAGGGACCATCGAAGCTGCTTGACTATGCTTGTGGCTCTGGCACAGTCTCCAAGGCACGTACAGTGTTCCATCTCCAACCAGGATAATGAACGCAAAAAGCGGTGATGCTGACACGACCGGGCTTGTGCCTGCAGGCCCTGGCGCCCTATGTCGACGAAACTGTAGGGCTCGACTTGTCCGAAAACATGGTTGCCGAGTATAACAAATGGGCGGAAGGCCAAGGGTTCGCTCATACCAAAGCCCACGCACTCCAGCTGGATCTGCTCGCCGAGCCACAGCCCACCGATCCAGAACTCTCTGATTTCGACGTCGCAGCCGTCTGCATGGCGCTACACCACGTCGCCGACCCGGCAGGACTTCTGCGTAGACTGTCCAAGACATTGCGGCCGGGCGGCGCTTGCGTGGTATTGGATAGGGTATCCACAGACGAGCGGCCTGAATTGCGCGCAGACCTGCCCGAGGAAGCGAAGAAAGTGCTGCAAACCATCAACAAGCACGGCTTCACCGAGGAGGATTTGCGCCAGTACTTCGAGGGCGCCGGCATGTGCAAGAATTTTGAGTACATGGTCATAGCACGCCCGTTCAAGGTGACGCTGTACGGCCACGACATGGAGATCAAAGGCTTCATAGCACGAGGGGAGGTTGCTTGACCTGTGCAGTAGGGAGCTTGGCTTGAATTCGCTGCCGAGGTGAAGCTTGCTCAATCACGCCCATTCTAGCCTAGATAAGTTCACCGTTCTACCAGACCTCTGTTGACGGTCATGTCTCGGGCGGCCGGCCCAAATGTGATGACGGCCATAGAAGCAGGTCAGCCAGTGAGTCGCACCCGAGCTCGGAGTAAGTACGAGTAGTATGTAATTCCTCTTCTCCGGAAAGCCAAGATCTGGCAGAGTGCGGGGGAAAAAAGTCCAAGCGTTCTGTTCCCCTCAGCCTTCAACTTTTTAAAGAGCCTTTACAAGCCCTGAGAGCCTCGATCCAAGTATCCCCAGACGAAAGGCATATTGGATTGTTGTACCTCAACACGACACCTCCTGCTACGTTGATAGCTTCACAAAATGTCCGCCCGCCCATTGCGCAAGGCGCCCCGCGATGTAGGCTTAACTGTTCCCTTTCCTTTTCGTTACATTTCCTTTCCCCGTCCATATCATTCATGCTACTGTAGCTAGACTATCCATCAATCTCTACGCCGGTCGCGCTGCTCTGCATGCAGCTATGTATGCATGTACTGGCCAGCATAGACAGATCTTCACCCCCGACTCCCACACCACCTCGTACTCGTCCTCATCTTCACACTCGCTCTTGTACTTCGTACTCGGACCTCAATGCATAGGATCCCACACAATGTCACTTACACTTACACTTGAACTTACACTTACGTCCAGCTCCCCTCCATAACCCAGCTCGAGGACTCGCTCGTCCTCTCGCACTTCACCGCCGACGACGCCTTCTCCCTCGGCCTGGCCATCCGGCAGCGCCTGCGCGCCCTCTCCCCCAACCCGGCGGTCGTGAGCATCTCGCACGCCAACTCGCAGAACCTGCTCTTCCACGCCATCAGCCGCCCTGGAATCCAGCCGGACAACGACATCTGGGTGGCGCGGAAGCGCAAGACCGTGCACCGATGGGGCGTGAGCACGTGGTTCATGCACAATAAGTTCCAGGGCGACGAGGGGGAGTTTGCGCGGAAATACGCCCTCGGGACGGGCCCAGAGGCCGGGTCCTACGCGATCCATGGTGGTGGGGTGCCCGTGCGGGTGAGGGGCGTGGAAGGGATTGTGGGTGTCGTGGTGGTGAGTGGGTTGAAGCAGGAGGAGGATCATATGGTCGTTGTGGAGGCGTTGGAGGAGTCTATGCGGCAGGAGGGCGGCTTGGACAAGAAGAGGAGCATCGAAGGGGAGGATCCCGTGGTAAACGATGCGTAGAATTGAGGCTTCTGCGCCAAGGGGACGGAGAGGTGGGATTGGAGGTTTGGGGAGCCGAGCTGATGATCCTGAGATGGAAATTCCCGAGACTGGTCGATTTGAGATGATCATCTTAGTCAAGGGTCGCTTGCATGCATGCATAGTCTGGTTACTCCGTACGAGTCCAGGAACGGGGATGGGAAAAAGATAAGTGACTTAACGGACATGGGTCCTGTACTGTACACGGGAAAGAGGTGTTGCAATATGTCCCCTTGTCGCGGTCAAAATAATATGCATTTCTCTCTGTAGATAGCGAGACAGTAAGAAGGACGATTGTCCGCAGCTCACTTTCGGCTTCGCTCGGACTGAAGACTTCAAACACTGCTTCACCCAACAGTTTTGTTGATCATCCCTTCGTTTGCCCTTGCTTCTACATGATACCCCTGGGTGACAACAGGGGCCAGCAAAGCGAGGGCCTATAGTTAGTTTCCACGCAAGACCGGGCATGTGTCGAGAAGTGAACCAGCGCTTCGAACGACCTACCTCTGCGGGATTCCGTTGAGCCTGCCGCGTGCATGACATGAAGTCTCGCGGACATTGGCAGTGAAGATCCTAGACCCCGAAATAATCGTTTCACCCAAATACTCGACCTCCAAGCTGTCGGAACCGAGCCTGCTAAACTTCTCGTCCCTCATCTTCGGTGCAAAGTCGACAGGATCAAAAACGGATGACACCTGGCGGAGCAGAGATGGTGCGGGATCGCCCCGAGAACCTTCGTCCTCGTACTGCCCCCGAGAGTTTGCTGGCGGTTTCGAGATGGCGAGTGCCTGGAAGTAATTGTATTGTTTAAGTTCATTGCGATGAAGTTTCCGTAAGGTGTAAATCTTTCGGTCCAGACAAGGATTTGGTTGCTGATTTCGAAATGCTTTCTATCTGCAGTAGGCGAATTGTTAGATGTATATTTATAGGCCTTTGTGATCCTACACATAGAATGGATGCGTTCTTAAAGCATGGAGGGCCGTTGTGCTGTACCTAGCAAGGCTAGGTATGAAAAGGTGCGGTAACGTACCTAAACATGGCGAGCAGCGGGAGCTTAGTGCGAACAGAGGAACCATTGGCTACAGCTTTACGGAGGAGTACAACTACTGACAAGCAATTCTTGTCAGAGGCAATTCAGCCGAACATCGACACGACGCAAGGCTGCTGCACCTTTGACGCGGCTCTCAATCGACCAGACACTCCCATTTATTCCATCTCAACCTGCCGGCGCAACACCTCTTGCTCCTTGGTGGTTCTTTCAATACATCTGCTACCATGAACCATTATCCTCAAGCCTGGGGCCGTGTAAGCACCTCGAATCTACAACCTGCGATCGAGCTAACATGAATAGCCCCGAGATGATGTGTATGGCCCATACGATTCTTCATATCTTCAGACTTCGATGCCTCAGACCCATACTCAATCCCCTGCGGTGACGGGGACATCCGTATTGGGAGTCAAGTTCAACGGCGGGGTGGTTATTGCAGCGGACAACTTAGGTAGGTGGTCAAGCATACACCTTCCGCTGTTTCTAGCACGCTAACCTAGTCTCTCCAGCATCGTACGGCTCTCTGCAACGATTTACAGATGTCAAGCGTCTGCGAACATTCCCTCCCAACACAGTCGTCGGCTTTGGCGGTGATGTGTCAGACATGCAATATCTCGACCGCCTGCTACAATCGCTAGATATCCGAGAAAACTACCTCTCTTCCACCGGCCACTCTCTCAATGCGCGCAACCTGCATACCTACTTGTCGAAAGTCATGTACAAGAGGAGGAGTGAGTTTGACCCTCTCTGGAACATGCTTCTAGTGGCGGGTCTGGACGAAGAAGAGAGGCCGTTCCTGGCCAGCGTAGACCTCCTGGGAACCACTTTCTCCGCTCCTACTTTGGCCACAGGCTTTGGCGCGCATTTGGCACAGCCTCTGCTGCGCAAGCTGATGCCTAAAGACGAGGAGAGTGTCCAAGACGTGACGCAGGAACAGGCCGTGGATGCGATCAAGGAATCCATGAAAGTGCTGTTCTATCGAGATGCAAGGAGTTTGGACAGGTACAGCATCGCCATCATCACCAAGGACGGGGTCGACCTTAGCGAGGACGAGAAGCTGGAGAATCAGAGCTGGGCATTCGCCGATCAGATTAGGGGCTATGGGACACAGGTCAACTGAGTGAACCAGATCGGATTGTATGCATATGAGCGTCGCAGGTGTACGGCGTCGAAACGGTCACTGCGAGCACTTTGATCATAGTGGGGTTATCGACGGCGAGCAATGGGACTGATTCCAAGTCTGACCAAGCATTCAACCTATGCAAGTCGGAGTCATCAAATTCGCATTCACCCCTTAGATGCTACCAGTGCTATTGCTCCATCGCGCTGCGAAGATCCAGGCGTCGAACGCTGCACAACGTGATTGGTTAGCCTTGCTGGTGGTGAGTCAACCCGGCAGGGGTGTGGCTTGTGTTGGTGCGATGACGTGCAGTTCCGCTTTCCGAATTTGGAGTCCAAAGGTTTCTCCAGAAAGTGCTCGTAAAAGATGCCGCCACAGCCTGCAGGTTCAGGACTATTTCACTACAAGTGAACTGGTAGTTCCGCACATATTTCTACGTCTCCTCTAGGCTCCTTGAGTCGTGCCTAAATATCGAGCTTAGTTTCATCTTGGAGCCCACCTCGCACACCCTCACTCCCTCTCCAACCGCCTCTAATATGGAGGGCGCAGCAGTCCAGCCAGCACCTGCGCCGAGCATGAGCAACAGCAATAGAGGAAAGAGACACAGACGTCAAGGCGGCCCCAGAAGACCTCCCTCGTCCCAAACAGACAACTCAGAACCTGTGAGAAGTGTCGGAGCAAGAGCCTTTGGTGGGCGTCTCACACGGCTGCACGGAGACGCACCACCTTTCGTTCCAGCGTCCATTGCCCCCATATCGCCGTCAAATTCTCAGTCCCAGCCTCAGCCCACAAATGCAAGACCACACCCTCCTCGCCACAACAAGAAGACGGCCCCTCAAACGCGGGCGCAGACCCAGCCACAAGGTCGTAGGGGCTCGCTGGCACGCTCGACCGCTCCTGACATCGCCACTAGGATCCATGAAGACATCTCGCACAACATCTACGAATGTGCCATTTGCACAAATGAAGTTGGACGCACCTCGAAGGTGTGGTCATGTCGGACCTGCTGGACGGTGTTTCACATCGGCTGCATCAAGAGATGGTCGAAAAACGAAGGCTCGGCCGTCCAGCGGCCTGCTGGCCAAGATGAGGAGGAGGTTCCGGTCGGAAAGCGATGGAGATGTCCCGGTTGCAATCTCCCCAAGGATACGTACCCGTCAGCATATACTTGCTGGTGTGAAAAGGAGATAGATCCGAAGACGGTTACAGGACTACCACCGCACTCGTGTGGCCAGACGTGCGGTCGAGAGAGAAAGTTCCCCAAGACATGTCCACATCCATGCGACCTATTATGCCACGCCGGCCCTTGTCCACCATGCTCTTCAATGGGTCCCAAACAGAGTTGTTTTTGCGGTAAAGAAGAAACAACAAGGCGATGTCTGGAAACGAACTACGACGCCGGCTGGAGCTGTGGCGCTGTCTGCGGTGACATAATGCCGTGCGGAGAGCATACCTGCTCGAGGCCTTGCCATGAAGGCCTTTGCGGTGCTTGTACTGCCCAGATCGATGCTCGATGTTACTGTGGCAAGGTCGAGAAAGAGATCCAATGCAACGACAAAGAAGAGGAGAAGGCAAGTGCAGACTGGATCGGTCTTTTCGATTGTGGTCAACTCTGTGCTAGGCAGATGGACTGCGGGATACATCGCTGCGAAAAGCCATGTCATCCTCAGGGTGCAACCACACCGCACTGTCCCAAATCCGTCGATGTTGTCACTCATTGCCCTTGCGGGAAAACTCCTCTGGCCGAGCTTGAGAATGAGTCCCGGAAAGCATGTACCGACCCGATCCCAAGCTGCCAGAAACCGTGTGGAAAGACGTTGTCTTGCGGCCACGCCTGTACGCAAACCTGTCACACCGGGGGATGCAGCCCCTGCGACCTCAAGATCTCGAAGCCGTGCCGGTGCGGCCGCAACTCCTTTGACGTCATCTGCTACCAGGCCACGCAGGAATCACCTCAGTGCTCGCGTCTATGCAAGGCTACACTAAATTGTGGTCGACATGAGTGTGGTGAGCGATGTTGTACAGGAGAACGAAAAGCCTCCGAGCGTCAAGCTACCAAGAGGAAGCTCAAGGCCCTTGGTAGCGTCACGCGGGTGCTGGAAGAAAACTTCGAGGCAGAGCACATCTGTACTCGTCCATGTGGCCGTCCGCTCAAGTGCGGCAATCACGTCTGCCAGGATCTATGTCACCGGGGCCCATGCGGCAGCTGCAAGGAGGCGATTTTTGACGACATATCATGCAGTTGTGGCAGGACCGTCCTCCAGGCACCGTTGCCATGCGGTACTCAATCTCCGCCGTGCAATTTCCCATGTAACCGGGCCAAAAACTGTGGGCACCCTCCAGTCGCGCACAATTGCCATACCGAAGAAGAAGGATGTCCAAAATGCCCGTTTCTTACCGAGAAAGAGTGCCTTTGCGGCAAGAAGACTCTGAAGAACCAGGCCTGTTGGAGGGCAGATGTGTTGTGCGGGCTGGTCTGCGGCAAGGCACTCAAGTGTGGCTCGCATTACTGCCGCAAAACATGCCACAGGCCGGGGGAGTGTGAAGACGCACACGAACATTGCCAGCAGGCATGTGGCAAGGCAAAGAAGACTTGCGGACATCCTTGCGAACGGCCTTGCCATGCTCCATCGGCGTGTAAGGAAGACAAACCATGCCCATTCAAAGTCATGATCACATGTGATTGTCAGCGAAAGAAGGAGGAGGTCAGATGCAATGCCCGCGCAAACGTACCTGCGCCTACAGGACGGCAGACTTCGTTGAAATGCGACGATGAGTGCGCACGGCTGATCAGAAATCGCTCTCTTGCCGAGGCTCTTCACATCCCTGACGACCACACCGACGACCATGTTCCATATTCGACCACTACCCTCAACTTGTACCGGGAAGAAATTGCATGGGCACATAAACAAGAAGAAATTCTGAGAGTGTTTGCAGCAGACGAAAATGAAAAGAGATATCACTTCAAGCCGATGAAGAGCCGCCAGAGAGCATTTATTCACAGCCTGGCTGAAGACTTCGGACTTGACGGAGAAAGTCTGGACCCGGAGCCGCACCGCCATGTGTTGCTGTTCAAGACCCCCAAATTTGTCAGTGCTCCAATGAAGACTCTGGCTCAAGCTGCAAGGATTAAGCGTGCGCAGTTGAACATCTCTGCTCCCATAACGTCCGAGCCGGAAAGAAAAGCGGACGAGGTCAAGCACGACTACAATGGGCTTTTGCTGACCAAGCCGAGATTTGCCTTGACAGAAGACGAACTGCGGGCTCTCATCAAGAAATCAGCTCCAACAACGGAGTTCGATATCATTTTCCTGTCCAGGGACCAGGGAGTTGCGCTTCTCCCCACCATGTCTTCTGTCAGTCCTGACCAGTTGGTCACTC
Source organism: Phialophora tarda (assembly GCA_016109495.1). NCBI lineage: Eukaryota > Fungi > Ascomycota > Eurotiomycetes > Chaetothyriales > Herpotrichiellaceae > Phialophora > Phialophora tarda. Next base: position 390,537 of record JADWPL010000026.1, on the reverse strand, counting down.
TCCTGACGAGTCTTCAGCCTACTATTGCCGGCGAGGTAACGAAAAATGATATGGGCACCTCAGTTGTCCTGTGTCAATTTGACACCTCAGATCTCGAGCCCAAGATTGTTGAGCAACAAGGCCACAGGCCTTCGGCAAACACGAGTGGCTGGTCTCAGGTCGCGGCCAAGAGAGCGGTTCCCATGGTAGCGCCTCAAGTCAAGCCTGTCGGACAGCGGCCAGTTTATACTGTGCTGGGAAGTCGGCTGGCAGAAGCGAGGAGGAAGAAGCAGGAAAATGAGGAGAAGCTTCGGAAAAAGGCCCAAAGTCAAGATGTGGTAGATGACTGGGAGAAGGAGATCGATCAGGAAGAGACCGCGGAGGCTGAAAGAAGAAGCAGCGAGGCTAGCCAGGAAAGCGTCGAACTGCGCTAATGGTGCTTCCTGCAGCACTCAGCTTGCTTCGCATTGAGATATCAAGTAGTCCAGGTAGTCGCAGGTCTAGGCGTCAAGACGAGGCTGTGCTTGGAGCGGTCGCCAGCTGAACCGAGGGGTGCTAGGGCTGCTTGGGGCTTAGTTTAGTGGGGCAGCAGCCGAACAAAGTTCATCCGGCCCGAGCTGCATGACGTTACTGCTGCCCCTCTCTGCCCTCCTCCTGCGCCTGTGCTACTACCCATTTTGCAAACATGAGATCCTTGCTGCCAGTGCAATACCAAGGTTTCCAGTTCTCTCCTTGCCCTCGATCTGGCAGGACCAAGCAGCTTGGCAGCACAGACTGGCCTAAATGTCACTTGGCCACGGAATGCTCAGCTCCCTCGTGCCACTTGTCTGACCCACATCAGAGTCAAACGTGACTTCCAAGTGATACTGTTATATTCGTGTCTTTCCTTCTGTCACAGACTCTTCCTTCTCTTCTAACCACAGACCATCAACCGCACCCAAATTTGTCTTCTCTCCTTTCAGTAGATCATCCATTAGACCGAATCCCGATACCGTCCCCAACTCACAACCATGGATCAACTCAAGGGCGCCTTCAACAGCTTTTCCGGCGGCAACAACGACGAAGCCAACAAACAAGGTACCACACAGCAGAGCAGCTCCGGTTCCGGCAGTGGTGGAGGTGGTTTCTTGGGCGGCATCGGTGACAAGCTCAACTCTGCTGCCGGTGGTGGACGTGAGAGTGAGAAGAATGAGGACTACCTAGACAAGGGTAAGCTTGTCCCAGACCTGTCTGAGAAGATTTGGCTTCCTAGATGTTATGGTATGCTGACAAGATCACCGTCTTGCAGGGATCGACTACGTCCAGGAGAAGTTCCTCGGCCAAGGCCCTCAAGACAACGAATCTGCCGTTGAACAAGCCAAGGATGAGCAGATCAGCGATTTCATTCGTAACCAATGTATGTATCCTCTTCCGCCCGCAACCAGTGTCTCTGTACTTCTCAACACGGGATGCTGACATCTTTTTCTCACTCCAGACAAATCTGCCACCGGCAAAGACGTTCCCATCAAGGACAAACCCACCAAGTTTTAGCTCGCTCGAGTCGACTGGCTTAAACCTGGCAAGGTAGACTGAGGAAGGAACACAGCGCTCGGAACCTCTGAAGGTGTTCTGAGAGAGGACCTGATCAATGAATCTGCAGTAGCTGCTTCGGACAGTACACGACATGGGAGCCCCACTGGGCTGTACGAATCAAGGAACGGATGCACAGCTCAGCTGCTGGACTCTTCGCAGTGGATAGCACCGCATCATTAGACAGACGAAGCATTCATGACCCCATCACGAGAAGATGGCAACACCTGCTTGATCTTTCAAGAGCCTTTGCTGAACACCAAGTGCGTTGCAACTCAACACTGTCGCTAGATGCGTGGCTTGTGACATCGTTCACCCTCACTACTGTATCTCCAACGAAGAGCCTCGCCGTCAACTGAAGAATTTAGCTTTTGTCTATCTAACAGGGTGGTGCTCGGGTATCCCGTCAATTCGTACGGTCATGTAACATTCAGCCAGCCAGCACATCCTTCCACGACCATGGCAGCCCAGCCCCTGACCAAACCAACTAACTGCCAGAACATCCTCCATGACCACAGCAGCCCCGACTAAACAACAACTTAACTTTCCTCCTTTCCACATGGCGATGTTGAAGCCCATTGTGAAAACGGCCCGGTCCGATCCACCGCTCATTCCTCATTGCTTCATTTCTTACAATCCACGAGGACTAGTGAATTCTATTTATTGTGCGCGACCTACGTACTGTAGCGTGAATGACGCCCGCCCGCACATACACCATGCAAAGTGGCGAGCGGCCATGCTAGCTAGTTAGCTACTCGCTCGCTCACTCACTCACTCACTCGCTCATTCGCTCATTCGGTCGCTCGCGCAGTTAGTGATGGAACAGCCTCGTGCTCTGCTCGATGAAGGTGATGCCTAGGTTCTCGGCCGTGTCGAAGACGGCGCCGTCGTTCTGGGACCCGGTCGGCGCGGCGATGTATTTGACGCCACTCCGCGCGGCACGGTAGACGTTGTCGACGAAGGGAAACTGTGGGTTTGCGGAGCATTGTTAGTATCAGTGTCATCTGGATTTCCACCGCTGCGTAGAAAAAACATGGAAGATAGGGCTAGGGATAAAGTGAGGAGCCAGACAGGGAGGCAAAACGTACGAATGCATCACTGCTCACGGCGACTTCGCTCAACTTGGCGAGCCATTCTCTGCGTTCGGCGTGCGTGAACGGCGTGGGGACCTGGCCTGGGGCGAAATTGCGCTCGTAGTCGGCCTTTTCGAAGTCGCTCAGGTCCGCATCGACCTGGCCCGAGCAGAGCATGTCGATGGCGTTGGATTTCTCGGCCCGCTTGACGCCCTTGGCCCATTGGATGGCGAGGGTGCGCTCGTGGAAGCGCATCCACCAGTTATCCGCCTTGTCGCCGGCGAGGCGCGTGCAGTGGATGCGCGATTGCTGGCCGGCGCCCAGGCCGACGACCTGGCCGTTGAGCGCATAGCACACGCTGTTCGACTGCGTGTACTTGACCGCGATGGTCGCGACGGTGAGGTCGCGCAGCGCCGAGTCCGCGAGCGAGCCGCTCGCCGTGTCCTTGGGCCGGATGACCGAGTTGAAGGTCTCGGCGGGGGAGATCTTGACGTCGTTGCGACCCTGCGTGAGGTTGACGCCGTAGACGGTGCGCGTTTCCTGGGCGGGCGGCTCGTAGGCCTCGTCGATCTGGAGGACGAGGTATTTGCCGGCCTTCTTCTTCTTGAGCAGCGCCAGCGCGTCCGGCTCGTACCCGGGCGCGATCACCCCGTCCGAGACTTCCCTCGAGATGATCTTCGCGGTGGGCACGTCGACTTTGTCCGACAGCGCGATCATGTCGCCGAACGAGGACATGCGGTCGGCGCCGCGCGCGCGGGCGTACGCTTGTGCGAGGCCCGAGGATTCGATCCCCTCGATGTCGTCGACCATGTAGACCTGGCGTTCGCGCTCGGAGAGGGGCACCGCGATGGCCGCGCCGGCGGGGGACACGTGCTTGAAGCTGGCGGCCGCGGGGAGGCCGAGCGCCTGCTTGAGTTCTTTCACCAACGGCCACGCGTTCAGGCAGTCCAGCAGGTTGATGTACCCTGGCGAGCCGCCGAGGACGGTAAACGGGAGGGTCCCCTGGCGCACGAACGCCGAGGCCGGTTTCTGATGCGGGTTGGCGCCGTAGCGCAGCGAGAGTTGCTGGACACCGTTCCCGGCGTATTGTTTCCGGAAGAAATCGGAGATGGCGGCGTCGTAGTCGGCGGTGTGTTCAAAGGCCTTGAGCGCGTACTTCTGGCGGCTCTCGGCGGGAACCTCACCGCGTTCTAGCTCCTGCAGGAAGTGGTGGTAGTCCTCCGGGTCGCTGAGGATGGTTACGCGGGAGTGGTTCTTCGCGGCCGCCCGGATCAGTGTCACGCCGCCGATGTCGATCTCCTCCACGGCTTCGGGGATGGTGACGTTGATCTTGGCGACCGTGTCCTTGAACGGATAGAGGTTGCATACCACGTAGTCGACCTTGTTGATGTTCTGGTCGGCCAGGTCCTTTTCGTCCGAGGCGAGATCCCGCGCCAGGATCCCCGCGTGCACGGCTGGGTGGAGGGTCTTGACCCGACCGGACAGCATCTCGGGGGCCTTTGTAATGGCTGAGACATCCCTGCTGGGAGTCAGTAAGTGGTTCAATCAGCGGAGGGATCTTGTGACTGTTACTCGACATCGAAGCCCGCTTCCCGGATGAGTTTGGCTGTGCCGCCGGAAGCGAGTAGCCGGACGTTGTTCTTGATCAGGCCCTTAGCGAGGTCAAGAAGACCGGTCTTGTCGAAGACCGACAGAATGGCTGGAGCAGTCAGTTTGGACCATGCAATTGATTTTGCGAGTTCTTGGACTGGTACAGACTTACCGATCTTTTGCGAACTCATGGTGGGGGTTCTTCGGGCGGAGATGAAAGGAGAGTCTGAGCGAGTGGAAAGAGGATTTCGCTATGCCCTCGAGCTCATCGGCGACTGGCAATCAATGCGTGGCTCGTGCAGCATGTATTGAATGTTTAACAAAGACAGATTTGCTTCTTCTGAGCCACGCTGTGTGCATTTTGCTATCGCGAAGAGCCGTGGGGCGAGAATTTCCGATATTTGCGCGTGAGGGCTTTGACGCCCGACGTGGTGCCAAGATGCCAAGGCTACGGCAATCCACTCAATCCTTGGCCGCAACACTGGCGGCCATTCTTCCTGCTCTTCGTCAAGCTTAGATGCTTGATCGAGCTTTGTACGCTTGTCTTCGCGATCGGCATCCGACGTGCGACTAATAGCGCCCCAGTCGGCGAATGAGCGTCTGGAGAGAAGCTGCCCGTTTAGCTGGGATTATGATGAGCGCTCCGACCACGCGAGGCCGCAACGTCAATGACATCAATGCACGACACCACCAGAACACCATCATGTTGATCTGCGTCGACCGACTGCATCGAAGTTGTCGCTTTCTGCCACTACATTTTGCGCGTGGCAGCACATGTCTAAACACCTCCCATTTGATTCGTCAGGTGTCTTGAGGTAGGATTCTGTTCAGCCTGGTCAGGGATGGAATTCTGTGAGTGTCATTTCGCTGAAGAAGCACAAGGGAATGGGATAAGACGTCACCCTCTCTCTCAATGCCGTTCCCCTCCTCACCATGTAAGAGAGAACAAATAGGTGATGGTCGCCAGTGAATCTATGCCTCCTGGTTGATGTCATGCGCAGGTTCTTAGAGCCTTGCTGTGCTAACTGTTCTATTCCTTGATACGCCCTGCTGTTCTGCAACAATGCAGAGTCAGGACTTTAGGGAACGGAGGCGTGATACCCTCGTTGCTCCTACTGAGCGGGACGTCGCATTCCAAGGCTTACCGGCCGAGCATAAATCACTCTTGAAAGAGACGTTGTATCCTGACGATGCCTACAGTCAGCATACTTACTGGTACGTCCATACTCCCGCCAGGTTCACCTCAACGACAACATTAACTTGACACCGATGGTAGGGCCGATCTTCCTGCCGGTCAGCGTGCCAAATGGATACATCGACAGCACCGTGCGGAAGCCAGTCGAGAACTGAAGGAGATTTGGGAGATGTTCAAAGCTGATCCGCTGGACCCACTCTACAGATACCTCCGCAACTATGCTGTCACTGGAGTTGGCTTCTTCACCGAAGGCTACGTGTTGTTTTCTGTTGGAAACGTTCTACCTCTGCTGGAGGTTGTTTGGCCACGTTGCTGGAAAGAGCACGAAATCTGCGACAAGACTATGGTGCAGGCTATCAGTTACATGGAAATCCTGGGTATAATAGGCGGCCAAATCATGGTTGGTATCATCGGCGACTGGATCGGTCGGCGCTGGGGTCTCATCCAAGATGCTGTTATCATGTTGACTGGAACTATTCTGCTCACATCCATGTGGGGCGTCACCCTGTCTGGCTGGACCGTTATGTACGGCATCAGCCTCTTCTGGTTCTCAATCGGAGTAGGCGGGGAGTATCCCATGACCTCGTCTACGGCTATGGAAGGTATTCATGGTGCAGCAACCTCGAGGAACGATCGCTTACATCGAGGACGCTCTGTTGCGTTGGCATTCCTGATGCAAGGTTGGGGCCAGCTAGGAAACCAGTTGGTCCTCATCGTCGTCATGCTCATCTTCAACCATAGCATCAACCCTGGATACGGCGAGGTCGCGGCGCAAGCAACCTTCCGAATTTCCTTTGGGATTGCTATTCTCTGCCTTCTTCTCTTCTTGTACATTCGTGTATACAAGCTGAGAGGAGTGGACGATTATCTCAAGGCTTCCAGGAAGAAGGGCCAGGTTACCGGATACGACGTCACCTCTTTGAAACTCACAATGAACCACTACTGGCACCGACTCCTGGCGACAAGTATGTGCTGGTTCTGCAATGATTTCCCCTTCTACGGCAACCAGATCTTCAGAAACGTCTTCCTCCAGATTGTCACGTCCAGCTCTGACGAGGTGGGAACATTATGGCTGTACAACCTCATCAACATTGGATGTGAGCTTGCTGGTTACTACTTGGCCGCCCTGCTCATGGACCACAAACTATATGGGCGCAAGAGAATGCAAGCTGTAGGGTTTATCATCACCTTCATTCTGTTCATAATCGCCGCAGGTGCCTATCCCATGCTGGATGTCAAAGGAGCAGGAGGGAAAGCCTTCGAGTTTATCTACTTCTTCGGCAGCTTCTGGATTCAGTTCGGACCCAACTCCACCACCTTTCTGGTTGCCGGAGAAGTGTATCCGGCACCGGTACGGGCCACGGCGCACGGGTTCAGCGCTGCGGTGGGCAAGCTGGGCGCGCTGGCCGCAACGGTTCTTTACAATTACATTGGCGGGAGGACGAAATTCTGGGTAAGTGATTCCCCGAGTCGACGAATCCTCTGCAAGGACTACACTAAACACGCAGAATAGGTTGTTAGCTGGTTCGGACTCCTCGGCTTCATTCTTACCGTGCTCTTCATCCCCGACACGACCGGCCTGGATCTCCGGGAGCAGGAGCGATACTGGCACTTTGTTCGCCAAGGCAGGCCTCACGACTACCACGGCGTCGCCATCCACCCTAGGCACCTCAGCTGGTACGAGCGTGTCGTGTTGAAGAGGCATGTCGGCTACGATCCTGAATTGGACCGACAAGCTCGAATCAACGAGCTGCGCGAGTTGTACGAGAACGTCGAGGGTTCCAAAGCTGCGGAAATAGACGACGAGAAGACTTTGCCAGGCACTAATCAAGCCGACCTGGACGAAAATGTCAGCAGGTACTTCGAGCTGGAAAAGGCAAATGCGAAGACGCAGCATTCGTGATCGGAGGATCGTTTATCCAACAACAGTCAATTTCATTCACAGACTTTGATGATCACGGAGAGACCACGATCCCCTCATGTCTACTTATAGCTGGGTATACTAGCCTTTACGGTGTCGTGCCTTTTGGTTGCGAAAATCCATGCGCGCGGTGGTGGTGGTGGTGATGGTCGGGCAGTGCACTTTGTCAACAGAGTCAATTGTCCAAACAGTGAACATGTCTAAATATTTCATAAGACGCAGAGAGGATATCCAAAGAAAAGAGAGGCTCGCGTTACTTTTCGGTGATAATACACTCTACCTCAATATGTCAAAGTTTTCACTTCCATCGACCAGATTCTCGACGAAACTATGGCTGGCCTCAAAGTTACACTTGCACTAGAGACACATGTTACGTCCACTCCAGCGCCAGCGCCAACTCCAGCTCCAGCTCCAGCTACGGGCTCGGAAGACTGTATGTAGCAACGCTCGACGTGTGCCCAAATCCTGCAAACACTGGCATGTATGTGTGCATGAATGTGTGCCTGAATGTTCAGCGGCAACGTGACTAGCGTGGCGTGGGACAAATCGTTTTTCAAAAGCGAACGGCGAACGGCGAACCACAATATCAGAAGAGCCATTCGTAAATCCAATAACATGAGTGAGACAACAAGCGTAAACGGAGGAGAAGGCGGGCTGACGGCACACGCTCTCTAAGCAGACAGACACGCGTGGTAATTGTCGAGTCCGAGGTCGAGGTCGAGGTTGTGATTGAAAATCTCAGGTCAAGTTGAGAGAGACAGACCTTTTCATGCTTGGCGAAGTCGGGCCTGCCGCCGAGCTCTCTGGGCGGGATATCCGGCGGCTTATGTACAAGTACACGAAGTGTGTGTCGAGAGTTACAAACATGCATTGTGTCCGAGTGTTGGTCCGAGTGTTGGTCCGAGTGTTGGTCCGAGTCTTCCGCCATGTTGCAGCTTCGCTACTAGACCCAGGCCGGACAAGGTAGCCCAAGGGAAAGGAATACACTCTCATACCTGCCGAGTCCGAGGTACTTAGACCGACGGTAAGCCGGTCAAATGTGGCTGTCGTGTTCGACGAGACCCCTTCAGACCTCCAGACCCATCAGAACTTAGGACGCTTCAGACCTTTAGACCATCAGACCTTCTTCTTCAGACCATCACAGCATGGCCACCACGACCCAGAACATGCCCGTCCTCTTCAAACCAGCGAATCGAGACTTTAGCAAACGCTGGCTCCCTCTCGGTCCCGCCAGACACGTCCTCCAGAAGGGATGGCAGAAAGCAAAAGGCCGACGTCCTCTGTCGGAGGCCCTGATCTTTGAGCGTGACGTGCCCGTTCGTCTGAGAGGCGGGACCACGATCTGGATGGACGTCTTCCGACCCGTGGGATCGGACAAGGAGCCCATCCCCGCCATCGTGGAGTGGAGTCCCTACGGGAAACAGGGAAACGGTGCGTGCTCGCGCGCGCCAATCCGTGTCCTGTCGGTGTGCGTGCATGCGTGCGTGTGCTGACTGAGTGACCTTCGACGCCCCCAGGATTCCAGAGTCGTGATAATGTGCCGTGGCGGGCGGGGATCCCGAGGCATACGACGAGTGATCTCGAGAAGTTCGAGGGGCCGGATCCCGCCGAGTGGTGTCCGTGGGGGTATGCGGTTGTGAATATCGATCCTCGCGGCGTGTTCGATTCAGAGGGGGATATTCAGTACGTGGGAACGCAGGTGAGTCACATTTGCCGGCTGCCGGGACGTTTTCCATCCATGCCTGTCTGGTAGACAGCTGTCTTCAAGCTGTCAAGCCGAACAAACGCGGCGGTGAGCTGATGATGTGGGTTGATCTGAGCTGATCTGGTCTGATCTCATCCGACATAGGAAGGACGCGACGGGTACGATGCCGTCGAATGCATTGCGTCTCAGGAGTGGTGCAATGGAGCCGTTGGACTTTGCTGGCAATTCGTGGCTTGCTGTCGCGCAATGGTATGTCATGTGCGACCGGGGTGATGGGCGACGTTCCTTCTTGTTCCTCAGTCCGTCATTAATTGACGTATACGGGTGCGTCGTCTAGGTTCATTGCCGCAGAACGGCCACCCCATCTGAAGGCCATTGCGTCGTGGGAAGGACTATTCAACGTTTATCGTCAGCAGTATGGCAGGGGCGGCATTCCAAACCCGGCTTTTTGCTGATCACCGTTCAAAGTTCAACGGTACGGCCCCTCCGATCGAATTTATCATATTGCTTGAATTTCCTGGGGTGACGCTGATCATCAGCCCCCTACGTGCAGGCAAGAACCGACTTGAGGACGTCGCGGCCATGATCCGTCGATATCCACTCTCTAACCAATACTGGGACGACAAGCGCGCGAAGCTCGACCGGATCGACGTTCCCATCTACGCTCTGGCGAGCTTCTCTACCTGTGCACACGGAGGCGTCGATCAGAGGGTTTTTGTTCTCGGCATCGAAAGACAAGTGGTCCGCTGCGTCCAAACCGAGTATTGACCAAACAAAAAGCTGACTGGGAAGATATAGGCTGCGCATTCACCACACCCAGGAGTGGTATGATCTCTATCAGAAATCAGCAAATGACGACCTGCAGAGATTCTTCGATCGATACCTCTACGGCAAGGCCAACGACTGGGAGACGACGCCCAGAGTGCAGCACAGCTTGCTTGGGTTCAACCGAGACTCGGTCGTCGACAGGCCAGAAGCCGCATACTCACTCAGCTATGTCGAGCATAGGACATTTTTTTTAGATTGCCAGGCCGCCACCCTGTCCCAGGTCCAAGTCCCCGGCAAGGTCTCCTCAATTGGCTATCGATCAGACTCCTGGGACGACGACGGTGTGCAGTTCGTTCACAAGTCCGTCGACTACACCGAGTTTATCGGGTTTTCCCAGGTCAAGTTGTACATGTCTTGCGCGGAGGCCAATGACCTGGACGTCTATGTCATTTTGCGCAAGCTGGATAGACGGCCAGCCACTGATGCACATCAATATCCCTCTCGAGAGCCTCCCAGAAGGCATTGTGGCTGCGGATCTCCCAGATCTGAGCATCTTCAAGTACCTGGGTCCCAATGGTAGACTTCGAGCTTCTCACCGGCGACTGAGTGCATGGTCGACACACGATCCTCTGATCAGTCTCGGCGGGCAGCAACGCGTCCATCGCGTCACACTTACAGCAGTTTGCTTTCGTGACACGAAAACTTCTACCGCACGAGGAAGTGTTCGGACCACCTCATTGACGCTGGCAATTTGAGGAAGACGAACTCGTCCACGTCCCTTGGCTGGCGATGTCACAATCCTTCGCTCGGCTGATATTCACACATGAATTTTGCCTTGCGTTCAGCAAAAGTGGTACTAGACGGAACTACTTCGTACCAATTCTGCTCCGCCATGGAGTTTGGCTGTTCGGTTCTTTGACCGGTCAAGATGCCTCCACAAGTTTCGAGGAACTGGAGAGATTTCCCACAAGATCGGCCACCTTGCCAATCTAGGTGGTTCATCCATCACTTAGAGGACATACGTATCAGATCGACTTCAAAAGCATCCTGCCGTGGCAGGACACAGCTCTATTCGCGCTCTAGCCACCAAGCCTACTAACTTGTGTAGGCGTTCAACCGCTCAAGATGACTTGAATTCTGCGGAGGAACCGAATCAAGCGGCCCGTTGGCTCTCTTGCACCTTCTTAGCCACGTCCAGGATCCACTGAATCGTCTCCCTCTGAGCGGTCACATTCAGCCTATGACCGGCCTTGATGCTTGTGACATCAACCTTTCGACCACTCACTTGCTCAATCGTGTCGATCGTAGGCCTCTGTATTATTTCAGGAGGCCCAGCCAAATCCTCCTCGCAGAGAAAGTATGACACGGGAATGTCCTTGTATCCAGCATAGGTCAACTTGTCGACGAAACTGGTCGCCGTGTGCTTTGTGAAACCCCTGACTACCGCCTCACCCTCCTCAGGAGACAGGTGCTGCAAAAGAACCCTTGCGGTTGCTGCCGGATCTTCAATCAAATCCAGCCATTCTCCTGAAGAATTGCGTCAGACGAGAGAGAGGTCAATAGCTAGGGATAGGTGAGATGCTTACATCAATCGCCATGGACACACTCTTGTCACGGTCTGAAATCGTACTCGGGACATCCTGAGCCGATTGTCCAATGGTAGGGACAAGGCATGTTATGTAAGTGAGCTGAACAATCCCTCCCGGTTTGCCTTGCGCCTTCCTTTCCTCTTTTGCCAGCCCCTTTGGGCTTTGGGAGATCGGGACACCGCTATACGGGTGTCCGATGAGGATCACGTCTTTGCCTTGGTCTGCCAGTTTCTCTGCCGCTTTTGCAATCAAGACTGCGTCATCGTACATTGAGGGTGCTGGAGTGTCTCTGCCTTGCCGGCTGCCTGGCCCAACGCTGGGCGGATAGAGGCCTTGGATCTCATAACCTGCCTCCAAGACGGCAGCGAAGATTGGCTCGTAGGCCGATGGCAGATTGAACGACCCTGGGCAAAGATAATTGAAGGTGTAGACATAATGACGATGGAGCAATCCGTTGGCGGGACGGTTCAGATGCACTCGAACGCATGCTGATATTAAAACACTGTGCAGGTTTCTCCGATGTGCAGAGACCTGGATCTTGAAGTGCTTACCAATTCTAACACGGCAAGTCGATGAGATGATGCATGACACATATCCTCAAGAAGCCGAACCAGCCGCCGGGTTGTTATATCGACTTAGCAGAACATCCTTCAGGTTGAACCGCAAGAGCCGCCGGCTGAGTTTGGCGACGCAGCAAGCAGATAGTGAGACGCAGGTAAGTGAAAAGCGATGGAAAAATTTGGCGGGGGTGTTTGTTTACTCACCCGTAGTGGGAGAGGGGCGAACTAGACGCTAACCAAGTCTGGTGTAAACGCAAAAAGCTGATTGTTTGGAGTGCGCCCGTGGTAGCCTTGCATAGGAGTTCCCAACATTGCATCTTCGACACCTCTGCACATGTCCAAATGTCTGCTGCTCTGCCACCACGTAGTCACACTCACCCTGACACGAGATCTAACAGAATGTTGGCATATGTGAATGGACGCGCACGGGACAATAAGTGCAAAATCCAGATATATTATTAGAGCTTTCAAGTTCCTCTCACCATGAAATGGACACAGAGCACCATGACCCTCGGCAAACCACACTAGACTTCGTCCAAGCAGCGAAGCCAAGTAAGCAGATCGGTTCAATTGCGAGCCTCCAGCTCTATCTGCGGAGAAGTTTGCTCGGTTAGGGTTGGTTTGTCTTGCTGTTGAGTTCACGGCTGCTTCCGAAGCTCGGCGTGGCCATCAATCATTTCACAGGCTTCTACCCAACTTGAAACCTAGGTTTGACTCACATTCATTTGGTCTGCCTGTGCGGGTAGCTTGCAGTCGCTCCTAATCTCCATCACTAATCTTCCTTCACTGTCAATAACCGACCGATGACTTCACAGCCTGTTCTTGCTGCTGCTATTCTTCCTGTGTTACACCTGCTGGCTGCCATGAGTGAAGGTCACTCCTAATTCACCTACCACTCACCGACCAATCACATCGGATGTTGTGTAATTCACCAGGTCCAGTACAACCCAGTATCACTCACCTCCACTTCCCATTGACATTGAGAAGAAACCACAAACAGACCTCCCTCGTTCTCTAGTCTTCTCGATCTCCAACTCTCGAGGCTGCCTGTTCTGTCAACAACCGTTTCCATCGCGCTCGGTTCTCATCGTCTTATTGAGACTTTCGGCATCACCAAACATCTCCCGTCGTATGCGACAGACACATCGCCAGCATGTGGCTGCCTAATCCGAAGCGTGATCGCACTCTTCCAAACCGGAACCGCCAAAATGTTCCCCGGTCTGTCTCCCAGCCGCAAAGTCCACCTGGTCCGAATCCTCAAGTCAAGACCGCTTCACCAGCAGCTCGTGCTCTCGCAAACATCGCGAAGCCTGTTCCTTCTCGACCAGCCAAGCCCTTTCGCTTCTTCGATCTGCCTGGCGAAATCAGGAATCGTATCTACGACCTGGTGGTACCCGAAGCCCGAGTCATTGTCTCCGGCACCCACCCTCAGAAGGAACTCCAACAGTTGAAGAAGCGTGAGCCCAAGAAGAAACACCAGTCACCACGATACCATATCCGGGGCACATTCACGGGCGAACCGACAGAGGCCTCTCTTCTCTTCTCCTGCCGTCAGATGAATCGCGAAGCCGTCCGGTATGTGTACGCCAGAACTACATTCTGCTTCACCAGCTTCGTCGTTCTCAGAAAATTCCTCAAGAGCATCCCCGAAGCGGCTCGCACGAGCATCGTGAGCCTGGAAATCACACATATTGGACACGGCGAGCCTCCGTTGCTGGCAGACCGTGAATGGAAGCTGAGACATGACGCTAAATGGTCAGCCGTACTAAACCAGGTCAAACAACAAACAACACTGAGACAGTTGGTCCTCGACATAACCAACTTCGATTGGCCGATCCAACTCGAAATCAGAGAGCCATGGGCCAATCCCTTGTTTGCGCTCGCGGGTGATGGCCTGGATCGTGTTGACCTCACCCTGGAGCATGACGGTTTCCCACAAGCGAGGTGCACAGCCGCAGCAAAAGAGCTCGAGAAGAGGATGACGACCGCAGATGGCAGGAAGAAGAAGAGGAAAGAGGAGAAGCGCAAAGCAGCAGAGGAGAAGAAGCGGCTCGAAGAGTCAAGACGCAAGGCTACAAAGGTGTTGACAATCAAGCTTCCAAGCGGCGCAGCTAAGACAAGTGGACCCGGCAAGAAACTTGTCAAAAGCAAAGGCCTCGAGCAGTATGCGGTCGCGCAACCTCCGATCGCTTTCTGCTAAATAATGTGTGACTGCCGCCGTTCATGGTGGGAGAAGAAATTGAGCTGGTGACGGTGGCTGTTTGACATTTGCACGAGCAGTCACGGACAATGCAGCACAGTACCATCACACAAAGCACTTTTAGGGCAATGGTGGCGCGAGAAGAAAAGCTTATGGAAGGAAACTACTGCATGGCATTGCTGAGCGGTGACAGGCAAGCGAGCGCCTGGACTTTCATCGCAGAAAACAAAGGACCAAACGTGGCGAGCACAACACACATTTGTTGGCTACAAGCGCTAGTCATCAATTAACAGATGCCGCGTGCGCACAAAAGCTGGCAAGAGCCAATATCCAATATTCAATATCCAACCCAAACATAGAAAACTCGATGAATATGACTTTACTACGGGTGTTCTCGACCTTGATCAACTCGGGCGGTTGCACGATAGCCTAGGGACGCCCTGATGCCTAATGCCAGGTTGCCCTAAAAATAGATGCCAAGGATGAAGAGGGGTCGGAGCACGATCCGGGGGAATCGTGGCTGCGGGCCTCGACGGGCAGACCGAGTTACTACTCACACTCGTAGGGAGGGCGTGGGAGGGCCATAGGGGCCATTCGTGTCGTCTGGCCTTCCGCCGTCGATCCGGGCGCGCAGGATCCGTCTGCCGACTACCCAGTACGAGTACGAGTAGGCAGGCACAGGACGCAGAGCCACGAGATCGCAGCCACAAGATGCCATCATCCGGACTTGACTCGTCTCTCACTTCTTCAACTGTACTGTCTCACCCCGAGCAAAGATCTACCGCATTCTCGTGCCTGCCTCTGACATCTGTACATCCTGCGAACATAGATAGAAACAACGGTTTATCCACGCCACCTGACCGTCGGGAGAGGGAGGGCCTTCGGCAGTTCCAAGCGTCTAATGCAGAGCCATGCATGGCCCAACGCACGCTGAATGGCCGAGGATGTGATGGCCACCTCTCAGGCATTTCATTCGCTCATTGCCAGCGCTTCACCAGCGCCTCTCATCCAACCAAGCCGCTCCTCCCACTTCCGTCACGCAGTCGCTGCTGCTGCTCGACTCCATCTTCTGCCAGCGGGACCTGCATCTTTTCTCTCGTCGCCGTGTGCTCTCATCCAACCGCCAGCGCGACTCGATTGAAGCGCCCATCGAATCCCATCTCGGAAATAATGGCTTCATCTTAACATAGTAGTCACTGATCATTGGAAAGGTAGCCCAGCGGTACAATCGCATTTACTTACTCAAGCAATTCCTTCTTGTCGTGCTTCTTCTCTTCCTCTTCTCACCTCCAGCCTCAATCCTCCCTCTCTCCGTGTTTATATTCGTTCCAAACTCGCGCAGGCTTCGCTGAGTACATTTCATTTTGTTCTTGGCCCGCTATCTGAGAGCCGTTGCCCAGCACTGCCCAGCACCATTCTATTGCGGGCCTTACATACTCCAGGCGAGCAAGACACAGATAGCCCGGCCGCTTCACCGACCGCAAAGCGCCAATTGCTGCAACGCTTGTTCCACCCTTCAATCCCAGGCAGACAAGCAGATCTCACCAGGAGAAGCAGACAGCTGCTGCTTGGGTTCATTTGCCATTGCCAATCGCACGAGTCACATCTGTCCCAGCGAAGCGCTCTCGGGTCAGCTCACCTCGAGTCTCGGCCCACCTATTACTCGACCTACTCGCCCATTATCCATCTCACTCTCTTCCTCAAACCACTTCGTCGTCTGTCTATATCATTTCTTCAAATGATCCAGAGCTGGTTCTCGACGACATAACGGACATACTCGTTCCACCAAGGCCATCTACCACCGTATATATCCCTCCGATCTCGAATATCTTGGCCTCTCCGTCTCACGTCAGCATCGGCCGCTACCAGTCACGATTCCGACATACGAACAGCAATTGCAAATCAGATTTGGGAAATCCCTGTCCGACGTTACTCTCGCGCAAAGCCACCCCGCCTGCCTGGGCTGAGTTCGCTTGACACTATCGCCGCCTCCGATAAAGACTAATCGAGTCCCACCACCATCATGTCTCCGCCATCCAACTTCGAACCTGTATCACCTATCGACCTCACCGCCGACTCCAAACGTAACCGTCGCAGCGTAGGCTTCAATCTCAGTGTTGAGGACCTAGACGAGAAATCAGACATCAAAGCAACAACCCGATCAATACGCACAAATTCAACGGCGTCCACACGTTCGTCCACGGCTGGTGGTAACCCACCCGTGGTGAGGCGGGCTCGCTTCGCCGAAGCGACGACTGTCTTTTCACCCGCCTCCGGCCCTGGTGATCACCAGTCGCCTTTTGCTGATCCGTCGTCCAAGATGGAGGGCGCCAGCACGAGTCAAGCCCCCAAGCCATCAGACGTTGGGTTCGGTTACATTTCAGACAACCAGCCAGTAGAACAGAATGTATACATCACTCAAGATCCCAACGGGTCGGCGGGACAGCCACTCAAGTCCGCCCTCAAGACGCCGGGTACGGCATCGAGAATGCTGAATCCTCTGTCACCCACTTTCCGAGAAGAACAGCTCCTGGAAAAGGAAGAAATGAAGACTGAGGTCCAACAGGCCAATGACCTGGTAAGTCCACCCGAACTTTTGACACAGGCAACAGTGAATAACAGTCTCGATTAGAAAGTCAAAACCCGCGTCCGCATGGCCAAAATGGTCCTACGAGGCGTCAACTTCTCTTGCTCACTCATCGTCCTCGCCATGCTTTCTACTGTACTTACAATCTTCCACGCCACGAGAAACCTCCCCAACCGCAACAACCTGCCCGCCTGGGCACCCAAACAGAAAATCTGGCCACAAATCGTCGTCCTCAGCATCGCGTGCGTGTCACTGTTATTTTCCATCATTGTCATCCTCGCCTATTGCAGGGGCGGCCACCGCCGGGCCGAGAAAGTCGCCGTCTATTACACCATGTTTGCGGTCGGCTGGTTTATGTTCAGCATTATCATGTGGCTCGTCGGCGCCGGAATCTTGCACGGGAGTAAATCTTCAGGCAGTGGACAGGATCTATGGGGCTGGTCTTGCAAGGACAACAAGCGACGACAGCTCTTCCAGGATGACGTCCATTATGCTTTGGTCTGCCGCCTGCAAGATTGGTCCCTCATCTGCTGCATCATCGAAGTCGTCGTCGAAGTCATCGTCATCGCCATCTACGGCATCGTCTTCTACAGGTTCTGGTCCAAGAACCGTCTGCGAAAGTCCATGGACGCACGAGATCGCGCTCGCACCGATCTTTACCTCGCCCAGTTGAGAACCCAGTCTGCACCCAATACACCGGGCTTTGCACAGACTCCTCGCACCCCAGGGTTCCCCACCATGATCAAGACCCCCATGGACGCATACTCGGCTGCTGAGCAGGGATCAAGTCCCACGCAATTCGTCTCGCCTCATTCCGCCACCAGCAACACCACAGCCTCGCCATTCAGGCTACAAGCGCCGCCTAGCCGCCTCACGAAGGCGACGCCCACGAGCACAACAACAGAAGGCTACACATCTCCATCGCATGAGAGATTAGCCATGTCGACGAGTCCTTCGCCGCCACCCGCGAGGGCGTTGAGTCCACCTATGTCGCCCCCGCCAGAGGATAGATTCCACGAACATGTGGCTGCGGCGCCGGGTGAGCAGGTGTACGAGGCCGTCCCCATCCCAGGAGCCAACTACATCCCTCCAACCCAGCATCACCCGGGGCAGGCGTTCTGAACGGGGACGGACGAGTAGGGGGAGCGAAAATAACGTGCTGAAACATGCGCACCTAAATATGTACAGGATTTAATTACTTGACGTTTTGCCCAGCCGGGACTATGAGTACGAGAGAGTGAGAATCAATTCCGAGCGTCGCGTTTAGGCGTCCACGGGAAGGAGTGCAAGGCGGGCAGGCAGGCGGGCAGGACCAACCCAAATCGGGGACTTTTCATTTCATATCATCTTTTTTTAGCCGTCGCTTTTCCTGACGGAGTCGATCACGCACGCTATCAGTGACAGTATTGTGACATACCATCAACATCAGCATCCACACTCAGATATCTACCTGCAGTAGCTTACAATGTTACGTATGTACGTACCGAGATATCCAAGACTGAAGATTGAAGATTGGAGATCGAAGCTCGAAGCTCAATGAAGGGGAATATCCAAATCAGTTTCGTCCGCCAGGAGGAAGAACTACGACTCGTTGAGTACGTATCCTGAGATACCGTAAATTCAGCATGGATGATGGTTCGGTCATTTTTATCCATCACTTTATTGATTTATTACTTTATAATTCATCGCTTCATCGCTCCATCGCTTCATCGCTTCATTGAAGTCCACCCTCGCGATACAGAAGACAACAAGGTACATACACAGTCATTGTATTCGAAGTTTTCCCACCCGTTCGGAATAGGCGCATGCACTCCGGCTCGGTCAACGCTGCCATCTACCTATTAAGTATACTTATAGCTCGCGAATAGGCTGGTAGAGTTAGATGGGAAGCTGACTTTAAACCATCCTGGTTAGTCGATTATTGTTCATTCTTTCGTTGGGGGCAGGGCAGAGCAGAGCAGGGCATGGCAGGGCAGGGCACATCAGAACAGACTCAGACGATGCGTGTCGCGCGGACTGACCTCCAACATTGTGTGCCTTGTTGTCGTTCCCATTCCCTGTCCAGGCTCCATCGTCTGCTCTTCTTCCTCTTCCTCGTACTCGTGCTCGTGCTGGTGGTGCTCCTGGTGCTGTTAGTGCTGGTGGTGCTGGTGCTCTGCTGCTCTTCATTGGCGGCTTCATTCTCTGTAATGCTCATTCTCACACTCATTCTCATTTTCATTTTCATTCTCATAGTAATAGTCATGCCTACAGCTTTTCCTTTTCGAAAGGCAATTAATTACATCAGCCCGCCGTACGGATCATCGCGCCGTTCGTAGTATGCTCGGTTCTCAC
The DNA here is from genome assembly GCA_016109495.1 of Phialophora tarda. NCBI lineage: Eukaryota > Fungi > Ascomycota > Eurotiomycetes > Chaetothyriales > Herpotrichiellaceae > Phialophora > Phialophora tarda. Next base: position 371,467 of record JADWPL010000026.1, on the reverse strand, counting down.
CTCCGCTGGCCCATCTCTGCCGCTGGCCCGAGGCGTTGGGGCCAGGCGAGACCCTGAAGCCGAGGAACTTGTGCGTCTTGACCGGCGCGTCGGCCGAGGGCCTAGATTTCGACTCGTGGTGCAGGTTGAAATAATGGTGCGAAGACGTCTTCGCGGGATTTTGTCGAGGCCTCGCGCTGGCTGTGATGCTCTGGTCGGGCCGTCCTGGTGCTACTCCTACTGCTGCGGTGGCGGTGGCGGTTGTGGGAGGGTCGCGGGAAAACATGGCCCTCACGGACTCCATTTCCCGAATGTGCTTCGCGTAGTCTAGTTCGAGGACTTTGTGCTCGGAGTGTTGGCCCCGCTCGATCTGGCCGAGATATCCCTTGACGGCCTCTCCGGCAAAGGCGAGGACGAGATCCGCGTCAAACGCCGCGGCGGGCTCGAGGATGCCGGCGCCGACGAGCATGTCGAGCGCGGCGCGGAGCCAGTCTTCCTCGGGCCCGTACGTCGGTGTGCGGTAGAGGAGGGGTGATACTTTTTGCCCGAGTTTCCCGACGGGCAGGCTGTGCGTCGAGAGGAGGATGCGCAGCGACAGTGTGAATGGCTTGTTGGGGATGTCGGAGGAGATACTTGTCGTCGTCCGGCGGGGTTCTGACGACGCTTCTGACGATTTGACCGGCACGGGGAACTCCTGCTGGCGGAGCTGATGCCTATGCATGTCAAAGAGAGCTGTTCCGGGCGATGCCGCGACATTGCTGTCATCCTTTGAAGAACGCCGTTGCGACGAGAAGAACGACTTGGCCTTCGGCCTCGTCGCGGCTGGGGACTGTTGGGGACTGTGTGGGGCGGAAGAAGCCGGGCTGAGAAGGATGGCCCAGTGGATGGCGTTGGCGCCTTGGGACGACGACACCAGCTGTGCGGGCGTGAAGCCTAGGACTGTGATTTGAGACATGATGCTCGGAATCTTCTCTTGGCGAGAGGATGAGGGAATCAGGATGCCTTCTCTCTTTGCACTCTTTTCTCCAAGACACGAGGACAGAAAGTGGCAAAAAGTCCACGTCCTAAGACTTTCCGAGTTCGAGAGAGGCTCAGGCTGCTTTGTATATCTTCCCAATTCCACAACCTCGGTGGACTTTCTGCGAAAGTAGGCTTGTAGCCAAATCTTGGTGAGATGGCGTGAACGTGTTCGGGGCGATGAATCCTTCCGATGCGGCCTCCGCCGATTTGATGACTGTGCGTGTAAGGCTGATGCCCCTGGCAGACGGGAGGATGAGTGATCCGCCGCTGATGTGGGAGAGATGGCCGACCCTGACAGGTTCGCGGTCGAGATCTGCTGCTGCTTGATGGAACGTGTTGATCGTATTGGGAAGGTGTCCCCCGGAATTGAAGCGATAAGCTATTGCTTTTAGGCGGCGACTTTGTCGACAATGGAGCTGTTTATGTTATCAACCTCACGGTCTTTCTGCAGCAAGGACGCGAAATGATGTAATCGCGTATGTTTGGTCCCAGTTGGTGTTCCCCAGCTTCCAGTTCGTTTGATAACGCGGCTGCGTGCTTAGGCTGGAAGGGACTGTCACTGATGACTTGATATGCAGGGGCCTTCAAGGTTTGAGGATGGCGAATGACCCTGGTGAAGCCCCTACGTGCGAGAGAAACAACAGGGGGAATGTACAAGTTGAATTTGGTGGGTGAAGCTGGGTACGGAGTAGTAATCAGGGATAACGACCCGTGAGATTCGAATGCAGGGGCCAGTGATTCGTCTGGGAGAAGTAAGGCCAGTTGCTCGTATAGTGGTTCAACCGGCCTGGGGCATATGACTGCTGGGATGCCGGATCTGGTAGTGTGAGGAGCAGCTTGACACAGAGATTGCAGGGAAAGAAGGTCTTCATATACCAAACGGGATACATTACCTTTGAGCGGCCTTAATCCGGCCACGGATCGACGAGCATGTAGCATGTGCTCCGGGGACATAGAGTGATGACATGCAAGCCGATGAAATCACGCATGCTGTGCAAAACGGAAGCGGTCTATGCGTTAAAAGCAGCTCGACGGCGATGTCTATTGATGCTTGGAATGGCAAGCGAGAGAAGCGAATGAGGGATGAAGTAATGTTGCGGCAATTAGTCCGGTTCGAGTCTTGGGAGCTCGAGGGAGCAGTGGAGGAAAGTGGATGATCCATCTGGCACATCCCATCGTTTCCAGCCAATGTGAGGACAGCGAGCTTCCTGGCCGAGCGTTCGCCGAAGAGGCTGAGAAACTTTCTAGCCTTGTGGTTGTCACAGAAATCGGTGGACATATATCGGAGTAGAGACCGAAAAATTTGCGAGACAAACTCTGACAGAGTCGCACGTCCGTTACTGGCGTGAGAAATGGTGCAGGAGGAGTATTATTTGCGAGAGCATCGCTGCTTCTACTGCAAGTCTTCGCACGAGTCTCAAACCGCCTCGATAATCTCAGGGTTTGCCCGCCGTGGCTGGCCTATGTACCAGTTCCTTCTCTTCAGATGTCGTTTGGATCCTTGTCGCGACAGTGTATGGACGGGATGGGCATGTAGGATCGAGAACGAGTGCTGAGGTTATACTCTCACAGAGAAACGTATGAAGAGAGCGGCTGCCGTCAGTGCAAAGTCGCGGCTACCAGCTGGGAGGGTCGTACGAAGCAGCTTGGATGGAGGAGAGTGTGTCTCACAAGTTCCGCGCAGCGCATCTTAGTTCCATCGAGAAAAGGTCTCCAGCAGAAGCATGAGACTGGGTGCTGGACGAGAGTCGAAGGTTTTTAACACTCTGGTGTCGGCCAGGGCCAAGTGTTGTCTTGTGCTAGAGCGAGAGGGTCAGCGAAAGGTAAGCTTGCAGAGGCCGGCAGGCTGCATCTCGACATGAGACGGCTGCATAGGGTCCAAGTGAGTCACGAACTTCCTGCGGGTGGGGAGAGCTTGCACTTGGGACATTGGTTGCAACGCATGAATCTTGTCATATCGGAGTGTCAGTTGTTGTTGTTGTACAACGAAGGTGATATCTGTATTATTACACAAGTTGTGTTCACCCGCGCATGCGGGCAGAAGGTGATCTCAACACGCTGCTCCCAACGCCTTGATGATCATATTGTGCGGTGAACGTATGCAATTTGCAATAGTTCCGAGGTAATGTGGTGCGCTGATGAACTTTTCTCTCCAAATACTGTAGTGCGATGACCCTTTTGTCTCATCTAGATGATCCTCCGCTCATACTGTAGAGGGATAGTTCCCACCTCTTTTCCTGTTGAACGCACGCTGGTCCTTGAGCCAGCGTCGGTATCCGGCTACACTTCCCACCTTCTCGCCGTAGAAATCAGGGACCGGGTTGTTCGTGCTGGCGCCACTCGGGTTGACTCTGTGCTTCTTTATTCTTTCGAAAAAGCCACGCTCTTTGATATTGAACTCTTGGAGCCGAGTACGATGCGACAGTCTCCAAACGGCATTTCCAAAAGCCGGGCCTATCAGCCAGCCAACCACGGTAGAGCTGAAGGTGGCAATCACTATTCCAATGACTGGATCGGTAGGGATTACTTTGGTGATGTTGTCTGCAAGCGCTGGGATCTCTGAGAATGCGTACAGCGCGCTGCCTGTGGAGGCGAGAGAAGTGAGGATCGAGGATGCGAGGGAATACCGTCGTCGTACGGCTCGCATTCGAAAGAAGGTGTTCCAGTCAAGGGCAGTAGCAGGTGAGCCGGCTGCTGAGGCGGAGGGGTTCGCGGAAGTTGAGGCATGTCTTATTCGGCACAGCGAAGGGGTGAAGAAGGACGAGGGAGTAGTCGACGCGGGCGGGTTTGCAGCTAGGGGGTGGAACCTCGCACCTCGCAGCTGGCATTGATTTCGTCGGATCAGGACAGCTGACGAGATCGTTCGTCTCGTCGACGACAGCGCATTGTGTGATGAAACCAGCGCGGGACGAGATTGTGTGAGCTGCAGCCCGAGAGCCGTGGTTTTCGAGTACATGATGAGCCTCCAGTTCAACTAATGCTGATGTTGGAAGCAATAAGTTTCGGCCCTTGTCACGGATATCTTAGTTGCTCATGGTGGAAATGATAGCAAGGTTGAACAGATAAAATGCACCAATCGAGGATGAATTCGCGAGGACATGCAGGTGCAGCAATTGACTTGGTGTTTGCACTCACTTCTGCTTCCAAGTCATTTTTCCGAGCTCTGCGGGCACGTGCAATTCAAGCTCCTTCACAGGCTCATTGGGCACTACCTACGCAAGCAAGACACCCCCGGACGCAATCGTGAAAGCCAACTTCGCGGCACCGACTCTGCAACTACATATGTACAACCCTCGCACTGCCGCCTACGATAATTAGCCGTGATCGAAGGCTTGAGTCAGCATCCAAGGCCACCAAAGGGCATGAGGTGGACCGTGCATGATGCGGACGCAGTTTGCAATTCAGCTCGGATAAGAGCAGGCGTCTGATGCTTCGACACGAATACTTCAGGTGGTTCTAGCCTCAAGTCAGACCTGTGCACCATTCCATCCTTCCGCCTAAACGAGTAGTTAGGGCCCCGGGAACCTGGCCACTAGCCTATGGGCAGGCCTTGGGCTGCCTGGGAAGGTTCAGCACCTGCTCTTGTTTCGGCTACTTCGAAATGCAAATAAGCCTATCGTTGTCCTCTCTTTCTCCTCCTCATTACCTCGTACCATTATTGAGCTGGGGAGACGATGCCATGGCAGCGAGTGTGCCATTTGCTTCCCGCCTATGCCGCATTCGACTCCTGAGGCCGTTGTTGCCAGCATCCGAGTCTCGACGGGTTGTCTGTCCCGCGTCGGCGCTGCTCGAGTTTAATTGATCCTCTCGATCCCTCCCCTCCACCTTATCTGTTGCCTGCATCCGGATGATACTGAGATGACACCAAGGCCAATATCGGATCGCGACTGTTGATGTCGCTGTACCACGCTCGATCTGGGTGACACCACTGCGCCGCCGCCATGCCGCGCCCAAAGAAACCCGACCAGGATGGAAAAGAGGTCAAGAAACGGTCCAGGAACGGATGCTGGTTGGTTCACGCCTCGCCCAATGCTCGAGGACAATAAACTTATAACTGCGCTCACAGGCCTTGCAAGTCGAGGAAGGTCAAATGGTAAGTGATGATCCCGCTCCGCATGCTGGTGGTCGTGGTGGATGCTGACAGTGTCGATGCAGCGGAGAAGAGAAGCCCGCCTGCGCCAACTGCCAACGACAGGGCGAGACGTGCGACTATAGCATTCGCCTGAACTGGGACGGGCGCACAAAGAAGAAGGAAGAAGGAAATGCAAAACCAGGCTCGGCCCCCATGTCTTTTGGCACTCCCCAGTCCACCAACGGCTATACCAATGGCACCTCCGACACCAGCCCAAGTGCGAACGGACACACTCCAGCGCCCGCCGTCGCCGTCCATACCCCCAACTATTCCCTCGAGCAGCCTTCGTTCGAGTCGCCTTTGCCAAGTGTCAATGACTTCCAGGTCAATATACCCATCCCACAAGCCAGTGAATTCAACCCGGCCATACTACCTCCCCCGCCCATACTTCGGACTCCTCAATGGGGTGACAACAGAAACGGAGGCACTCCCCCTCCACTCGATCATGTTCCTCTCTCAACCTCTGCCCGCCATCCGCTCGGCCTCCCGCCTTATCCCTCTCCCTCAGAATCGGGATTTGGAAGTCCTACGCTCAACGGGATGAACAACTTCAACGGCTATTCGATGCAGATGCCGCCCCCTATGCACACATCCAATCCAATGAGCTACCACGAGTCGATAAATTCACCCTACAATCCGGCCAAAAGGATGAAGCTGAGCCCTAGGACAGACAGTTTCGGCCGGTCCGCTCCCAACTATCAGCGCGCCGGGTCTTATGGCCCGAACGACATCGAAGAAATTGGTCCACGAGTTCAATTCAACCCAAACACCCCGACCTTCTTCCCCTCGTATCTGGCTAATCCGTTGACGCCAGGAGCGTCGGCGACATCTCAAAACCAGGATAATGACGACCGTCGGATTTCTGTCAGCTCTCTGCTCTCCGAAGACCCAGAGCCTGACGATCGCAGAGGGTCCGCCACCTCCAACGGCCAGAATCAAGCACCCGACGAACAGATTCCGCGACGTGGATCTCTCCATCAGCGGATGATTTCGTACACCGAGACAGAGACATATGGTCAAGACCGTGGGAATGTGGATCTCGACATTCCTCGAAATAACGATACTATGGCCATCTCTGGCATGTCTCCATCCGAACACAGCGACTTTGAGTCGTGGCTGCACGACACCGATCTGGGCGTCCCCGAGTTCGGATTCGGCCTGGTCAGTCGAGACACTGTCTTTGCTAAAGGCGGTTATTATGCGTCGCCCGTGCCCATCAAGATTCCCCGAAAGCTCGAACCGTTGCCGCTCACTCTCTCCAAGAATCCGATGAACTTGCTGTACTTCCATCACTTCCTCAATCATACCGCGCGAATCCTTGTCCCACATGATTGTCCCGAGAACCCGTTCAAGACGATATTACCCAAGAGTACGTTGCCGGACCCAATTCGGTCGTTAACTTCATTGCAATGCCTTACTGACATGCCATAGTGGCCGTTGACAACCCCAACCTGCTGAATCTACTCCTTGCCTACTCGGCGTGCCATCGAGCTAGACTCCTGAACCATCCTGAGCCTGCCAATCGAATAGCGCTCTGGGTACGGGACGTGTTCCCTTCACTCCGACAAACGCTAGACAACGTGTCAAATTATGAGGTCTCCAATGCCAATCTCGCGACGGCCATCATGCTGTCCTCTCTGGAGATAATATCGCCGTCGAGCTTTGGGGTATCAATACCCTGGCAGAATCACCTCAGCATTGCCCGCAGCATCATTCGTGCCCGAACAGGTCCACATTCGATCTCGCGCAAAGACCCAGTCATGTACTTCTTGACACGGTGGCTGGCATATCTCGATGTGATGGGTTCATTGTCTGGACGACGCAATGAAGAGCCTCTGTTCGTCGGTAATTACTGGGCAAACTCACATGAAGATAGTACCTCGGCCAAGGAGTTGTCCCTGACGGACGACGAGGCCGATGACGAAGACGACTATACCATCGACTGTCTACTTGGATTCACCACTCGATGTGTCCAGATCCTGGCTCAGGTAGCTGTGTTGGCACGAGAGTGTGAAGCGGCAGGCAGAATTGATTTGCAGACAGGGCAAATTAATGAGGATTGGAAACCATCGATGGACATACTGCATCGGGCAGAGAAATTGCGCCTGGAGCTGGAAAAGGCCCAAAACCACGAACAAATTTCGTGTGCTCACCACAGCCCTCAGATGACCAAGGCCTCGCTATGCGGAACTCAAGGGGCCCGGCGCCACTCGGCCTATGCAGAGATGTCGCAGAAGGACGTGGAGGAATCATTGGCAACCAATTCGGCGTTTCACTGGGCAGGATTGGTCCACTTGCTGCGCCGAGTCCACAACAGACCTCGCAGGGACCCGGAAGTGCAGAACGCAGTGCACGAGATCGTCAAGATCCAGCAACAGAAAATCAGAGAAGGCGGAAGTGCCGAAGCATGTTTGCTCTTCCCCATGTTCACGGCTGGAGTTGAAGCGGAAGACCAATTGGATCGAGCAGAAGTCCTCAGTCGTATCAAAGGAGCTGAAGGACTCGGGATGTGTCAAGTCAGTCGAGCCAGAAGAGTCATGGAGGAGGTGTGGAAGACCGGGGTCAGCTGGGAGTGCTTGACTACGGGGGACTTTTTCGGATGACCTCGCCTCTTTCAGACCATGTGGCTGCAAGGAGGACATCGAGTTTGGAACCCGAGTCTCGGCTGAGACGGTTAGATTCTGATTCTATGCTATCTTACGATTTTGGTTTGCTGAGCGTTGGAGTTGCGGGCGTTGCAGAATACCCAACTGTCCTTACAGAGAGTGACACTCGTATATAGGACTGTCTCTTCCGTGTTAATGCCCTTGGGTTGGACCTTGGACTCTCATGCAAGGCTGCAGTAGAGCCGTGGCCCCCACTGACTATGCAGCCTGGAGCATTTACGTCAGCATTCAATTTGCACCTCACCACCTGCTCACCACCTGCTCACTACGTACCTCGACTTTTCTTTTCCGTCTTGCCTTCAATCCATAGATCGACCGGTTGATTGTATAACAAGGGCGTTTTCGGATGCCCACGCCTTGGTGCTCGACACTCATTGCATCTCATTACGTCAGGGTTGTCGGCCACAAACCCCGGAAACGAAATCCGGCACAATTTGCCCGTCGTCGACCTTCTACCTGACCATCTTCTCTCCTTCTCAGCTTCAAGGCCAACAAGCCAACAGACGAGATCATGTCGACCACGAAACCCAAAGACAACGCCAATGCCAACCCCAATCCCGACACCCTCCCCCTCCCGGACCGACACCCGCTCCAACGCGTGCGCGCCCCGTCGCGCGACCTCTCCGCGGCACTGCACGCCCTGGGGCTCGCGTCCTTCAGCTACTCGTACCACTGGCTGCACGCGCACCCCAACGAGATCAACTCGGCCTACGGCTGGCACTTCCAATACCTGACGATCATCGGCTTGACGCTCGCGACGCTGACCTTCCTCCTGGGCCTGCTCGCCGACCTCAGCCTCAGCCCCAGCATCTTCAGCGCCAAGAACACGCTGAGCATGTGCGCTGCGCCGCTCGAACTGCTCGTCTCGCTCCTCTACTGGGGTCTCCGGCTGGTGGACCCGGCGCTCGTGGTTCCCCCCGAGCTCGAACTGCCCGTGGGCGCGGACCTCAGCTTCCACGCCGCGCCTGCGGCGTTCCTCCTGCTCGATCTCCTGGCGTTCAGTCCGCCGTGGGGCATCACGGTGCTGCCGAGCCTGGGCGTGTCGTGCGCGATCGCGCTCGCGTACTGGTTCTGGATCGAACTGTGTTATAGCTATAATGGCTTTTATCCCTATCCTTTGTTTGCCCTGCTGGGGAGTGCGCAGCGCATGGGCCTCTTTGCCGCGAGTGCTGTCTTGATGGCCCTGAATACCGTCGTGTTGAAGTGGGTTTACGGCCGGGTTAATGGGATTGAGGGTCGGAGGGGGAGGGGGAAGTGGTGATGCCCCAGCAGGGGCACAGGCGGGCACGCGGGCAGGGCAAGAGAGTGAGATTTTGTTGGTATTGAATGCTCTCATGCTTGGTTGGATGCGTGGGTTGACACGCGCGTGATAGAGCGTCTTGAGAAGGGCTTGGAGGCTTTGCATGGAGGAATGTTGGATAGATTGTATATACACAGGTGATAGAGTTGAAGATGTTAGATCATATATGGGGTGGCTGCTTGATTGTATATGGCAGGAAGAGGTGTACAGATCAGCCTGCCCGACTTGTGGGCTACGCGGAAATCGACAAGATAGAGAAAGACCGGTTTGCTAGACTAATGGTGCCATAGATTGTCAGTACATACGGAGTATGTCCCGGAAATGTCCTCCTCCCTGGCTGTATTCGTATACTATCCCCCACCCCCCGGCTCTAGACATCGTGACGAGCATTCCTGCTCAGGTGCCGGATCTTCTCCCCACGCTTTGCATCGTTAGCACGTTACCCCCCAACAAACCGACAACCGGGACTCACCTTGTAAAACAGATACGGCAAGGGCATGAAGCAGATGGCAATGCCTCCCAGCAACGAATTGCCCGGCCCGACGCCTAGTCTGCGGAAGAGTTGTCGTGCCTGCCAACAGTAAGTGAGCCAACGAATTTCACGGTAGTCGTATCGGGCAAACGACGGGAACTTACAAAGAGTGGGAATATTGCCCCAAAGGTCGCTCGAAACAGTGCATTGCCCGCATAAATGGAGGCCGCGTACGAGGGATACGAGATCCCAAGGTAATTCAGCACGGGGCTGAACAAGGTGACGATGCTGATCGTGAAGGACCCGGAGCCGATAATGGGCACGATCCAGTGCACACTTTCCCGCGCCGACCAACCGTACCAGAACAGGCAGATCGGTAGGGCGGCGGAACCGAAGAAAGTGGGAGGGAGGACCATCTCGGGCTTGAAGCCCGGCTTCGTGAGCCGAGGGATGATGCCGTGCTTTACCCAGAGGAGGTACAGTGGCACGGTGACGAGCGCGCCACCAAAAAGGCCCAGGAAGACGAGACCCTGCTGGCCGAGACTGAAGCCGTAGATGTCGCCGAAGACCAGGGGGAAGGACTCGAACCAGATGAACAAGACGCCGTATAGTAGGGCCGTGTACAGGTTCAGCGAGAACACAATGGGCTCGGAGAAGGTCAAGGTGAAGGCTCGGCCGAGCATGACGGCGTGGTCCCTCCAGGTATGATGCGCCGCGTCGATCTCGGACTGGCTCCTCAGTCGGTCATCGCCTGTGGCCTTGCGGAGCCTCTTGGCGCGACGGTACAAGATGTTTGCGGCGCTGGTTTCGGGCAGCAGGAAGAACATGACGACGAGCGTGAACGAACACAGCCACGTGAACACCCAGATGGTCCAGCGCCAGTCTTTTGCTTCCGCGACGTAGCCGCCGAGGATGGGGCCCATGACCGGGCCGAGGATGCCGAACGATCCCCAGATGCAGATCCCGTACGCGACGCGGCCGGGTTCGTACATGTCTGCCATCGTGGCGCCGCCGGTGGCCAGGGCCGGACTGCCGACGAAGCCCGTCACGAGGCGGAAGGTCAAGAACATGGCCATGTCGACGGCAAACCCCGTGGGGAGCTCCAGCAGGACGAACCCCAGGAACGTGAAGAAGTAGATGTCGTTGCGCCCGACCGTGGGCATCTCGGACATGGGGCTCCAAAGCATAGGGCCAAAACCGTATCCACTAGAAACCAAAAAAAGACGCGGATCGCCGGCTGGATTAGCAAGGATTTCCAAGAAGAGCCCGATAGAAATAGGAGAATAATAGCGTGTGTCCTCACTTACAGTGTGAACAGCGAGAGACCGAGTGTCGCGACCGTCTCGCCGACCCGGAATTCTTTCATGATGCTCAGTTCGCCTGGAGTGTAGATGGAGCTGGCGATGTAGAAGGCGAAGTTCATCAGGCAGATTTGGAAACTGACCAGTAGCTTCCACTTGCCGGGCCAGTTGTGTGGGTTCTGCGACAGCGCGTGAGAAGTTGTTTCCTCATATTCAGTGTCCACGGGGACTAGAGCACCTCTGGATCGTCTGGACCGTACCAGTCTATCAAAACGATATCTTTGCTCTCGTCGAAGTCGTGGTTGGGATCTGATCGCTGCAGACTGACGCGCTCCAACGTCCCAAGGTCTTCAGAAGGGGTATCCTCCTGATTGGAAAGTCCTTCAGGCTTCTCTCTGTCGTCGTCGTCGTCGACTATCTCTGGCGGCTGTCCGTGTCTTGTGTCCAACTCGTCTCGCTTGGCTCGCTTCATCCATAACGACGGATCGATCTCATCGGGGTATTGGAACCACTTCCTGCCGGATAGGAAGCGGACGAGGTGGCCGAACTGCGTGTCTCTGAGCAGTTGAGTATTCATTCTCCAGCCCTCCAATTGTCGGTTGTATTCCCCTGCTCTTTGGCCTTCCTTTTTTTTTGGCAGAGAAAAGTGCTTGCAGTGTAACGGACGGAAACGTACCAGAATCACTTTACTTACCTGCTGTAGATGTAGATAATTTATACCTTTTCAGGGATCAGCAGGAGTCGTTCATCGCATCGGACTTTGACATGGAGCTTGTGATGGTTAAGACCGACGCGCTCCGTGAGAGGTGGGAGCTATGCGACTTTCGTCTCCCTGAGATCGTTGACGAAGCCGGGGTCGCCGCGAGGCTGTGGAGGAAGATGGCCTCGCAATATGTAGTGCGAGGTGGGAACTAAGCCACTTTGGGCGCTTTGGGACTCGATTGTCGCATCGAGTGTTCGGAGATGGTGATGGCAAGCACGCAAGGAACAAAGCGATGGAGAAATTGACACCGCAGTCCGAGATCTCGACTTCCTACAGAAATACTCCCCAAGCTCTGTTAGTCTGGATATTTTCCTGTCCTGGCAAGTGGCTTTTCATGCGCAGGCGGCAAACCAAATGCGAACTTGAAAGAATGGACTCCGTATGGATCATGACGTTTCATTAGTTCAACTGCCTTCGTGACATTCATCTAGGGTTGTCTCTTTTCCGGTAACCGCCCCTGACGTCGCGAGGTCGCCTCTCGTGCTGCGGGTCACCAGCGTCTCTTTCGAGGTCACTGCCGGGATCCCTCCGTCTCTGGCTCCTGCTGCGACTCCTACTCGCCGGATCCATGTGGGAGCCACGAGAGTCGACAGGCCTGATCTCGTCGCCCACCCTTGCCTTCCCCTTGGACGATTGCCGGCGTGAGGCAGGCGGTCTGCTAGTGGGTCTGCTTTCACCGAATCCGGTCATCTCAGGCTGGCCACGCTGATTGTGGTGCGAGGACGATTCCCGCTTCAACTTCCTGTCTCGTCTACTGGAAGTCGATGCAAGTGCACCACTGCCAACGATTGCTGGGTCGTTATGATACTCCCACCCCTTCGTGTGATGCATGTGCTTGCGAGAAAGGTCAGCGTGATACTCCGTAGACAGTATAAATCAACCAGCTTCTTACCTGATGCGGGCCCCAGAGTTCCGGAGTGGCCGCGCGGGCCCCGGCTCTTTTCTCGTCACTGGTAGGGAACCCGGAGGCTACAGCTCTCCGATCCTCCAGCTTCCTCCGGTGTCGACGTTTCAGGCAGACTAACAGCCACGCAAACAATGGAAGTCCCACTGCTAAGATGCCTAGCATCAGAATCCATCGCCAGTGTCCCTCGATCCTAGGATGCCAGTTAGCGCACATCCCAAAGAGTCCACAATGTACCTACCAAGATTGCTGTGATGGAGGCGCCGGAGCTGACGCGCTTCCCGTGCCGGTGTTTGTAGCGGTTGGGGCAGGTGTGGAATAGCTTGTGACGGTCACAACGGTTACTGAGGCGGTGGCCAAAGGGTCAACCCCTTGGCCGACTTGTAGACAGAACCCCGTGAACCATGTTTGCAGCAAATCTCTATCCGATTCAATCGTACATTCGGCGGCGCACACAGAGTCGGGAGTGCCGTAGAGGGGTTGTAGTATACTACTCTGACAGAAGCAGTTCTCATATGTGATCTGGTTGGTGGTTGCGACGTTCGGCGGGACACAGGAGGACTGCGCCTGGAGTAGGACGGCGCAACTGACTGCGCAACCAGGGAATTGTGGGGAGGATGCCGTCGGCACAATGCTCTGGCCCGAGACAAGATGCAGGAGGGTGGAAAGACATGGATATAGTGCGAGGATCGAGGCGCGCATTCTTTTCATCGCGAAACGTCTCTTATCGAGTGGGAGGATAGCTGCGGCTGCGATCCGTGGCTAGGTGGGTAAAGAGCGTGTGCAGAGATATGGCTGTATCGGTGTCAGGTCGAGCAAACAGCGTGCATGATGGGTTGTCGCATCGATTCGCGACTCGAACGAGTGAAGAGGCTGCTACCATACCACCGACAGCAGCGAGATAAAGTCAGGACGGAGTGAAAGACGCGGGAACGAAGCCTAAGACATGCTGGATTGCGCTGGACGCGGGGGGTTGGATGGAACCTCCAAAGGGCAAACACACGGTGGCCAAAGAGGTCAAGCTCGAGGAACATTCTTCAGCTTGCATGATTGTGGATGATAAGGTTGCACTTTGGCTGGAAGCAGACGCGGCAGTCAATTGTGCAATTGGCCAGTGTGACACTTCACGCTGGCACCTTGAGGAGGATAATCCCGGCATCTCGCAGAAGGGGCGCCATAGGTCAATGCGGAAATGAACTCAGCAGCTTTTGTTCTCCCTGTCGTTTGCTTCTGATCGAGTCGTTTGAGAGGCTCCCTGAGAATAATCAGAGGCACCTTGACGTGATGCGCTCGGTGGCAGTGATTTGGCTATCTTAGTTGACTGCCCTACACAGTACTGTGTATAGGTGCCGGCCAGTTAAGTCTAGGCGCGAGACCAGGAGCCTACACCTAATTAGGGGAGCTTGACTAGGGCCCCTCGGCTGGGAAGCTTTCGCCGAGGCCTCCGCCACAACTTTTGAAATTCACAAAACTATCTCCATCCCCCCTCGTCAAGTTTCAGGATCCCTTGCATTGGCGTTGGTGCTGCGCGCTTCAGCACTTTCACTTCTCACTGACACCATGGCGGCCCGTCCATCTGACTCGGCTCTTCTGAGGGGCCTGTTCGAAGACCTCGTCGGAACCTGGGTTCTCAATCGCCAACTACGAAGCGCAGACCCTTCAGAACCGTCGGGCCGATGCGCCGGGCAAGCTCTCTTCACGACCAGGCCGTCGCCTTCACCTGTGATTGACCCCGATGGAAAGCTGCACGTTGCCGATGCAGAGCTCCTGTACCATGAACATGGGGAGTTCGAGATGATGATGGTCACGGGTAACACACTGACCGATGTTCCTACCTTCGCCTTTTCGAGAAAATACATCTGGCGCCTACAGCAATCCGAAAATGGGCATACTATTAGTATCTGGTTCACCAAACCAGGGACTGAGACCATCGACTACCTGTTCCACAAAATAGACATACCATTTGATGAGGATCAGAAATCGGGATCCGATCCCAGGCTTGTCCTCCACGGAACCGGTGGCCATCTCTGCGTGGAGGACTTCTACAGTAGCTCCTACGCTTTCACCTTGACTCGACCAAGCGAGGACTCTCCCTTCAAGCTCACTTCCTGGACGACGGTACACGAGGTCCTCGGCCCAAAGAAAGATCAACACATTGAGACAACTTTTGTTAGGCCTTGATCGAACCCTACCGATCAAAATTCTTCTGTACCAGACAACTGGTTCGGACATGTCCAGCATTGTTCTCGCTCCTCTTGTTGGTTCGACCTCCAAAGAGACCTGCCGAGCCTCGGGATGATCGACGATGACGAGGAACATCTCCACTAGCTTCGAGCTAGCAGTACTGATCACAATCCCGGATACAAGTCATCTGAAGATTTAAGTTCTACGGCGTTTCTCCGACAGTACTATCGCTGTTACTCGCGAACGAAAAGCCCAACTGCCAGCTGTTTGGTCTTGGAGGTTGAGCGAAGGCTGCGGTGAGCCGAGCTTCAACGGAGCCTTTAGCTGAATATCACTAAGCACTCCCTGACCATAACGCCGAGGCCTCAATCTGGCCCCTTTCTAGGCCTTGACATAGGCCACATTGGGCCGGGTTTTCGACTCAATCAACCGGCCCAATGGGATTTTACGCCCACTATTACAGTAACCAGGCTTCAGCCTTGCCGGCTGGAATTCACTGGTCGAAATTCAATACCTTAGCTTCCGGAATCAATCCGCTTTGAATGGTCTCAACTACGGCAATATCATTCAACAGCAGAATGCTACCAGTCCCGTTGGAACCTCTACGAGCAGTAATCGGAACTGGAACCGGTTGTGCAGGAAGGCAAGTTTATACCTCTCTGGCGGAAGGTGCACAATACAACTTGGACTTCCATCAGGTCTTGGGCTTCAAAAGCTCGCCAAACCCAAACCTCGTAAGATATCTATCTCTAATCAAGTCATGCACACCCGTAGAAATTTCGGTTTGTCCTCCATCATACTCGACAATGGCTCTGAATGGCCGCTTGCCATGTTCGGCGTTGACGACACGGTCAATCGCGTCAGCAACAGCTTGCGGGGTCGCTTCAGGGCTGAGAAGCTTTCTGCCGCTCTCCTGAAGCACTGCATCCCAACCAGCCAGTGGACTTGGTGAAGACCAGAGCTCCTCGGCTCTTTGAGTATCGCCGGGACGCAGTGCTGCGGCGAATATATTCGTACCCGTTGGAAAGAAACCCGGAAGAATAATAGATGTTTCGATTCCGAATGGACTCAGTTCAAGTTGATAGACCTGGGCCAGAGAGTCCACTGCAGCTTTGCTTGCAAAATATGCTCCCGCAAAAGGGGCGCTTGAGCCATATACACTGGCTGAAGAGACGAAAATGAGGACTCCGCGACCTTTGCGACGCATGTGCGGCAATACAATCCGATTGACTCTTTGCGGACCAACAAAATTGACTTCGAGAAGTTTGGTGAATTGCTCTGGCAGAAAGCTTTCCGTGGGACCGTACGCGAGAAGTCCTATCATTGACGTTGAGCTGCAGAACCATCTTCCTGGCCAAGGTTTCCAACTCACCTGCATTGTGGATAAGGCCATCAATGGATCCTTTCTCCGAGATGATTGTATCGACGGCCGCTTGGATTGAAGCATCATCTGTCACGTCCAGTTGCACAGGCACAATATGGACCTGGTTTGCCCTTGCGAACTCTCTGGTCTCTTCATAGAATGCGTTGGTGCCATCGTCAGCTGGCAGGATTCCAGCGTATACCTGGTGACCAGACTTCGCGAGAGTCCGGGCTGTGAGAGCTCCGAACCCGGTGGCTGCGCCTGTCACAAGGACGATGAGCTTTTCAGACATATTCTCTTAACCCAGGTGGTAATAGGAGCGTGGGTACGGAAAGATATGGTCAACCGGCCTTCCAGGCTCGTATTCCAGACCTTTTATCTCCTGCAACGAAACTGCTCGAGCGTTTGCCCCAGCGTTCAGCCTTGTGTCAAGGTTGCTAGCGTTCCCAAAGTCTCCGGGGCTACGTGGCTATGTGATGGGTAAGTATCGGAACCATCCTTTAGATGAGTTTGACACGGTGCCGAAGCGGGCAGCCTGCCCCGAATAGAGTGAAGCCGGAGATACCGTGGCATGAAGCCCCGGACTGACTAACGTCGGGGCACGGATTGGAGCACACGCCTGTTGCGGAGGCGGGGGATATCCGGGGGATCCAGCCCGCTCTCCAAGACTCGGCCATGGCGCAAGATGGGTCGGCAAGGCTCAGGGAACCCCTTCTCTGTCAATGCTGTGTGTGTATTTATCTATACATTACATGCAAGTTCGCCACGTGGGCGACAGTGCTTTACACGGCCATTTACGGAGTTTTGCCCGATCGCCTTTCAATCCATCATGGCCGTTTCCGATTCTATCATCTCTGCGGAAAAGATAACAGGAGAAGAAGAGGTGCACCTCGAAGACCTCGGCCACGAAACTTACACCGACGATGTTCACGATCCGCTCAACTGGCCTACGACACAAAAGCTCACCGTGCTCGCGGTGCTGTGCGTTTGGATGTGAGTCTTTCCCTACACTTGCCACAGCTTTGCGTCCAGGGTTGCAATGCCTTTCCCCCTGATCCTAGTGGTAACAGCTCCGCAGGTACGTTGGGACAGCCAACGTAAGTTTGGTTTCCCGCAACACGTCTCGATGATCTGGACTTTCGTCCCTCATAAAGATCCATGGAGATGAGGCCCACGCTAGTCTGCGACAACCTCCGAGCAGTTGCACTGACTCATCCTGCCACCAGATCGTGATAAATGGACCGGCATTCCCTGCAATCACCCAGGAGTTCCAAATTCCTTTCGCAACAGCCAGCTATCTGATAGCGGGCTCATCGCTGGCATATGGATCGGCCTCGTTGATCTGGGTCGGTGTGGCCAATCGTTACGGCGTCCGCTTGACTTTTGTGCTCTGCGCTCTAGCTGGAGGTCTGATATCGATCTGGGGTGCTAAGGCCACCACCTTCTCCAGTCTTCTGGCCGCTCGCATCATTGCATCTGCGTTTCTGGCATCTCCAGAAGTTCTCGCCCCTCAAGTCATCGGCGACGTGTTCCACCTCAAGTACCGCGCTAGAGCCGTGACCACTCTTTTGGTCTTCGAGGGTGCTGGGTTTCCGATGGGCCCCCTTATTGGGGCATACATCTATAGGTGAGTCGCATTATCGATATAGACAGACCGTACACTGACCAGCTCTCAGCGACCATGGCTGGAGGTGGACGCAGTGGATCATGGTCATCCTTCTACTCGCCACAGCGGTTTTGCTCTTCCTCTTCTTCCCAGAGACTCAGTACACCGCAAGCACGACTGCAAACAAAACGCGCAGGGCATACATCGACAGTCTCCGGTTCTGGCGTGTGAGTGGCGGAGGAACGGCCAAAGTGCACAGGTACAAGTTTCACCGCCATGTTCGGCGACACAGCTGCTGACAATCAATTCTAGCCTCGTATCAGCACTGCTCTACCCATTCCCATATATTCTACACCCCGTGGTGATGATGATCACCTTCTGGGGATCCGTCATGGTCATGGTAACGAATTATGTCATGGTAAGGAGGCTCTCAAGCGACGTCGATGGTTGACCAACCACTAATTGATACTTCCAGACGGTATCCACCTTCGCTTTCACCCGAGTCTACGGCTTTTCCGTCAAAGCGACAGGCACCTCTTACGTTGCGCCCCTGCTTGGCATTCTCGTGGCGGTCGTCGTCAGCGGATACATGGCAGACTGGTATGAGATGAGAAACTTGCGCATCGCGGCGAAGAGCGGCATCAAGCCTCACCCAGAGACTCGATTTGTGCTTCTTCTCATTACTGGTTCCATGGGCGTTGCCGGGACAGCGCTCTTCGGTGCCTGCCTGGGCGACAATTGTCACTGGATTGGTCCTATGGCCGGTTCGTTCGGGTGTACGTTTACCTAATATCTTGCGATCCCTTGAGGGTTGAGATCTGACTGACGACCGCTTGTAGGCCTCTTCAGCTTCGTTGCCGGGTTGTCCATCCTGTACGCGTACCTGATGGATGTGTACGAAGCACGAACAGATGCAGTGCTCGTTATGTTCAACGGGATTAAGAACATCGCTGGATTCGGCATCACCTACGCAGTCTTTCCGTGGACGGCGGCCTCCGGGTTCACTGTCCCTCACGTTGTGCTGGCGATGATCCTTTTGGCGGCCCATCTCATTGTCGGGGCCTTCTATTTCATCGGCCCTGGTGTGCGGAAGTGGACGGCGGCGAAATTCGTGACTGGTCGGGCTTCAAAGCACGGAGACACCTTCTGATTTGATCTAGAAAATGCGATGGACGCTGTCTGCTGGAGACATTGACTGCATTTGTCGATAGGGGAGGCAGAGCGCACCAGAATAATTGTCTCGCTGTTTGCCGACTTTTCGGAAATGACATAGACGTAGGGGAGCCAGAAGGATCCAATTTCGGAGCGCAAACTAACATTACTCGTCTTACTAATGAGAGCCGGCAACACGTACATCCCCACGGGACTACGACAGCTTTCTGCAGACGAGATGAATGATTGTCAAGTCGGTCAGCGATCCTTCAATCTCCGGTTCTGACAGAATAGAAGCTGTATGCTCCGACAATCAAGAGGGTACATCGTACGGTATGGGATGGAATCTGGGAGATCGATTGGAAGTTTCATGCTGCAACTGCACGTCGCGCACGCCGGATGTTCACGATCCAGGGGTTTTCTCCTCTCATTATCCCTTCATGTCGACTGTGACGGTTTGCTCCAGGCATGTGAATCTGGTTCTGTAACTACATGTTCTCATTTAATACACACTGGTTCCAAGGCCATTAGCCTCCACCACCTGGGGCTGTACGCCCTAGAGCGTATAGCGGAAGCCCTCGATGCCATCGATGGCCGGCCCTCCCTCATCTACCTTTTTATTCTCACGATGGAAATAGAACACCAGCACACTGGTCATGAGGATGCTGCAGCAGGCAAATGCGATGGACAGATAGAGGCCGAAGAGATACCTCGGGGCATCCTGGGTCCTGAAAATAAGGGCTCCGGCAATCCCGCCGACTCCCGCAAACCCGCCCTGCAACGGCAGCGCGATCTGGCGCTTGCTCGATGAAGGGAGATTATTGATGAGGAAGGCGATTATAGTAGGGATGGTGCAATTGTTCCCGATCGTCATCAGGAAGACACCCACGAGTCTGGAGCCCAGGTTTGTGCCCCATCCTATCAGGATGATGCCGGCGATGACCAAGACCATGTGAGCGACGACGAATGGCGAGCGAATGCGGACGCGGTCCGCCCACAGGCCGGTCCCGACGGAGCAGAAGACGGATAAGATCATCGGCGGGGTGACCAGGATCTGGCTGAGTGCTGTGCTGAATCCGAACCCCCTCAGGATCGACGGGAGGAAGAAGGACAATGAGTACGAGCCCGCGGTCGACCAGAAGAGCAGGAGCGCCAAGGCCCAGCATCGCCAGTCGCTCAGCGCAGCGACCAGTCGGTGCCGGTCCATTTTCTCCTCGACCTCGCCGCGGTCATGATGGAGACGTTCCTGGATATGGCGCAGCTCATGCGGTTTCAACCACCTGGCCCGCTCGGGAAATTCGCTCACGTAGCGGTAGACGGGCAGTGCCAGGACCGCCGTGACGAGACCGGGGACGATGAAGATCCAACGCCAGCCGCGCAATCCCCCGACGCCTTCCATCAGGCTGAGCGCGTACGAGATGATGCCCTGGAAGCCATTGAGGAACGCACCGCTCATGTACCAGATGGCTATGCGCTGGTGGGTCTCGTAGCGCTTGTACCACGACGAAATGATGTAAGAGCAGGTTGGCTTGTGGATGGGTCAGTTCTAGTCTCTCGCTGATTTTTCTTCGCCTTCAGATGGAGTGGACCGGAGCCCACACTTACTTGAAAGGCACCTTCAAAGGCACCCAGGAGCACTCTGACCGCGATGAGATCTTTCCAGTCGTTGACGAAGCCACAGCACATGGCGAGGACGCCCCAGCAAAAGACGAAAAAAGCCAGGTATGCCCTGACGCTGACCCGGCGGATGAGCATGTTGGACGGCACCTCGAGCAAGATGTACGTCGGGAACAGCATGAGTGAGACGATCGAGTATCGGTTCCCCGTCAGCTCCAGATCGACCTCCATGCCGGCAACCTTGGCCGATCCAATGTTGGTCCGGTCGAGCAGCGAGAAGGCGTAAAGCGTCCCGAGCCAGGCCACGATGTGGAGATCGATCCGACGCAGCAGCTTCTTGTCGTTGATGGCCGGGTACTCGTCGCCGCCCAGCGAGTCCTCGTGGCAGGCGATGTCGGGTTTCTCATCCTCGAGCGCTGTGCTGTCGGAGATGATGGCCTCCGTCTTGGTCCGCGGAGTCGCCATTGTGGCTTTCAATATCGAGGATGGGGCAGCAAGGAGGTTCACAGACTTGGAATCGGTTGTCGAACGAAGCCTCCGAAGCACAGGTTCTGGGGTTCTGGAATGGAGTCCGGGGTTGTTCACGGAGGATTGATATTTGATTAAGTAGGACCACTAGGATCTGGGATCTGGGGTCCCCACGTTGTCAGCGACCCGCTCATGCCTCGGGGTCGACGGAGCCAATCGAGACGGATCCCTTGGCTCCGCTCGGCCCGAGGTCTGACTGTCGATTGGACGGGTTCGAGATCTCTCATTCCTGATCGCGTTAGGTCGGCTGAACCCTCCCCTTGGGACCACTCTAATGGCGTCTGTGGTTCGGGAAGCTGGAAAGTCGAGAGCATTAAGCTCATGGAATGGCACAATGCATAGCCTCTCTGTAGGGGCTAGCATAATTGACTTGTGTGTCTAGACTCTACTACAACACGACAGATTCATGTGTCTGCAAATCTAGTGAGGCAATTACACGAGCTTACCGAGGCGCAAGTCCGATAGCATTATCGCAATGTCCCAATGTGTTTCTCCAAGAATCGGACGGCTTTCTTTCCTCACATCGAACTCGATCTACTTGGCTGCATCCCCGGTGGAAAGTGACAGAGGGTTGCTCGCGATGCATTCAGCATTACAGAATCCCCGTTTTGACAGTCTCAGTCAATCAGAGCGTCTAGTTCTAGTCTCTTCAGTTGGCAGCGTTCGCCGTCTAGTCCCATATGATACGAGTCGGCCACTCTTCGATGCCCTTGTCTACTGAAACAGATGGCACATCAAAGTTTAACTCTCGAGGAAGACCATTTTTGAATTTCGGGATGATTGGTGCCGAACAAGTCCTTTTTGATCAGCAGCTTGGGAACCTTCAAGGTTGTCGTCTTGGGCAATTCGCGAACAACGCGTAGTAAAGTCGGTAGCTTGTAAGACGAGAGTTTGTCTCTGAGAAACGATCGAAGCTCGGGCAACGACAGGGAATCCGCACCCTGGATGTAATATGTTAGGGGGTTCTAGTTCTGACAGGTCGATGGATCTCTTTACCTCATTCAAGACGACTGCGGCCGCGATGCGTTGGCCAAACTCGTCGTCGTCGACGCCGACCACGATCGCCTCAGCAATCATGGGGTGTTCGAGGATCTGCCGCTCCACATCGAGCGCCGAGATCTTGTATCCGCCCGATTTGAGGACTGCTTCATTGTTAGCTGAGTTGAGGCGCAAGGCGATCGCACATACTGTCAACCGACTTGCGTCCCTTGATGAAGAAGTTTTCACCGTGCTTCTCGGCCACGTCGCCAGTCTTGAAAAACCCGTCGGCGGTTAATGACTTCTTGGTAGCTTCGATGTCGTATACGTATCTAAGTCGGTCAATATAGGCCTCGACAAAGATCTCCCGGGGTTAACATACTTGGAGAAAAGGAAGGGGGACCGGACGAAGATCTCGCCCTCGTCTCCGTGTTCAAGATATGATTCGATGCCCGGATTTGTCGTGCCCACGGAGCCCTGAATATTTAGGTCAGCGTTATTTCAGAGGATGACCTTGCGTTCAAACTCACTGTCACAATAGGAACTCCAGGACGGTGGGCAAAAGGATTCCCAAACTCTGTCCCGCCATATCTCTCCGCAATTTGCCGGCCTCGACATAGTACCGCCCATTTGGATGCAATGGACGCGGGTAGAGCGGCCGAGCCACAGTGGAATTGCTCGATATTTGAAACTGCCGTCTGGTACAGCTCTCTCTCGGCCGCGTCAATACCTGGTGACCACCTCTCCCAATGTTGCAGGAGACGGACGTAGATCGTCGGGACGGCGGAAAACAGATTGATGCCTCCTAACTTGATGCGTTCCCAGATCTGCACGGCGTCAAACCTGGGCGGCGTGAACTCCACGCAGCCTCCGCCCACTAGAACGGGAAGGATGTTGACCAGCAATCCCGTGGCGTGGTGCGTGGGTAGCAAGTTCAACCCCACATATCCCGGTCGGATACTCTGCCTCCAACATTGCAAGCTTGAGATCGCAAACAAGTTGTACCGTCGCAGGGCAACCCCTTTAGGAGGGCCAGTAGACCCCGAGGTGAAGATGATCAACCCAGGCTTGTTCGGATCTGGAGACTTTGATGATGAGAATGTCAGTGCGCTTGGAGTTACCGAGGTGTTAATATCGACCAGGTTATCCAGAGTGACCACAACGTAATCCTCTTCATTTTCTTTGGCTGGTGACCCAGACCGTGCTATGCTGGAGTACTCGCGAGAGCAGATCGTGGCCAAGGCTCTCGATGTGCGCAACACATGGCCGAGCTCTTTTGGGGTGATATGAATACCTGGTCTGGTCGTCAGTCATCCAAGTCTCCAAAACGGTCATTTTGTTCGCATATACTTACTTGTGGGAACTGCAATGCCACCCAGTGCCAGCACAGCAAGGAATATGACGACGAACTCGTAGCCACGTGCAATCAACACGAAAGAGGCCTCCCGCTCGTCGTAGATCGTGTCGAGTGTCTTCGGAGAGATTGCGGTCCGTATTCGATTTCGAGCGGCGACCACATCACTCAACAGTTGCCGATAGTTCGCGTCAATGCCGCGGAACGCATCTCTGACGGCAGATGTGTCGCTGTAGAGTGCCAGAAAATGAAGTCGGTGGAAAAGGAGATCATGCGGCAGCACCAGCGGGCCTTCATGGCGGGTGGTCAGGTCAGTGCGATCAAATGTCGCGGGATCGAGTGATTGAGAAGGTGCCATGTGCATGGACTGTCAGCTAATAATACGTTCACCGCTTGAGCGCTGGAGGAGGTTGAAGTTCTTCTATCCATTGAAGTCGACGGATCTTCGGACGAGACCAAGGGTTTTGGGCTCGAGGCTTTTCCCAGACAGGCTTTGGGATGCCGAGCAGACCAAGGCCCGCGCAGCTGCCGTCAAATTCCCGGCAAACGTGCGTCTGTCTTTTCGTCAAATTAATTTCGTCCGTTCTCCTGTCCACCACTCCAGGGTTTTGTACTTATGGCGTTGATTATGTGAAGCACGCATCAGTCATTTGCTGCCATTTCAGAAAGCTGCCAACAACATAGAATTCTGACCATTGAAGGGAATATTGGCCCTCTACAGTTGACAAATACGCTTGCGATTATCATGGAGCCGAGCGGCCAACTTTCGATTGACATGAGCATTGATCCCAGACGTTAAACCGGCAGACCAGACCTTGCCATCAAAGGTGCACAAACGCTTGCTTCAATCAACTCGAGAGTCATGCATGCCCGTTCGTCAAACCAGCCAAATCGAACACAACTTTATGGACTTTCCTGGCGGCAAAATCCTCGTAGGCTTGTGCCGCATCTTCGAGAGACATCTTCACCGAGCACAAAAATGCGAGCTTGTCTTGCTGTTTCACGAGAACATTCAGTGCGTCATCGAAAACGCTCCGGACTGGACATCTGCCGAATCCCATTTTCACGCCTTTGCCGTACAGAGTCAGCCCCTGCAAGGGAATAGTATCCGTGTGGACTCCCACCGAACTGAGCGTCCCGTACGGTCTGACCAATTCTAGCCCAAGCATCAAAGCGTCAGTACGTCCGACAACCTCCATGACAGCATCAGCACCTCGGCCTTCAGTGACGGACTTTATCTTCTCGACGGGGTCTTCGTTGAGGTGGAGCGGGATAGCCCCGACTTTCGCGGCTTCCGTAAGGCGATCAGGAACCGAGTCGATGGCGTAAACATGTTTGACCATTGTGAGGGCGGTTGCGATCGCACATATCCCCACCGGGCCACATCCAATGACAACAGCAGTCGTCTCATTGCGACGGCTCAACGGGAGGTCCTTCACGAACCGTGAGGCGGCGAAATATCCAGTCGGCATGATATCGGCCATCAACACAAGCATCTGCTCGGGAATTGCTGAGACAGAACATTAGAGCACCGCCACCTCCACACTGGCCAAGCTCTCACTTACTGTCAGGGGCTTTCACCACACTTGTGTCCGCCAGAGGCACTCTCACGAACTCTGCTTGGCCACCCTCGAGCTGCCCAGGCAAGCCGAGCATCAGACCTTTCGTGCAGCGGCCTGACTCTCCCAATCGGCAATAGTAGCATGATGAGCATGCTGTGCAGAACGGGACAACAACTTTGTCTCCGACCTGTAGTCCCTTCACGCCGGCGCCCCTTTCTTCCACCGTTCCAACAACTTCGTGGCCGATTACGAACTCCGATACCACATCGAGACGGCCATGATACCAATGAAGATCAGAGCCCTAAATGGACATGTCAGGTGGCGGCTGCCAGATCTGTAGCGGGCTTCGACGTACGCAGAGACCTGAGGATGTCACTTTTATGATCACATCCGTATCTTCTTGCAGGCTCGGACGTGGCCGGTCTTCGACGGCAACCTAAATCGAGCTCGCCATGAGATTCCGTCTTCAAGGTCAACCATGGAACTAGCCTTACCTTGTGAGCTCCTTTTAAAACAACGGCGCGCATTGTCTTGGTTGTCATAGCTGGGTTCGAGGGTGTTGAGGTCTGCGAGAATCCGATTCTTTCAACGGCTGAATGTCAAGCGGCTGAATATTGTGAAGGTATCCAGGTTGTGTCCTGAAGAAAAATGGTGGTTTGAGCAATTTTCACGCTACATTGGAGTTCGATATCCAACCTAAAACTGCGAGACTCGCCAGCCGTACAAGCTACACTAGCATCGATTATGGTGCACTGGGCTATTACTTCTTGCTGAAAAGATACTGCATGGGCCGCGTAAACATGACCTCCCCAGTGAACCAACCACGCCCGCTCGCGCCGAGGCACCACCCCCGTGCTTGACCAACCCGCCAGGGCGATTCCATTACTTGATCTCCCGAAGAATGAATTTTAGGCTAGTGGTATTTTCGTGAAGAGAACCCTTGGGACCAACATAAAGAGGCTCTTTTAGTGGTGATGCCGAGGGTCTCTAGGAGATCCAGCATCTACGACCAAACCACAAGGTGCAGCTCGGCCCGAGGGCGGATGCAGCAGCCACAGTGTAGGTTGGGCGATGTTATTGTCATGGCGGAGTTAATTACCTCTTGCAAGACTAACATATTGGGGCGGACCTCGGGTTTGAAGATCAACAGTTGGTGATTTTCATTTCTCTGTCCAGCCTTATGGGGTACTATTGAAATTAGGCCGGAAAGCGCAAGTACTAACTTTCACAACGCAGTCAGAACTGGCCATCTGCATTGTCAAAGTACGTTTGTGGGCAGAAAATTTGGCGACTATGAAGAATATCGACCTCCAGGACGGACAAGATGGGCAGGTGGTAACATCCTTCCTACCAAGGTCCCACAACAAGGACCAGACACCACCGGGCGCCGTCCTTGCGGTAGAGGATGTGGCCATCCCAGATCAGTTGTTTGGTGCTAAACGGCGTCTGAGAGTGATCGTGATCGGGGCTGGCGCATCTGGGCTCAATTTCTTCAAGAGGGCCGAAGAGCAGGCAGAAAACCTGGACATCGTGTGCTACGAAAAGAATCCCGATATTGGGGGTACTTGGCTAGAGAATCGTTATCCCGGTTGTGCTTGTGAGTCTGCAGAAGCTGTCATTCATTACTTGATTCACTCACTAATCGTTCGAAAAGGTGACATACCTTCCGTCGTCTACCAGTTCCCATGGAGACCTGCTCGCTGGTCCCAATTCTGGTCCCATTCAGAGGAGATTTGGGGGTATCTCAAATCGGTCGAACAAGAGAACCGATTCGTCGAAAAGTATGTCAAACTACAGCACCAGGTCGAGGCATTGTCGTGGCGTGATAGGGATGCGAAATGGACAGTGAGCGTTCATGATGTTCAACGGGATCTCCGGTTCGAAGACCACGCTGATGTGGTTATCAATTGCACTGGAGTGTTAAGTCACTGGAGATGGCCTACCATCCCAGGCCTGCACACGTTTCGAGGAACTCTACTCCACTCTGCCGCCTGGCACTCATCGGTCAGCCTGAAGGGGAAGCGTGTCGCTCTCGTTGGTGCTGGGAGCAGTGCCGTGCAGATCTTACCGAGCATCTACGAAGACGTCGACAAAATCTACACGTGGGTTCGCAGCAAAGTCTGGATAACCGGAAATTTCAGCCAGACGTTCACGCGGCCAGACGGGTCTAACTATCGATATACGGACGAACAGCAGAAAATCTTTGACGACTCTAGTCATGACGAATATCTGGCGTACCGCAAGATGGTCGAGGAGCCATTCAACAGGCGCTTCGAGTTCATTGTCAACGGCAGCGAGGCGCAACAAAACACGTTTGACTATTGCAACGAACACATGAGGTCCAGCCTCGAAACACGACCTGATCTCATCGAGAAGATTGTGCCCACCGACTTTTACGTTGGTTGCAGAAGGCCCACCCCCGGGTATGGATATCTTCAAAGCCTCTGCGCGTCGAAAACGACCACGTATACGGACAGCTTGAAGACCATCACCGAAAAAGGTTTCATCGATCCTGAAGGCAATGAGCAAGAAGTCGACGTGATCATCTGTGCCACCGGATTCGACACATCCTTCAAACCCCGGATCCCACTCCTCGTCAACGGGTGGGACATGCGTCAGAAATGGGCCCAGGACCAGCATCCACCGTCATACCTCAGTGTTGCGTTGGGAGGGGTACCGAACTATCTGACATCCGGGGGTGCATACTTCCCTGTCGCCCACGGATCATTCTTTCCTCTCATCGACTCCTTCTGCAACTATGCCCTCAAGCTCATTGAGAAAATACAGGTCGACAACATTGCATGGGTGGCACCCAATGAAGTGAGGACGAAGCAATTTCTGCGGCACGCCAACACCTTCCTGAGGCGAACGGCCTGGAACGGACCTTGCTCGTCATGGTTTAAGGGTGGGACTGTCGACGGTCAACCTGCGCTGTACCCCGGGTCACGGCTGAGCTTCATGAAGCTCGTCGAGAATGTCCGGTTCGAGGATTACGACATCGAGTACCGGGATCGAGAGAATCCTTTCGCTTTCCTCGGAAAGGGCCAGCATGTGTGTGAGGAAGACGGAAGCGATGTCACTTGGTATTTAGGGTCTACGAGCGACCAGGCCTTGAAAGATACCCTGCGAGAGCGAATGGCGGCGCCAGAATCGGCCTGATTTGCACTGGTCTCGTCCGAGGGCTGGCAGGAATATTCGTAGAGTGTATACAAACCCATTTTCCAAGACGCCGTACCAGTGTAAGAAGCTAATCGCGGCGAGGCGATTGAAGAGAATCTTCATAGAGAGCCACAGAAGTCCGAATCTACCAAACACCTGCCGCCGAGAAATTTAGGTATAACCTCCTTGTATGGTAAGCCGTAGCGAAACAGATCTCCTTGCCGAGTCTCGATGCGGGAAGGAACCTATAAGTGAGCAACGGGTCGAGTGCTAGTGCTCCCGAGGTACTGTCCAAGGCTGGGGTGCCGACGACGGACCCGTTTTAAAAGAGTGACCATCGGCATTCATGCCCCATCAGAAGGAGGCCGATATTATCTTGAAAGCACCAACGTTTCCACGAATTCTCTGGCACCAGGTGTCAACTACAGTTCAGTAATCAGGTCACATCAACCGTCGAGTTTGCACCATGGGTTCAGTCGGGGGCACAAGTTTCGACCTGTCCGAGAACTTCTACAATGTGATCAACGGGGAAAAGCGATCGAGCTCGCGAAAAAGTCATGGCACGAATCCATCCACCATGGAACGACTCCCAGAGGTGCCGATTGCATCGTCTCAAGATCTGGACGAGGCTGTCCGTGGTTCCAGAGCGGCATTTGCGGAATGGTCTGAAGTTCCGGTCGAGAAGAGAAAGGCATTAGTGAATGCGTTTGCCGATGCTTTGGAGGCACAGTCTGAACAATTTGCTCGTTGGCTGACGCTCGAGCAAGGAAAACCGGTCAGTGAAGAGTCGTATTATTACCAGAGCCCGTTACAATGTTTGCTGACACAGGACTGACCAGCTCTCCCTCGCCCGTGGGGAGATCAAGATCGGCGTCCTACGAGCGCGAGAACTGTGCAACTTGGACTTGCCGGAAGTGATCAGGCTCGAAGATGAGCGACGGAGAGCTATCTTGTCATATACGCCCCTTGGGATCTGTGCTTTGATTGTCCCGTGGAATTTCCCCATTTCCTTGGGCACTCAAAAGGTAGCTTCGGCACTGGTGACTGGAAACACGATCATCTTGAAGCCCTCCCCGTTCACCCCGTACTGTGGCTTGAAGCTGGGTGAACTGGCTCAGCAGTTCTTCCCGCCCGGTGTTTTCCAGGTTCTCAACGGTGATGATGAACTGGGTCCTTGGATCACAGCTCACCCTGGGATTGACAAGATCAGCTTCACGGGATCAATTGTGACGGGCAAGAAGGTCATGCAGAGTGCGAGTCGGACACTGAAGCGCGTGACGTTGGAGTTGTCAGTTTGGGCCCCGAGCTAGAAACGTCCCTGGACATTTTTACTGACTGTTACAGAGGTGGCAATGACCCTTGTATTATCTGCGACGATGTCGATATTGAGGAAACGGTGGCCAAGGTAAGGGCACCCTGATGCATAAGTAGCCGCCATACCCTCATTCTGACGACGTTAGGTGGCTACTATGTCCTTCCTGAATTCGGGCCAGGTTTGTATTGCGGTCAAGCGAATTTATCTTCACGAAAGTATTTACGATCAATTCCTCGCCGCGTTCGTGGATCATGTCAAGTCTCTCCAGCTTGGGGACGGGTTCGAGGATGGAGTGTTCGTCGGGCCTCTCCAGAACAAGCAGCAATATGAAATAGCACAGAGGTTTCTCGCAGACATTGAAAGCCAGCATCTGAAAGTTGCCCTGGGTGGTTCCGTCGTCAGCACCAGACCTGGCCTTTTCATCTCTCCGACCGTGGTGGATCGACCTCCTGACACATCTGATCTGGTGAAAGAAGAGCCTTTTGGTAAGCGTTCCGGTCATGCACAGGACATGTTCAACACGGACAAGCAACTGATATTTCTAAGCACCGATTGTACCCTTACTCTCCTGGAAGAATGAAGAGGAGGTCATATCTCGAGCCAATGAGACCAACACAGGCCTCGGAGGCTCTGTCTGGTCCAAAGACATTGCCCGGGCCACGAGAATTGCGCGAAAGTTACAAGTGGGAACGGCTTGGATTAACGAGCATGGAGCTCTCGACCCGCGTGTGCCATTCTCAGGGATGAAGGAGAGTGGCTACGGAACAGAGTTAGGGATCGAAGGACTCAAAGCGTTCTGTAACAGCAAGGTGATTTTTGTTCCAAAGTAAAGGATTGAATGATCTGAAAAGAACCTGGGAGCTCAGATAAGGGCTCCCCTCCTGAGCTTGCTTGCCTTGACGTTCAGGTCGACGAGTCAGACATTGGGAGTCTTCAGTCACTTGCCTCTAGCAATGAATTTGAAGAAATAAATTTCAGGACACCTTCATTCATGGTAACATGCTCAATTTTCAGAAAATGTTCAGAAAATCCTAGCTCTCCAAGCAGTTAGAAACGCACCATCCGGGTGGACTTGTGCGATCTCCACCGGGCGGACGCCGTCAAGCCCTCGGCAACCGGTCGGATCAGGGTGACAGGCGATTATGGATGCCTGTATGACCATCTTGTGAAGTCGAAGTGCCTTCGCAAATCAAAAGACGCGTATGGCCGCGGTCTGTCCTTATTATGTGTTTCTCCTCGAAGGCATTTCGTCTCAAAACATGACCTATAGGAAATCGTGGCTGGATTTGGAAGACGCCTTGGGTGGTCGCTCCACGATTGCCGGGACTCCAGCCGAAATCAAGGCAAGGAGTTTGGTGTTGAAGGCGTACCTAGAGCGCTCGATCCCCAAGCGAGCCGATGGTGTCAGGATAACGAATGGTGAGGTGGAAGGTATTGGATACAGAATGTACCGACCTCCAGAAACAGAAGGGCCCACGAAGCCTCTACCCGTCGGAATCTGGGCACATGGTGGCGGCTGGATGACCGGCGACCTCGACAACGACGATCGCTTCTGTCGTATCGTGGCAGAGAGTATCCCCTCGGTTGTCATCAGCGTTGACTATCGTTTGACGCCGGACTATCCCATGCCTACCCAACTAAACGACTGCTTGAATGTCTACAGATGGGTAATTATTACCGTGCGCCGCTCCTCGCAAGACCTATGGTTATCTGACTCTTCCTCTCCAGGCTTATAGAAATGTGGGCACCTACGGAGGCGATGCTCATTGCTTTTACACTATCGGAGGATCAGCCGGGGCAGGTCTCGCTTTGCAGCTGGCGAACAAAATCATCGATGATCCAGAGCTGCGGGCAAGTCTCAAAGGGGTCGCCGCCAGTAATCCGATCACGACACACTTTGACAACGTCCCTGCGCAGTACCGACCCAGATACACTTCCTACCAGGAGAATGAAAAGGGGACACCCATCCTTGACAAAGGATCAATGAAAATCTTCTACGAGCACGCCCAGGTCGACGCCCATGATTCGGACGTGTTTACCATCCTTGCAGAAGAGAATCACAAACACTTCCTGCCGACATACTTTGTCTCTTGCCAGTACGATCCTCTCCGTGATGATGCGACAATCATGGAGCTGGCTCTTCGTAAGGCTGGTGTACCAACTCGGCATGACTACTATGAAGGCATGCCTCATTTTTTCTGGTGAGTGGGCTTTTGCTTGAGTTCGAGCAGAGCAGAGGATCCCACACAGCTGACACACTTGTCACAGGGCTTTCCCAGGTATTCCGGAAACAGAAGACTACACGCGAAATCTTCTTGTTGGCATCCGGTGGTTCCTGTCCAAGCATGAAGCGGCTGGAGTGGGAGGGCGGTGAGTGCCACCCAGGTAGCCTCACGCTCATTTAATTGTCCGCCGATCCGATGTATCCCACAAGAAATGTGCCTCGAAACGCTACATCGCCTGCTCATCTCGAGAGAACGCCCACTTGCAAGGTTCTATGGTCTGCGGCGAAAGCTTTTCTCATGAAATTCGCCTAGCGAGGACCAAATTATCATATGTTGTCGATCGAGCGGTGCCACGAGGTTCCACTTTCGGGACAACTTCCCTCTCCTTTAATCGACTCCTTGTGGGTCTAAAGAGCCGTCTCTCATTGGCTTGAATACCACTCTCAGTAGGCTATTTAAGGTTAGTAAACAACTAGTCGGGGATTATAGGAATGGTCTAGCCTAATTTAGACTATATACTATAGTACTGTAATAGCATTAGGAATCAATAATGAATGTTGTGTCCCGCATGCCAGCGCTCAAGAATCGACTACCCTTGGGTCCGATGCCCCTAGGGAATTGCTTGACAAGGGATCGAGTCTTACCGGCGCTGCAGTCACCTGCCCGAACCATCCCATACATGTGCCGAAGACTTATCTATTGCCGCCCGATCAGCCATCGACTCTCCCCGGACCGAGGCTTCCCAGCAACCCTCTCACCAACCATGTGAGACGCAACCCATGCAAGCCTCTCCCAAGGCTGTCTTCTGGGATCCCACGGCCCTTTTATCCTGCGTTGCACATGGATTACACACTGAGAAGAATAATTACCCAATTCACCAACGCGAGCGCAAATCCGTCAGACAGAGAGTCGCAGCAATGTCTGTCACGGTCAAGTATCGAGGACGGATCGCCATAATCACGCTGAATGTCCCGGCGAAACTCAACGCGCTGACATCAGAAGGGTACTTCCTCCTCGCGGACTGCATGCGTAAAGTTGCCAACGACCCAGAAATCGTAGTGACAGTGTTGACCGGCAGGGGTCGACTGTTCTCGGCGTAAGTACTGTATTATGAGATCTTTCCAGCCACCTACATAGTAGCAAACCAGTCCGCCCCGGATTTGATGCTGCTGCTGTTGCCCCAAAGGTGCGCGGCGACAAGCAGTCTATATTGACAGAAGTTTCAGTGGAGCAGACATTCAGCGGACCGGGAAAAGAAACACAGATGATGGCCAGCCTTCCACGCCACCGATACAACAACAAGAAGCACCACCACCAACACCGATGCAGAGTGCACCCCCATTTCGCCAAACACAGCTACGGAGCCTCGCGCACATCATCGAAGTGACCGAGGCATTCTATACGCACCCAAAGCTGCTTGTGACTGCTCTGAACGGTCCGTGCGTTGGCCTTTCAGCCGCCCTGGTGGCATACTCGGACTTCATATACGCCATGCCCCACGTCTACCTCTTCTGTCCCTTTACCAGTCTCGGAATCACCGCGGAAGGGGGCTCGACAGCCCTGTTCAGTCGGCGCATGGGCTTCAAAGTCGCCGCCGAGACACTGATCATGTCGAAACGCATCCCGTGCGAGGAGCTGGTGCGATGTGGATTCATCAACGAGGTCTTCGACACTGGAAACGACGGGGATCGGTTTCTTGACAGAGTGCTTGTGGAGGTTGAGATGCGGCTGTTCTCGAACAAGCTCGACCCTGCCAGCATGCTACATGTGAAAGCTTTGATGAGGAAGCCAGAATTACCCCTGTTTGCATCGCAGACGGTTGAAGAGACCTTGGGAGTCGTTGATAGTCTCGCGAGGGCCGCGACAACGGGAGACCGCGCGAAAGAGAGCAAGGGGGGTGCTCGGTTATGAGCATGGCAGGCCGGGCCCCGGACCTATGCAGAGGCGTTACATGGGAGCCAGATGCAAAGTGGTGCACCAGAATCATGCTTGGCTGAGCATTTCCTGTTATGAACATCATTGCCGAGATCTCTCTAGCCTGTGTGGCGACAATAAGCGGAAAGGATACGTTCAAGAGAGCATCTCATCCTGGTTATTATTGGTGGGGATCGGCTCGAAATGGTCAAAGAAATCACTTCGAGGTGGTATACGCGGACTCGGGTACACCCTTCGCGTAGGCCAGATTTTGGAGCCGAATAATGGAGGAATGTAGGCTCAGTCCAGGCAATGGCACCATAATCTGCCCCGTTCCTCTCGAATCATCTGTAACTTTGTCGTCAGCCTTGCTGGGCAAGCCATGACCAAGATGTTCTGACGGGAGCCGATATCGATCCACCATGGCTAATGTTGCATTCATCAGAGCGTGGAAGAAGCCAGCGGGGTCATGCAGGCTCGACAGAGTGCGCGTCACTCTGGAGCACATTGCTAGCTTCTCCAGCATGAACGGATCATAGTTCGACGTCGTTTTCAGGTGGACGTAGAAGATGGTCATGGGGATCATCACGCAGCAGAGACTATTAGCTGCCCATTAGTTGTGGTTCACAAGGGGGGAAACATCTTTCGGATGGAGCGGATTGGAGCGCGTACCTTCCTGGAGGGAGGAGCGCGGAGAGAGCTTGAGCCTCCAGGCTTTCCAGGATCCCGACCGTTGCAGCCACGGACTCACGCAGCGCCGTGCGAGAGGCCTCACGAAGTCTCATTGCCCACGCGGTAAGACCGTCCTTATCCACAATCAAGGTGCTTTGGTATAATTCCGACCTGAAATACCTGTGTACAGGTCAACAACACCGCGCCAAGAGATGACGTATATCGTGAAAGATAGGGAGCACGGAGATGGCGATTAACGTACTCGTAGGAGAGCATCGTGTAAGCATGTGCTATTTTGAAGGCTTTGAAGTCTGTCGAAGAGGATGATTCGGGCGGCTCGGACTCCAGTAGCTGTCTGTTGTCCTGCCTCCACTCATCTATTTTGAGCTCGACGTTTTCAACAGATAAATGCTCGGGTGTCGATGGCGCAGTCAGGTTGTGCGTTTGGTTTGGAGTGTATAGTGCGGTCCGGTACACCAGCAACTTGCCCAGTTCAGCCGTGCGCATCTGAAGCTGGAAGATAGCCACAAACAGGCGATAGGTTTGTTGCTTGGTCTCCTTGCTGAGGTACCATGAAAAACCGCAGTCTTCCTGGAAATCGTCCACGGAGATCTTGGGGCACAAGGGGAGTGACGAGTCGAACATTCCTGGCCGGCTCGTTTTCTTCAAAGCGATCAGTAAACAGACGGCCCGAGACAGAAAACAAATGCACGCTCGCTTCCAGGCGAGCTGATCTGGATTGGAAGGAGTTGAACTCTGTTGGAAAGCATTGTTTTCGACCAGGAGGTCGTAGGCGGTGGTGACATAGCGTTCGTTCTCGTAGTACCGATTTTCATAAGATCGATAGGTGCTTAGAAGCAAGCATATCTGCACCCTTCTCAACGGGTCATCTTCGCATCCAAGCTTTAATAGTAGCTTCCGGCCAGGCAGTCAGTGTCAGGCCAGATGAATGCGTGGTTTTCCTACTCACGGCTGCTCTGGAGTAAAACTCGCACGTGGCGGCAAAGATGGTGTTGTACCCAGCCACTCTCTTCCCCTCGGCTGCTAAGTACTAATGCATGGTTAGGGCCGCGGCTCCTAAGCTGATTCTCACAATACTTACCGGGGTAGCGATGAAAAGAACGGCATATAGAAGTGCCAAACTGATAGGCTTGGGGTCTTCTTCAATGAGGAGTTGATGGAATTCGCGTTCGTTGAGTACCGGGAGCCTGGCTTGCATGTATGTGAAGTATAGCATAATCGAGGTTTGAATCTCGTCAGCGCTAGGGAGGACGAAAGCCCTCTCTCGCACCAGTTTTGTGTGCCTACTATCATCCTTTGCATAGGACAGCGACCAGTCTCGAAGCCATGGATAGGGTGACTTGAAATGGCACGCGGTGTCCACTGGTGGCGATGTCGTGACACTAGCACCGCTGGAAAAGTCGCCGTCGTCGTTTTGCACACGTTGCGCAGGGTGGAAAAGAGCCGAGTTGAGATAGAAGGGGTCACCAATATCAGACACATCCATGAATTGGCCGAAGATGTCCTCGTCATTCACCATTTCCTCGAAAGATAACTCCATGCCATACTCTGGCCCCGCGTGAACGTCACCGAAAAATGGGGCAGACGATTTTGCATGGGCGCTGAGCGTGGATAGTTGTCGTGCCTGAGTCTCGTTGTTAATGACGTCTGGGTCAAAGCTACGTACAAGATAGCATACTTCCTGCGCCGTGCCAATAGAGGCATTGTTGGGCATGATTGCGGTGCTGGGGTGATGTTGTACATCGACCATCGCACCGGAGGGCTTTTGCGATGAGCCCGAATGACTTGGAGCAGCGCTCGAGGAAAAGTTGTGGCTTGGGAGCATCTCGACCGGTCGGCTGGTATGTCTCGACCTGATCGAAGCTTAGGAGTTTGAACCACATACATGCAAGTATTACATACACACGCGGAGCAAGAACACAATGCAAGTTATCTAACGTGCAGTTTGTGCATGGTTGAGGTGACCTCGAGGTGATATCGCAGCGTACTTTCCGACCACGACAGCTTAGACAGGCTCTGCTGGCTCTACCGCTGCGGGAGTGTATTCTCTGAGGTGAATCCGCCATGGTGTACCTCGTACGAAGGAGAGGATTGAGAGAACAGCAGATCTGATAGAGATCGAGAACTGGGGTAACAGGATGGGTCTTTGCCAAGGGCGCCAGGCGCCCCCAGATGTGGGGCGAAGAGAGAGGGTGGGACCGATGACGCGTGATCCTATGGATCAATACGAGGTAGATCTAGAAGGGTAGCTTCTTCTCTGTGGTATGAGAGCAGCTTTCAGAGACGTGGTTGGGATGACTTCTCCCCAAGATGACGGTGGACGGTCCAACGGATGCGACAAGTCTGCGTCGGAGCTGGAAGAATCAGTCCCACTCGCCTACTGCCCGAAGATTTCATGGCCACCAGAGATTGGAACTTCCATCACCTGCCTTGCGAGCAATACCATCGCTGGGTGACGGGAGGTCTCATCGGCCATGGCATCAACCAGAACGCCTTCAATGGAAGTACGAAAAAGGGAACAGAGAATACGTCGGGCCGAGGGCCGAGGGCTGGACGAAGCCGCCAAGCGTGGGCCGCCCTAGAATTCCTGAGAAACTCCGGGGGAGGTGGGGTAGAACTCTTGCGGTGGAGGTTTGTGTGGTCCAGAACTCCTCGCAACAGCTCACACACAGCGGAATCCGCCATCTACCATGATGTCGGTTCCGGTCATGTATCGACTCAATGGTGAGGATAGGAACAAAATTACGTCCGCAACCTGCACAAATGTCAGTCACATCAGGCGTTTCAAAGCCAAGATCGAGCCACAGTCCTCACTTCATCAGGCTGCCCATAACGTGCCAGAGGGACTGTAGCCAGATATGCCTGCATGCCTGCGGATGGCCCTTCCGGTCGCCTGGTCATCGGTGTCTCAATAAACCTTTGATGGTCAGAAAACAGACGTTCGTCAGCGTGCCCACGGAGGTGTCTCACCCTGGACAGACGGCATTGATGCGTATCCCCTCCTTGCCATAGTTGACCGCGTCCTACAAATGAGATTAGGATTCAACCGTCATGCCAAAGGGGTGATGCGACTCACATTTCGAGTGATGCCCAGCACCGCATGCTTTGCCGTACCGTATGTTATGTTCGATCTCGCACACTTGTGGCCATAGATCGATGACATATTGACAATTGTGCCCCGGCTAGCCCTGTACCAATCATTCATGTCAGACACAAAATCTGACCAGGAGAGCCAGACGAAATGTAACATGCCCTGGAGTGAGTCCTTCTTGCTTCAGCATGTGCTTGATTTGTTCTCGCTGGCAAAGCCACACTCCGACCATGTTGATATCTATACCAGACATGAACTGTTCTCGAGATGTGTCCACCGACGGCCGGAATGGGCCTGCCACTCCAGCGTTATTGACCGCATAGTCGATCCGGCCAAACCGGCGGATGGTGGCTTCATGAGCATCAATGATTGACTGCTCATTACCCGTGTCGATGTAGAGGACCTCCACCTCAACGTGCGGGTGCTCGTCCATGAGCCGTTGCGCAACTTTCTCCAGAGACGACAAGTTGATATCGCTGACCGCCAAGGAGGCTGCTCCGTATCTGGCGAACCGGGAAGCGGTGGCTTCTCCGATGCCTAAAATTTCTGCTTCTGAGACTCTGTTCGGGCATTCCATGTGGACACCAAGCTCACACATACCCTGACCGGCACCTGTAATAAATGCAACACCTCCATTGAGTAGCCCGAGACCAGTTGATGGCATGTTTCCCATTCACCTGGTTGATTGAGTATTCGTTCAAGAGCTTCTTTCCAAGACTGAAATACAAATCAGTGCTCTGGCGACAACGTGTCGTGGCTCAGATATCAGTCATGGACAGCAGAATCGACAGCCTCCGAGCGCTTAATTAGTAGGGCCACAGTATCTGTGTGGCTGCTGTGGTCACAACGATATGTGGACAGGAAGTCTCCGCTAGCCAAACGGGCCGCCGGCATAGACATTGGACCTGCCCGGGCCGGGCTGTTGGGCCGCAACGCAGGCATGTACATAGTTGATGTAGAGCTCGTCTTACTTTGCTGACCTACAAGCAGGATACCTGCTGGCATGCGACAAATTTCTTCACCGTGTATAGCCTACAGCATGCACGTAAGGAGATGCAAGACATAGATACCGCATGTATGTAGTTTGCCGAGCTAGGAATTTTGGTAATACATCGCAGCGTCGGGCCCAGAGGGATTCCATATTTGTGAGGGCAGAGTGACCCCCCTTAGTACTCCAGTCGAGAATCCCTTTTCATCAAGGTATTATCTTGGTCACCAGCTTCCCGGTGTTGGATCCATCGAACAACTTCAACCAGGTCTTCGGCACGTCCTCAAACCTGGTTGGAACGACGTGTTCAAGCTCGTCATTGATTGTCAGCTTCCCTTGTTCCAGGGCACGAATGAATATCTCCGTCACCTCTTGGGCTTTGTGCACATAGTCTGCGGCAATAAATCCCCTGATCTGCAACCTCATACTGATCACCTGGAAGTAGTCTGATGAAATTCAATTAGTAAGCACGACCAAAGACTGGAGGAAGTCATCTTACTCGTCAACAACGTGCCCTGGTCGGAGTTGTATCCTGAAATCGATCCGCATGCAACAACCACTCCATTTTGCTTGAGTCGGCCCAGCATGGCGTCCAATATTGCACCCTTGAAAATGTGAGCCCATGATTCCTTGATCACCGTCAACAAAGTCGGGCCGAGAGAACCAACTCACTCCCACGTTGTCAAAGTAGAGATCGACATAGCCCCCAGTGGCTTTGGTCAGATCGTCGAAGAAAGACGGGCGCCGATAATTCAAGCACTTGTCGGCACCCAACGTTTCGACCACAAACTTGCACTTGTCATCCGATCCGGCGATCCCGATGACCTCGCTGACGCCGATGATCTGTCGAGTGTTCTTAGTACTAGATTACATCTTGCCATGTGCCGGCGAGGAAGTCCTAACCTTTTTTGCTATCTGCACGACCATACTACCTGTCGCGCCCGCGGCGCCACTGACAACGAGACGGTGGCTTGCTTTCGCCTCGCCAACCACCACGAGGCCATAACAGGCAGTAAGGCCCGTCGTTCCAAAGACGCCGAGATAGTGGGAGAAGCTCAGGCTGTGGGGCAGAGGCGATAACGGAGTGGCATCTTTGGCATCTAGGACAGCATACTCGTTCCAGTTCACGCGGGCCAGGATAGTTGTATCCTTGGGCAGAGCGTCGCTCCTTGACTCGATGACCTTGCACACACCACGCGACTGCATGGGCGTATTGAGGTCGACCGGTTTGACGTAATGACGATCGCTGGGGAGGTCATCGCTGGACTTGATCCAGGTGCGCTGAGCAGGATCGTTGGAGAAGAAAAGCACCTTGACGAGAATTTGCCCGGGCTGAAGCGGTTGGAGATCTCTCTCTATCAGCGTGAATGTAGGATCTGGGCCGGAATACGTCGGAGTCTCCTTGGGGCGATTTGACAAGATCCAAGTCCGCGTCCGTACCATGTTGTTTAGTCGTAGTAATCGTGTGAGGCCGTAGGATAATCACTATGTTCAGAGTATCGTGCTGCGAATGATTTCGTCACGACCATACGACAAATTTTGCAATAGCGATTTTTCGTTAGACCAGACGAAAGATGGACTTTTGCGGTGATGGCTTCCTTTTTTTATACACTGCAGTTGCAAAAGGAACCATGTCCATCAAAAATTGAGGTCGTCCCATGTCTCACTACTGACTAGCTGTAAATGCCCTACCTCGTCAGGATATTACAAATAGCCTGAGCGGAACGGGAGAAAGTAGAGCAACATACGTAGTCGTGAAAGAGCCATGGGCCGAGGTGATAGAGTTCATCGGCGCAACTCAAGCAAGACTCGGCGATCAATGTCATCACTATCCCTTGTTTCTGGGTGAGTTCTGGATTTGAGAACGATAATGATTGGCTTAGAATAAAGCTGAGAGTAGCGGGTAGGCAGTTAGTTGTTCGGGAGACCATTAAATTAGCTACTATTGTCGGTATAAAATATAGAAAAATTAGCGATGACATCGAGGACGTGTCACAGGACGACAGCTCAAAGGCTATATCTACCTACGTCCTCATCTTTCTACCGCTAAATTATATCGGTAATAGGCTAGATAGGGTCCCATCCTTAGGTTCTCTTGAATCGGATTTTGCTACGGCAGCACCCCTACCCTACTAACTACTGACGTATTTCCTCCTTTTCCAGAATGCCCCGAGTTTCTCTCCAGTACACCAATTACTGCTCACTACGATGTGATGCACTGTGCTCTACGTCTTTAGTTTTCTTGGGACCTGGAATCTTCGTAGCCAGGTCAAGGATGGGAATCTGAATTGGGAATTCGGTGGCCGCTAGAGCCAGCGCAATTGCGAGATACCTAGGGTTACAGTCAGCTTTCAAGATCAAAGAAGTCGGCAATATACGGAAGTCGTGGGTCAAACGTACCATCCCATGATCAAGGTGACCATCCCAAATCCACCGGCAATCCGTAGGTAGTGCTCAACCTGACTGAGGTCCGCCGGGCTAGCAGCGTGGCCAAGCTTGAACTCGGCGGCGGCGACAAAGGAAAACAAGAATATAAGGGAGAATATGGCGAGCGCGAGTGGAACGTTGGTTTTGAGGGAAGAAAGGAAGAAGACAAAACTTGTCAGTGTCCTAAAGGCATCCGTTAGCCCTTGGTCCTCACGCAAAGTTGGATGTCAATCCGATCCTTACATGGTGATGTTGTAAAACCCCTGGCCAGCGGTATAAAGGACACTAACCGCGCCGTCGGTTCCATAGGCTGCTGTGAGGTCCATGACTGGGGAGAATGTGTAACCAAGGTTGCACCAGTGAGCACCATAGATGACGAAGAGGGCGAATGGAAACGCTATGATGGCGCGTCAGTTGATGAAGGAACTGCAGAAGCCATTGAAAAGTGGCGACGCGGGGCTCAGAGTACGCACTGTTTCCCAGAATAAATTCACATATTCCCGCGATGCACATTGCAATACCACCAAGGAAGTAGTAGGATCCGCTGAATCCGATCGTTGATGTTTGGTTGCGTCAGCCCATGTGACCTTTTTGGCTCGACCTTTCTTCGCAGGCCACGGAAAACTCACAGGTGTTATTAGAGCCCCTGAAACCAATGAAGGAGAATACGGTCGGTGTGAAAGGGATCAAGAAGCCGAGGACGCCGAGAAGAGTTGGATTTCCTGATTGCGGCTGATGAGTATTGCAGAGCCTGGTGCTATATCAGAGGCTGACCGGGCACTTACCCAGTCGTTTTGCAAGGTCCCCTCGAGGAGCGGAAGGCTGGAAGAAGAGTCGTTCGTATCGCTCCGGGCTAAGCTGCAGGGTTACCTATCGACTAAGATGGTTGCTCCCGTCTTGGGAGACGGTGGGCTGGGCTTTGTCCAGGTACGGCGTTGTCGAAGGATCTTGCTCCATGGTCAGAACAGTCGATTGCAACAAAGATGGGGTTGTTGAAGAGGTTGAGAAGCGAAAGAACCACTCCGCGGCTGCCCAGTATATAAAAAGCGCAAAAGCTCCTTTCCGGGGATAAGCCTTTTATCAAAGCTTACACGACCTTAGCATCAGCCATTGATGCTTTTCTTCAGCTTTGGTAAACCTAGCATTGAGTTCGGTGCCTTGAGACATTTCAAGCGACCAACCCTCCTGCATCGGATCCGGCACTACCTCCAGGGTCAACAGCCGATCATCCAAACCAAGGAGGACTTCCTGCTCGGCCACAATTAGCGCTGTCAAGTCAGTTTGCGACGCGTGTGCTTGCAGTCTTGTTAGCGGTTGTTGTTGACGGGACACAGTGGCGCCGGCCCAACCTACCCGCCCATG
The DNA here is from genome assembly GCA_016109495.1 of Phialophora tarda. Lineage (NCBI taxonomy): Eukaryota > Fungi > Ascomycota > Eurotiomycetes > Chaetothyriales > Herpotrichiellaceae > Phialophora > Phialophora tarda. The sequence continues at coordinate 329,412 of JADWPL010000026.1, read as the reverse complement.
AGACTTCGTCCCTGTCTTCCCCAAGGGGCTGAATTACCGGGGTCCAGATGCAGCTAGGTGCAGCTAACTGGCTCCGTTACGTGAACGCGAGCGGGACGAAGTCGATTTGAAAAAACGAGGCCAGAACGAGGCCAGAACGAGGCCAGGAGACCTTCTGGCTTGCCTCGTGGCACGGAACGCAGGCTAGCTGTGGCACCTGCCCGTCCACAGATACCGAGGTAGACTTACCTAGGTATGCAAGTTAGTCGCGTGCATAGCGGCAAAACCTGAGCCCAGTGTCGACTCTCACCATATTTGCAATTCTCTTTCACAACTAGGCAGGTCACTCACGGATGCATCCTCATCACCACACTTCTGGCATAGTATATGGTATCTAGAGCAGTTCAAAACTTGGGTTGGTGTCGCCCTGTGCAATGGAACGGCAACGAATGGTGGTGTGTGGTGTCCCAGAATTCTGCAGGCCACGAGGCAAGCGTAGTTCGAACCGGGTTTCCAGAAGTCGAAGCAAGCACGAGTACTCCGGAAGTCAAGCTTCCGTAGCCCCAGATAGAGTGGATCTTATCCCGTACTGAGTCTCGCCTAAGTACAACATAACCACACACTAAGGTTCTACCATCTGTACTCCGCACTCTGCTTTGTCACCAGCCCCCGGACTGTCCTACCAGAATCGTGCCCGACATTTGCTAGCCCGTCCTAATTCGATTTGGTCTCTATCTCCTCCTCCGGGACCTGGCTTCGGCATCCCAAGTTTTCATCCCTGACAGAAAAGGGTGGGGGAAGCCGAAATATGTGTCAGTCAGCCGGGTCCAGTCCCGGGGCTTTAGGATATGGTTGATGTTTTCAATTCCCGGTCAATGAACGCTGCAGGTCTTCGTGCGTTTCGGCTGAACCAAGATCGACCATGTGGACGGTGTGTAGGTGGGAATCAATCTTGACCCAAGGCCGGAGACAAACGAGGGCAACGTGGTCTATTTTATGGTGTCCTCAGTCCCAGAGCCCACCGACGGTTTGGCAGACGAGGGTAGAATCCATGTCTACTCCAGGCGCTTGAGACAAACTTGGCTAATGTGCATTTTCCGTGTGAATTGCAAGAGCGAGAGATGGTTTGCAAACGACATTCGAAGGTTCCCTTGACCACGTACTGTCATAAGGACGACGAGGAGCTCTCAAGCAATTGTGTGGTACTTGATGGTTTTGATCGAAACGCAGGGTTGACTGGCGGTGGTGATAATTACATGTTCTGGTGCCTTGCACTTTCCTTGATTCGCCTACACCACCGGCGACAGTACTTGATCTTCGGGAACTATTTACAGACAAAGCTATCTGCTGAGTTCACATTTCCGCTCACGTAGCGAGGTTTCTGGGGATACATGCAAATGTTTCGACTAACCACCGAACCATCAGCAACAGTGTCATTAGCGAAAAGTGCACCGGGAGCGACACCTTGCTCCACCCACTTCACCAATGTCTCCAAGGTCTGTGCAGGGACGGGTATGGGCCCGTTGTAGGTTGCACAATGCCGAGCACCTGGTACCAGGTACAGACGGTGGAATTCGTTGACAGCGTCCGGCCCCCCCATAACTGCTTGTACACTTTCCAAGTAACTGACTGTGCCGTTGGGGAAGATGAGCTCATCGGATATGCCGTGCCAGGTGATCATTTTACCACCAGCATTCTTGAATGGCGTCAGATCTGGATTCCTAGTGCCGATGACGGACTCAAATTGCTGGACGGACTGATAAAAGAAAGTGGTAAAGTTTTCAACCGTCATGGTCGTGGTATCGAAGGTAGGATCCAATTGTAGGGCATCCTGTATCCAGTTTTGGGCGATGTAAAAGGGGACTCCCGAGGAAGCGGAGCTCGTGTTGGCAAGGCCAGCAAACGAAGTACCAGGAAGGATGCCGTACCAGAGAAATTGGCCCGAGGGAGCTCGAGGACCAGCAAGTATCTGCTTGACCACATCGGCGACCTCTTTGGTGATGGTGACATTGGGGTTGCAGTCAACCCGCTGCCCGACTAGCGACTGCGGATCGAAAGGACAGTTGAACGGGTCGCTTATCATCCCATCAGTCGCTCCGTCCAACGGGTCGCACAGCTTGATGCTTGCGTTCTGAAACGCCGTCAATTCACAAAGAGAGGGATAGACGTTGGCTGTCTGCATCACAACTTGAGGCCAGTACTCGGCGACCAAAAAATGCGCCCAGTTGATGGCAGACGCATTGGCAATGATTCCATTGTAGTCACCGGGATACCTTTGGGCTTCCATGTGTCCCTGGCGGCCACCAGTCGAACAGCCAACCCAGTATGAGTATTTGGGAGCCGTGCCATAGTAAATTTCGCTGACGGCCTTGCCGACGACGGCCAGATCATGGAGGGAGCGTGACGAGAAGTCTGTGAGCAGAGGCCAGTTGACTTGGCCGCCTTTTAGTAACCATGATGAAACAGGAGCGGTCGAATTATGGCCACCGTCGGTGTAGGCAGTAGAATATCCTGCTACCACCGCTGCTCCTAGGAGGCTAGCTGGGCCTCCTGTGGAGAAGCCACCACCACCGACGCCTTGGAAGCGGCCATTCCAGCTTGAAGCGTCAAGTGGGAGCCAGACTTCGACAAGGACCGTGTCGTTAGCTCCTGGATGGGTCAAGGTGATATTCACATCACATATATCGACAGTAGTCAAGACGCCGCCCGACGAATTTGGCGAGTTACCGATGGTGGAGATGTGCCGCAGCTCAGCACTGGTCACAGAGAGAACCGTCGCTCCTGGTACTCTGGGAGTCGCCAGTGATGAGCATGCTGGTTTAGCCTTGGTAGGGGAGCCTTGCGTCAAGGCTGCACAAGCGAGGACGGCAAGTCTAAGTAGAGACATCGTGACGATTCTGATGTGGCCTGCCGCTGAGAGGAATTGAGTAGAGCTGTAGATGATTCGGAGGACGGGGGGATATTTGTACTCGGTAACCACCTCATATTTGTTCCCTTGTGTTTAGCTCGAGCGGTGACGGTGTTTGAGCGAGAGGTTCGTTCAATGGACCCCAGTTCGTCGGATGCTTGAAGCCTCTCGACAGGTGCGTGGCCCCAACGATGCTTCTGCCGTCTTTACATCCCGGCGGCACCTGAGCATTGACCAGACCCAATTTGATGTTGCCGGGTTTTCCACCCATCCCGTGGCCTTTCTCCTTCCAGTCTAGGCGAAGCATCCTCAACCAAGCATCGGCCATGGAAGACCGGTCCAAAACTAAACACAAGACAGATCAAGATCGCCAAAGGCAGACAGCGCTTCCAAGTCGTGGCTTCGTTAGCGTACCAGCACGAAGAGGCTCCAAACCACAACCGAGGTCCATCCTGAGATGTTGAGCGAAGTTGTGGGAACCAATTGTGTAGATTGTTTGATTGGAGAGCTTTCTGGACGTGCAGAGGTCAAATGGAGACGAATAGTGCGTGCCGCAGTACGTGACCACTCTAGTCCTAACGAGGGCTGCCAAGGTGACACAGTTCCGCAGCAGGGTTGAATAGCTAGTGCAGTTTTATGCACGGCAGTGTTTCAAGATACTCCGTCTCTTGACAGCTGGATCAAAATGGTCCTCGTGAAAAGGAAGCAACTGATTTTTGCGTGTTGTTCGGTGCTGGGAAGAAGTCGAAGTGCGTTTCAGCTGACATATTAGAATACGCATACAATGACCATAACGCCAAGTAACTTTGAATGCCACCCCACTGGCCACACCTCGCGTCCTACATCTATCGGCCTTCCCCAGTAAGAACTGCATACCTGGGTCACCGCCCATAGCGAGAGAAAGATCAGGAACAGCCGAGAACAGGACCCGCGAATCTGCCCACTACCGTGAGGGATTCCTCAGAACCTGTGACACCCTTGGTGCTTCCAGGCCGACGAAACCGAGTTGCCGACCTAGGATCCATTCACTGTTCTCGGGGCTGGGGCTTGGACTCCGTACAGCACTGCCACACTCGAGGCTGATTGGCTCAACGCAAGAGTGGAATACTGGTATCTATCTTCTGCAGTCTTTGATGAGCTGTTAGTACCACGTGGAATTGACACACGCGCAATGGGACCTGTCCTTTATAGTGTTACCCGATCGGAATGTGTTGGACCCGGCGTTGAACTGCATGGACTTGAACAGTTGTCCGAGAAAGGCTTGTCCCACACTTTGGAGAATAAGGTCAAAGTTGGAGGAAACGCTCCAGGGAAAGAAAGTGACAACCCGAGTAGCAATGAAGACAGGGACTCTAAGATATAAGGAGGAGGCAAAGAGCAGGCTTTTGTGGGCGGCGGGGATTAGTCGGCGAAAGAGCCCTCAAGACGACAGTTCAGGGTTATTTATATAAAGATATACATCAACCTTGCTCCGTCACCATCAAGTCGACGGCAGCACCAGCGTTCAACGGCTAAGGGCCAACTTTTTTCCCTGCGATCTCGCTAAGAAGTATTATCTCTCTGCAAGTTGAGAAGCACCTTTTCTCCCACGGGGCTTCCACTAAACGCGACTTTCATCTCCATGTCTTCCGCCCTCATGTGCGGGTCGAGCTGCACCTCGAAAAATCTGAAAAGCAGGGCCGTCACTATTTGCAGTTCGAGCATTGCGAGGCTAGAGAAAGATGTTTTCAGTTAGTTAGAGAATTCAAATTTGAACTAGTAGAACAAGGAAGCGCAGGAATTGATGTGACGAAGAAGCTCCATCTCGACTCACTTTCGACCCAGACAGGCTCGTGGACCTTCTGAAAATGGGTTCAATCCTTCCCTGGCTTTCGAGCTCTCGCCCAGGAACCGGTCAGGGTCGAATGTGTCTGGCGAAGGGAAGTATTCGGGGTGCATGTGCAGGGTGTGGTTTTGGGCGCTAACGATTGTCTGGTTTGTGTTGGCTGTCAGTGATTATTGTTTGTTTTGCGGAATGCTTCATCGTCTTTTCTTACATCTCGCGGAAGCTCCAGATCTCCCACTTTTATGGGGGATACAACCCTCCGCGGCATCGATCCTGGAATGGTGGGGAATCTTCGCAGACTCTCAGAGATGACGGCATTCAAATAGGGTAGCTGCTGGATCTTCTGCACCTCAGGGAGGGCGGATTCGTCGCGCGGCCAGCAGGGGAAGGCCTCGCGTAGTTCAGCCTTCAGGCGTGAGTAGATCGACCGGTCAGCTGTGACGGCATACACCAGGAAGGCCAGTGTAGAAGACGTGGTCCCGGAGCCGGCGAACCTGCAGGACACCGCGGTTTTAGCATAGATTCAGTTCTTGAGGCCGTGGAGTTCGGATACGCACAGTGTGCTGATGATCTCTTCGGCGACTTCTAGGTCGTTCAATGGTCGACCCAGATATTCATCATCCTTCTCTGTCAACTTTTGGATCCATGGCGATTTCTGCTTGGATTCCTTCAGACGTTGTTCCCGGACCACGTCCAGGCAATACTACCATTCGATCAGCTTGTCTTTATCGAGGGTAATAAATGATCGAGTGTGACTAGCCCTAGCCCTGTACTTACCGTGATCCAACCGGCTTGGATGCGGAACGGCTCCCTGATAGACTTGATCGGGAAATTGACTCCGTGCTTGGTAAGGAAGGGGAAAACAGCCCGTCGCGCAAAATTCTCTGGGAAGACTTCCAGATCTCGAATTGCGGGGTGCTGGGTGTTGTTCTCGGTCATCTTCGGGTCGTACCCGAGAGTTTGCATGACTACATTGAGAGTTAGCCGGACACCTTCTCCCACGATAACTTAACCTTGCAGCGTAGCATACTGATGTATTCCAAGCCCAGCCGATGCAACCAAGGGTAAATATTGACCGTCGCAGATCCGTAGCTTTCGAGTTTATGGCAGAGAGCCTGAGCCTTCTTGACCAGGCTGGGGGATAACTCCATCAATGGTGCTTGAGCGAAATTCCTCGACATTAATTTCCGCCTTGCAGCGTGTTGTTCCCGATTTCTGCAGACAAGGTTAGCGGCGTCCTCCCATATGATGCAGACATGTCGACTCGACCTCATGGAGAAGATGTTATCAATCCCGGTGAAATTTCCTCCGGCGTAGAAGTCGGTCTTCAGTACAGGCACACCGTGTCCGTAGATGGCTTTCAGCAGTCCTGGATCCGCGAATGATACCTCGTTTGGCCCGATCCGAACGACATCCCCATATCGCAGGTGCGCCTCTGTATAAATATGGTCAGAACGAGTGATATCATTTTCAGTCATCGCCCACTGTGGAGGGCTCTTACCCTGAACCTTGTGCGCCTTCAATAGCTTGGACGCATAATACAATTGCCATGAAGTGCTCACTTTTGCCAAGAATGGACCCGGAACTCTGCTCAGAGGGTGAAAGTAGAGAAGGTAGATTACTCGAAACAGCTGCCACGCCGCTACCAGGACTGATGCAGACAACAACAGCAGTCGCCATCTGGTCTCTACCGTAGTGTAGGCCGACGAGATCGCCTGGGCGAAGTTTTCCGACGAGAGCAGCATGACTGTGGTGGTTAATCACTGCTGGCAGAGGGATGAGCAAAGTTCGAACAGTGAGTGCTGTCAGGAATAGTAGTACCAGAACCTTAGCGAACTCGTACGAGCTGAATGAATGAAGAGCATCGATGTGTCTGTTCCCCCAAATAGGGCGCAGGGCACTCAATTGGTGGGATAAAGCACTCCACCGATTCCGGGGTACACCCCTTGGCGACAGGCGGGGGTCCGGGGTAATTCAGCCTGCGTTCCCCCGAGGCAAGTACAATCCAAACTCCGTAAAGGCCCCTGCACTCACCCGCTCCCGCAGCTGCCATGCCATGTGGTGTGCTACGGGGTGTCAACCCATGAGCTGGGATCCGATGTTCTTACCACCCCGCCACGGGGCGTCCTCCCGCAGGATGTCTTTCTCTCCCCAAGTCTTGTCATGAGCATGTGGTTGAGCTCCGGGTAATTAGTCCTCGACACTGGCTTGGACAGAGAAGGGTTGCTTCATATCCCGTGCCCACTGACCGTCTTGATGAAACCTGGTGTCCAAGTGATCTTTATTTCGTATCTTTCACTGTATTGCCCAGGGGAAGGAAAACAGTGCTGTTGGCCCTGCCACTGCTCGCCATTGTTAGAATGATCGACAATTTGTCTCTTCCCACTGAAGGGGCCACAGTCGCCGTGTACGCGTTGCCCACCGGCCATTTGCAACTCCCTGATCGCTGGCTCTTCGAGGACGCCAGCAACGACCTGCGACGAGATCGACAGTACTCGCCAGATTTCAGCTTCCTCATCAAACACCCTCAGGGTAACGTGTTGTTTGATCTCGGTCTGCGCAAAGTCAGTGCCTCCATGAACCAACCTCCTCCATAACGCCATAGGAAGCGCTCACTCGACCTTTGCTAACTGACTCGAACGGGTGACAGGATCTCGAGAACAATCCGCAGGCAATCAAGGACGAATACGAGCTCATATCTGTCGAAATACCACGCGACGCCCAAGAGCTTCTGGATCAAGGTCCTGAGCCTGCCGCCTCAGTTACGGCAGTGGTTTTGAGCCATTTGCATTTTGATCACACGGGCGATTGCACGAAATTTCCGGAGGCTGAGCTTATCGTTGGCCCGGGCAGTCGCGCAGCTACGACACCGGGATGGCCTGAAGCCAGAGGCTCGCCCTTTGACGGTTCCATTCTAAAACATCAGCACTTTCGGGAACTCGACTTTGACAAAGACGAGTGGCGGCCGCTGGGACCATTCGCGAGAGCGGTTGATTATTTCGGGGACGGATCCTTCTTCATCATTGATGCTCCTGGACACATGGATGGACATCTCGGTGCTCTGGCAAAGACGGGGGAAGACGAGTGGATCTTCATGGGAGGAGATTGCTGCCATCATCGATCTCTACTGGCAGGCACCAGACCCATGAGCGTCACGGTTGGGCCAAGCAAAACACCGAGCTTCCATCGGTACCCGGACGTGGCCAAGAGCACGATTCACAAGGTCAGCCTGTTGGAGAAACAGGGTTCGGTTCTCGTAGCTCTCGCGCACGACGCCAGACTAGACGGTGTCATGCCGTTGTATCCAGATTCGTTGAATGGGTGGAAGGGCAGTGACTGGAAGAAAACGCTTGACCAAGGCCTGGCGAGGGACTACCCCAATGAGTATCCTCCACACCAGGTTTGACTGACGTTGCTGGACTTCGGGGCGATCGGACAGAAGCTGAAGAATTATTGGGCAGTCGGGATGGTTGCCCCGATTCCTAAGCATGACCAGGACGAACACGGGAGTACTCGTAGTAAGCAAGTACAGTAACGGCAAGTTACAGGAACTTCCGGGCAGCTGACTCGCCCAAGCAATCTCCAAGCTCGGCTCGCTAGCTCACTGCTCCGAGCGATACCCCGGGGGGTTGTTCCTGAGCAGGCGAATCAAGGAACGAGCCTCTTCCCCACGATGTTGGCTGCCCGCTCAAGCGGTTCCAATGCATACCCGCCACTTGTAGGGAGTACGGAGGACCAAGGAGAATGGTGAGGTTGCGAATCTGGAGGAGTTGCGGGGTCCCCTTGTTGCCCTCGTCGCCCCTTCGCTGGATTCTGCAAAGGCAGAACTCGCAGAACTCAGATAAACTCCTACGTACGAGGTACCTGAAGAATCTCAAACCCTTACTGCCAAGATCGTACATCTGCATCTTGCGAGTCCGATCCTTTCCCGTGGTGAACAGGGCACATCTCCTCTTGTGGCCCAGGCTCTTGCCCAGGCCTTCTACTTAAGGCTGTCCAATAATTATGCGGGATAATTATTAACATGTACTGTGTACCACCGTTGTTCGCTCCTTCCCCTACCCCTGCTCATACCTCTAAAATACCTACACATCAACAACATCGCCTGCGCCTCTGGTGACCTGAGCTTTCCATCGCCTTCGCGATGTCTCCGCCAGCTCCAGCGCCACGGCCCGCACGGCTGGAGGTGGAGGAAACCAGCGAACCCCAACCCAAGCGGCGTCGCATACCGATTGCGTGTAACGCCTGTCGCAACAGAAAGTCACGGGTAAGATTAGACGTACCGCACTCTGAGCGTGGTTCGCGTGCTGAAAACCCAAATATCAGTGTGATGGGGCACAGCCGACGTGTGCTATGTGCAAGGACACAGGCAACGACTGTATCTATCTACGACCTTTGACCCGGCAAATCACGGAAGAGAGCCAGTAAGTTATTCTTCCTTCGCCGACTGGATTCCGTCCATGGCTTGCTGCTCATTCCCATGCAGACCATACAGAGATCTCGAAAGGCGAATGCAGGCTTTGGAAGAGCTTATCCACTCGTCGCATACTTCTGGGCTCGTGAAGGAAGTCTCGTCGGGCGAAGAGGCGGGTCGCAGACGAGCTGCGCTGTCGAGTCCTTCGACGAGCACGACCCATATGGGCGAATCAGACGACACCAATGCGCCCGAGGAATCTCGAAGTCTGGCGTTCGCTGTTGACCCCATCGACGGGATGGGTGCAGTGCTCTCGGAGCACGAGGAGAGATCGACCTTTCACGGTATGTTGAGTCGTACAACAGCTTTCGAAAATCTGCTGAGCCGTTAATTTGCAGGCCCGTCCTCGAACATCACCTTCACCCGCTGTATTACTCAGACGATCGCTCGAGTGGGCAATATCGTGTATCCATGGAACAGCGGGAATGACCAGGGTGTTCCGTTGGGCTATGTGAATATTACTCATTCACCGGAGAGCACTAACACTATGCCTCACAGCAAGGGTGGTGGCCAAAGGCCAAAAGAGTTTGACAAGTTCGCCGTGCCGTCAGAAGGGCTTGCGGCAGAATTGATCCAGCACTATTTCTCCGATGCAGGGAGTCACAGTCTTTTCCCGTTCCTGCACCGTCAGTCATTCATGGAGCAGTACGCACACATGAGGAAATATGGAGGCAGAAGTATGCGAAGGACATGGCTCGGTCTCTTTAACATGGTCCTCGCGGTGGCCACCAATAGTAAGTGCTCTATTCGCTAGCCCATCTGAGGGATTCCAGGTTGCCCGAAGCTAATTCTGACCCTCTTATAGTGGTCGACCGAGACGATCTATTGTCTAGCGTCCGAATCAGCGAGGCCCAGAATTATTACGAACGGGCAGTGAGCCTTTGTGACAGATATGTCCTCAGTGGCTCCAGCTTGGAGCTTGGTAAGCACAGCGCCGTAATACATATCCAAGTGACTTAAAAGGCTGACCTCCGCAGTCCAATATCTTGTATCGCAAACACAGTATCTACAGGCGACTCACAAGTCCATCCAAACGAGTGTGGCTCATTCCATGGCTGTCAATGCCGCGATCCGTATCGGACTGCACTCGCGACAAGCATCCCAGGCATGCCTGCCCTTGGAACGGGAAATGCGCAAACGGACGTGGTTTATGTGCATGGTATTCGACCGGTGAGTGTAGTATCTTGTTAGCTCATACTTAGGAGACCAGCAAAGCAAACGACTGACGGCCGTCTTTCTACTGCCAGGGTGCTGAGCATGACGCTGGGCCAACCGCCTGTCATCCCGAACAGTTCGATGACTTTGGACCTCCCTGCTCATTTTGCGCCTGATACCTTGGGAAGTGGAGGAGTCGAAAGTCACACCGACTATAGTCTGGGACTATTCGTTGCGACGATGTGAGTGTGGAACCGCAGTGGCGATGTATGAGAGGACTCAACTTACACCAATTGCCCCGGCAGCAAGCTCTACAAGATCCTTGGAAAGGTCATCGAACAGCAATACAGCCAGAATCTGGCGCTAGAAGCCTCTCCGGAGCTGCTGGATATCGTCGCCCCGATTCCTAGTATCGACAATGAACTCCGCGAGTGGGAGCAAGACCTGCCAACAGACCTCAAGACGATATCCTCCCGCGAGTTGCAGACGATCCTGTTGTCCCTTGTCACGAATGGACCCACGTTGATCGCAAAGCGGTTCAAGGTGCACCTGACGCTGCGGGCCCTCAACGTACGATTGCTCCTGCATCGACCCGTGCTGGTCAAGTATCTCGAAGCGTCGCACTGTTCGAACATCCCTGCCGCGGACATTGCCGTGCTGAACAGGCTAGGGTCCCATAGTATCTACATGTGCTTCCGGTCCGCCATGGAGATCATCAACATTGTGAGCACGTTGGTTCAAGAACGAAGCGCAGCCAGGCGCTTTCTCAATGCATGGTGAGTGAGTCGACGGCGAGACAATTTCGTACTTATCGACGAAACTAACTCTGGACATACTCAATCAAGGTGGTTCACTCTCTACTATAGTAGGTCTTTCTATCCCCCTCTACCATGCTATGCTCCTTTCTAGCAGTTCGACTAATGAAGTCGCAAAATTATAGCTTTCAACGCTGCGCTCGTTACTTTCGGCGTCATGATGATATGTCAAGATCCTGCACGCGTTATTGCGGATGCACCTTCGAAAGAGGCATGCAAGGACGGCCTGAACAAGGCCGTGCAGGCGCTCGCAAAGCTGGACCGCGGCAACAAAATGGTCGAGCGGTGCCATGACTACCTTGAACGGCTCATTGTCGCGACAACGGCGCTCAGTAAGTCTATCGCGGGATTTTCATGCATAGGGAACTTCTGTCCTGCTAATTAATCATCTCCCGCAGCATCCGGGACAGACTCGATCGATCTGAGCGGCTTCGAGCCTTTGTCTAACGGTGGCACGCGGCTAGCTAACGGGTCGGAGACGTTATCGGCTCAGTCATTCCTCAATGGACACGCGAACTTTGAAAGGAACGTCGGGGACATTATGACGGGTGATGATCTGGGGTTCCTGGATCTTTATTTCCCTCCGGAAGCGGGAATGTCTTCCACGCTGAGCAATACGGACTTTGCCCCGGGAATGGACTATCAGTCATGACGTTCACCACACGCGGCAATTTTGCGTAGATGAGATCATTTCGTTGCACATATGCGCACAATAACGACCTCCGATGCACGGTTGCAGCGGGTGTGCACACCTCTCGTCAAAAGAACAACAATCTTCAATGACTGCTGCAGCAGGTATGTACACAGCCTCATCAAAACGTCCCATCTCGGCGCGAAAGCACGGTGGTAATCCCATGTGCTAACCATGACAGGCGAGATTCCTTCTGTATATAAGCATAGATCATCCGTCGCCTGGTGAAGCTTTCACGACCTACGCCGGTCCGACGACAGCCGACCTGGTCCGACTTCCTTACGACACATGTTGCACGACTCCAACCTTTTACATTAGAAGAAGCTTCTCTGCGTTCTTGCTCTCCACGGCTTCCAGCTCGCCCTCTTGGATGAACACCCCAGGCCCTTCTTTCTCCAGCATCTTCGCGAGAAACGCAACGCCAGAGGCCGGCGTGTAAGGAAAATCGCTCCCATACAGCAACCGACTCGAGTCGACGTAGCGCAAGAGGCCATGGATCTGGTCGGGGAATGGGAAGCCGGCCAGATCAAAGAAGAACCGCTCTTGCAGAGCCTTCTTCACTGACGCGGCATTGATTCCATTCTGCAGCTTCAGGATCGCCTCTGAAAACGTCGTAAATCGTTGGATGACCGGAGGCAGAGCACCACCAGCGTGGGAGAGGATATACGTGATGTTCGGATATCGCGCGACCGTCCCGCTCAGGAAGAGGTTGATCACACATCTTGTCGTGTCGAGAAGGTACTCGAACATTGGATTTGGGAACTGCTTCAAAGGCGAAGCGCGAACGGGGCCTCCCTCGCAAGTTGCCGAGACGCAAGGGCCGGTCGGGTGAATAAAGACCTTGGCTCTCCTCCGATCCAGTTCGGCGAAGACTGGATCAAGGCGACTGTCGCCCAAATATACGCCGTGGTAGTTGCTCAGAAGGCCGAACCCGTCCGGATTGAGGTTGTCGAGCGCGTAGCTGATCTCGGCGAGGCTCTTGTCGACAAAGGGCAGCGGCAATGACGCCCAATACCCGAACGATTCTGGTGCCCGTCGCTTGAGGTCCGCAGCGTACTGATTGCAATCTCTCGAGAGCGCGGCGGCTAAATGACGATCTCCGGGAACGATGTTCGTGCCAGGCGACGTGATGCTCACGATGGATTTCATTATTCCCAGGTCTTTCATGAACGCCAAATGGGAGTCGGGGTCCCAAGCCTGCCAGTCAGAACATGAGCCATCCAATTCATTTTCGACCGTCTGGCGGTACAAGAGCAAGGCCGGGAAGGAACTCACAGGGATTTCGGGCATGCCGTCAGGTTTTCCATGGCCATGCTCTTCACAAGCCCTACGCCAGACTGGCGGAATAAAGTGAGCGTGTGTGTCAATCCGGCCCATTGTCGTTTCTGATCCAAGTATCGTACGAATGGTCAGAATCTCCGTGGCGAAGATGTGACGGTGTTAATTGGCCGTTGCAATGCCTCTCACCGAGAAATAGAAAGGGAAAGCTGGAAAGAAGAACAAGGAGGAGAGAAGCTAAATTGGTCGCAACGGAATTCCCTTAATGCAACGATGCTTGAAAGGACGAGTTGGATTTGCCCCGTCACTAATGGCTCTTGAGGTCCATGTCATCCACCTGTTCTCAGCCTTACAACTGTCTGTCACTGCTTTTTCCGGCTCTCTTCCCACACTTCTGGGGCCAGTAACATGCCTTCTTACATCGTCGATCGCCGTACAGTAGTCATCAAGGCCGAAAGAGTTCCCTCCCTGGGGCTGGATCGGAGCATCTACACCCGCAGATCTGGGTTGATGGCCAGGTCTGAAGTTACCGAGAAGTGGCACACAGTTTGCCGCGGACTTCAGGGGCATGTCGGATGCAAAAGGATGCCTGGTTCGGGATGCTGCCCCGACCACAATGAGAACGGAAAGCGCTACTGTTTCCCCACAGTTCAACTCCCCAGGTGCCCCATTGCTCGTAGCGACTTCGGACGGCACTCTGGAGAAGAGCCCAGCCTATCGGGACGCTGTTCTCGACACAGGCGGCGTTGTGCTCGCTTTCGCTGGTGCAACGGCACGATGGGGTTTTCGATTACGGTCAATATTCTACCGGCGAATGCCGTGCAACTGACAAGACCATAGAGATGAGGGAATATTTCCTGTTGCAACCTGTAGCAGGCAAATGTCAGTTGGTTATCACGTCATTAGACACTTAAGCGTGTGGTGCGCCGTTTCCTTTGTTTTCTTTTCTGTCATGGAAGGCACGTCCCTGGGGGCCTGCTTGTTCTAGATAGCTGAGAGGTGGTCTCCCTTACCTAGAACTCAATATATCTTAGAAGACCTAATTTGAGAACTACACAACTAAGATCAGCAACAGACGATGAAGGACATTGTCTTCGGAAGACTCCGCTTGTCGCCCGATACCCTGAGCGTCGTAGGGCGGATATTTGTCAAGGATTTGCTGAACCGAAATCCTGAGCAGAGACTGGGCCATCAACGCGGCATCGATGAAATCAAAGAACACCCCTGGATGGCAGACATCGACTGGGAGGAACTGGCGGACAAGAGGACGATTGCGCCGTTCAAGCCAAAAGTCGTCCCTCAGGACGACATATCAAGCTTCCTGGCAAGCTTGACGAGGGTTCGAGAAACGGGGCCTGAACCCGCAATGATCCCCAGAGCCCACAAGACTAGTATATCATCTAGGCATAACACGATGGACTCGGGCTATATGTCTGCTCGCATGAGCGCCGCCAGCAGACCTACCCCCTTCATGCACACGCCGGACTTTGCCGGGTCCATCACTGAACTGGGGAGGGGTTTCCAGAACCTCTCGTTCGCGGGCGGCACCGCCTTGAGAGAGACGATCTTTGAGGGCGCTGAGGAGGATGAAGGTTTGGGTGCAGAGGCGGGTATGTACGAGATGGAAATGTGACATGGATGCCGCGGCGGAATCCCAGCAGATAACTCTTTCTGACCGAAATCTGGAAGTCCACCTGTTCGTAGTGCTGTGGCATCCTCAATGTAGAGGGCCAGTCTCGGTCGACACGGGCTTTGCCTTCGATTGCAATCCACGACCAATCAACGGAAGATAATGACCTCGACGAAGGGAGCACGAGTAGGACGCACGGGACTACCCCGACATCGGGCTTCCCGGTGCCCGCCTCCATCAGCTCGACTATCTTCCCGACGGCGAAATGATATTTCCATTGGCTTGACACTTCTTCAGGGCATGATGTCCACGACTACATATACTTCTGCGCTCTTCAACTGGACAGAATCTCCTATAAGCGTAACGCACAAAGGCAAAGCCGAAGTCGACTTACGCTCGAAATGGCAGCAATAAATAATAGTCGTCGGAGTGACGACGACCTTGGTCTCCCCGAACCATTTGCTTCCATACCACGCTCTCCCCTCACCCTTGGTCCCTCACCCATCCATGCCCTTCCCAATATCTCGGCCGCCCTGGGAGGTAAAGTGTCCATATACGCCAAGCGCGAAGACCTCAACTCGGCCCTTGCCTTCGGGGGCAACAAGACCCGCAAGCTCGAGTATCTCGTCCCGGATGCCTTGGCACATAACTGCGACACCCTGGTCTCCATTGGCGGATACCAATCTAATCATACCCGCCAGGTTGCTGCCGTGGCTGCGAAATCGGGTCTTAAGTGTAAGCTCGTGCAGGAGAAGTGGGTCGACCACGATGACGTGGGCTACGACAAGGTGGGAAACATCCAATTGTCGAGGTTGATGAGCGCAGACGTGAGGCTTGATAAGTCTGGGTTCGGGATCGAGCACAAGCAGACTCTCAAGAGATTGGAAGAGGAGGTCCTTGCCGGAGGGGGGAAGCCGTACGTAAGTTCAACGAATTCCCCCTGTCTTTTTTGTATTGGCACTTGACGCTCCACCCAATCATCATCCTCCATAATTGTTGTCGGGAGAAAAGAGCAATGTGCCTGGACGTCGACTTACTGTCTGTTACTGTACCTATTAGTATATCCCCGCCGGCGCTTCGGACCACCCTCTCGGCGGCCTGGGCTTTGCCCGCTGGGCCTTCGAAGTGTACACCCAAGAACGACAACTAAACGTCTTCTTCGACACCATCATCGTCTGCGCCGTCACGGGTAGTACCTTTGCCGGCATGATCGCCGGCTTCAAGCTCCTCGAGCACACCCACCCAGGGACAGCGGCCCCGTCCGGCAAACAGCGCAAGATAATCGGTGTCGATGCCAGCGCCAAGCCCAAAGAGACCTTTGACCAAGTCCTCCGTATCGCGCGCGACACGGCCGCCAAGATCGGGCTCAAGGCTTCGGACATCTCGGAGGCGGACGTCATTCTGGATGCGAGATACCATGCTGGCACGTACGGACTGGCCGACGCGGCAACCCTGGACGCCATTCGGTTCGGCGCCCAGACCGAGGCCTTCATCACCGATCCGCTGTACGAGGGCAAGAGTCTGGCCGGGCTGATTGATATGGTCAGGCGAGGCGAGATTGGGGAGGGCAGTAACGTGCTGTACGCGCACTTGGGGGGCCAGTTGGCCTTGAATGCCTACTCGGACATCCAGTGACGTGGACCGTAGGGAACACGGAGTCGGACAATAATAAGCCCAAGCCCTAGCTGAGCATTCCGTACAGCAGACTCATAACGATCGAGAACTTCCGTAAAATGGGTCATAGGATGTCGAGGACAGCGAACTCCAAGCGATGAGCACTTCTGTATGATGTGCAAGGTATCATATGATGCCATGCCAAAGTATGGATGGCTCTCAGTCGATCGCATCCGCAGCGAGAGACATCCGACCAGCTTCTAGGCATCAAAATGGAATAATTATTCCTTCAAACCTTCTTTTAGGCACACTGGAGCGCCGTCCCATCGTAGAGGCGGGACCCTTCAGAAAATGACAGCACTGTGAGGGAGATGGTTCGGCCGGGAGAGTAAGACAGTTGAGAATGATCATCGGCCCAGAGGAATCCGGTCGATTGACGGATGAAGAAATCCTATGGAACTGTAGTTATTGTATGTAGAGATGTTTCCGTCCCGGCGTTTGATCAGATGAATCCGACACATTCAATCTCGACATCGGTTCCACGTGCCAGTTCCTTGACCGCCACACATGCTCGAGCCTGTTATACACCTTCACATCATTCCTCTCCACCGTAGGACCAAGGGGTAATTCACTTACCGGTCGTGGCTCTTTGAACATGGTGTTGTACGCTTCATTCAATGCCGGTACATCCTTTATATCCGTCACAAAAATGAGAAGCTTCAGGACCTTGTCCAGACTGGACCCTGCGGCTTCTAGCACAGCTTCAAGGTTCTTCAAGCATCGAATCTGCGGAGAGAGGGGAGGGGAGCATCAGTAAAAATCGTCAATGCGCCTTTCTGTAGACGCTCGAGCACTTACGGTTCGGTCTCCAATAGTACCCTCGACGAGCGCCCCGGTTTCGGGATCTGTACCTAGGACACCGCCGCAGAAAACGAAGCCATTCCGGATGGTTGCTTGGGAGAGAGTTGGGTTTGGCTTCGAAGCTTTGGAGGTGTAAACGACCTCTCGCTGACTGGATGACATGATTTCTGACTGATTTTCCACAGAGCCCGCTATGTTTGTTTGCCGTGATCTGACAGCTAAAGATATAATGTGAATGCATTCTTCAAAGCGGGTTCCTCCATAATATACACGTATGTCGAAGAGGCCGTTTAGCCGATAAACTTACGCCGGAAGCCGGTATGAGAGACATGGTACTAATGAGCTAGTAACTCCCTTCGTGGAAATCCGTTCGAGCTGTTGTTAGCAACCGACCACCGACAACCATGGGAGATGGACCTTCGAACGAACGGCTCACTTGAGGCCGGAAACTTTTGTGGCAGGGTCGACGTGTTCGCATCAGCACCACCCACGTGCGGTTTCAGCATCGAGCCGATCCTGCCAAGTCGGAAAATGCCGAACAAGCCCTCGCGGCTCTACTGACAGAAATGTTGCAAGACGAGCCCCTTTTCAATGGAGGTAAATAAAATGACATTGACGACGATGCCCTGGCACCCAGGAAGAGGCGATCGTAGGTAGGTCTTATTGCCATATTAACCCTTCCACAAAAGCATTTCGTGGTCGACAATTCCTTGGGCACTTCGGTCCTTGTGCTAATACCGAAATGATTGCCTCTCAAGAAAAGGCCGTTTTGGATGCCGCCATCCGGCGCTATGTGGAGCGGAATCCAACATCACTGGACATACACAGACGGGCATTGGACTATTTACCTGGCGGCAACACGAGAACTACACTATATTCGCCGCCCTTCCCAGTGAGCATGAAAAGAGGTCAAGGATACCAGTTGTACGACGAGGATGGCCATGAGTGAGTCAGGGTGATCCATTGTTGATTTTTATGTATCCCCCTCAATGGATCAAGTGTAATACTGGAGCTGACATGTCGAAAGATACGTGGACCTCGTAGGGGAATTGACGGCCGGTCTATATGGCCATTCGCACCCAAAACTCCAAGAAGCATTGATCACGGCCTGTCGAGAGGTCGGGCTCAGTCTGGGCGCAACCAACGTCCACGAGCAGGTGTATGCCTCGCTGCTGTGCCGTCGCTTCAGATTAGGGCACGTAAGGTTCACCAACTCCGGAACAGAGGCAAACATCCACTGCCTTGCTGCGGCCCGTCGATTCACCGGGCGGGACAAAGTGATTGTATATCGTGGTGGCTACCATGGAAGCGTTCTAGCCTTTGGGACCGGAATAGCAGCCAACAATATAGACAAGCACGATTGGATAGTCCTTCAGTACAACAGCGTTGCTGCAACGCGAGAGGCAATCACGAAACATGACGACATTGCAGCAGTTTTGGTGGAAGGTATGCAAGGCTCAGCTGGGTCGATTCCAGCATCCAAGGAATTCCTCGACACTATTCAGGAGCTCTGTCAGAAGGTAAGTGTTCTAACTATCCTGCCTGTCCCCAGTTTTTGTTTCCTGAGAAGCTGGCGGCGCGATTCTGACTGACCTTTCTGCTCTGCAGAGCGGCGCCTTGTTTATCCTAGACGAAGTGATGACCTCTCGACTTGCCCCGGGCGGATTGAGCGAGTTATGGCAACTGAAGCCTGACATGGTCACATTCGGCAAGTACCTGGGCGGAGGAATGCCCTTTGGCGCCTTTGGGGGAAGAAAGGAGATCATGGCCGTTTACGATCCGCGGAATCCCGCCAGCCTCGCTCACTCGGGTACGTTCCAAAACAACACGATGATGCTGATCGCCGGACATACCGGGCTATCCAGCGTTTACACCCCCGAGCTCGCAGTCACATTCAACAAACGGGGTGATCTACTACGGCAACGACTCAGCCAAGTCTTCAAGGGAACCGTATTTACGGTCACAGGAGTCGGGTCATTGATGTGTATACACGCTACAACTACCGGACTCGGCCCAGAGCAGATCAGATGCAAGGACGACTGGAATGTTGTCGAAGCGAGCAACCTCAAGATCCTATTTTGGCTGGAGATGCTAGAAGCCGGATTCTGGTTCCATCGGAGGGGTTCTATAGCACTGAACATCGAACTCCCAACGGAGGTTCTCGACTCTTTTGTTGAAGCAGCAAAGGGCTTTGTTGAGAGTCATTGGGATCTTGTGTCGCTGCCTCAAAAGTCGTGAGCAATGGTGATATACCACCAGAGGTTCGCTCCCATCAAGGAGCTTCACTACAGCGGAGAAATTTGACCGTCTTCACCCAGTGTAGTCCTTCATCTAGCGCACACCACACACTCTGTAAATGCAGTTTTGGATCCAAAGCTGGCTAGAACCAGTTTATCGTCTGTATCAGTACATATCTTTGGGTGGAAGGAACACTCATAGAGGTGGGAGCAGAGGGTCTGATGCAGGATCCTAGTTAAGATCACATCTTATCAGGGTGGTGTTGCTGAGGATCGGATCTGACCACTTCACCGAGTGTCCAACTTTCGACGTTGACAGACTATTGAAGAGTTTTTTTCTACGGCCAAAATAGGACTTGACATACGATCGAGAGGGCACGTCTGAAACTCGGCCTATTCCGCGACATTTGGGTCCATTTTCCCTCTTGATCGGTTTGAACCGACGCTGTCAACCCGTCGTCGGGATCGGCACATCGCACGACCTGCACCTCGGTTTGTCCATGTAAAATCAAGGGCGTGGAGCATTTAAACCATTCGAGGTCAGAAAAACAAAATGTTTTATCAGAACAAGAGGGACGTTATCGTCGTGCGTGTCGCAACCGCCGAGCTGTTTTCGACCTGGCCACCCCCCGATCAGCATGCCGAAGCCAAAGGTCTTATCGCTGGGAGAACCACAGTACGTCGACAAAGAATGGCGGGCCGATTTCGAATCCAAATTCGACCTTCATGTGAGCTTTCTTGTGGATCTCGTCCTCCCACGCTCGGGCGACTGACTGAGGTGGTGTTCAAGGTATTGCCATCCAGTGACCGTAAGACAATGGTCAGAGGGGTCGCGGACAAGGTGGCCAGTGACGGACCTTTCGAAGCGGCCTGTATTCTCATGAACAGTGGGCAATATGAGCCTTTTGATGAAGAGTTGTTCGGCCCTCTGATGCCTCAGTTGAAGATCATAGGCTGTGCCAATGCCGGGTACAGTGAATTTGACATGGACTATTTCAACAAGAACAAAGTCGTCGTCACCAATACGCTCACTGCGGTGGCAGAGCCGACAGCCGACATTGCCATCTTTTTGATGCTTGCCGCTCTGCGAGACACTTCGCAGAAAGAGCTATATGTCCGCCACGGACGGTGGAGAGAGGCCACAACGCCTCCTACGGATCCTAATGGTAAAACCTTGGGGATTGTCGGAATGGGCAAGATTGGTCGCGTAAGGCCCTGCTAGAGACGTACCTGGCTTGTCCCACGTAAAACTGACATCAGTCTAGCATGTCGCTCGAAAAGCGGCCGTCTTTGGCATGAAGATTCAATATTTCAACCGAAACCGACTATCTGCCGATCTCGAACAGCAGTCCAACGCCACCTACTGTCCGACGCTGGCCGAACTCCTCTCCACGTCTGATGTCATCTCGATCAATACGCCTCTCACGGGGGAGACGAAGCAGATGCTGGGAAAGAAGGAATTCGCCCTTATGAAAGACGGAGTCTTCATCGTCAACACCGGCCGGGGAGCCGTTATCGATGAAGAAGCATTTATCGAGGCCTTGGAGAGTGGGAAAGTGGCGAGGGCCGGGCTGGATGTGTTCGTGGGCGAGCCCAAAGTCAAGTAAGTCGGCTCCGAAAGTGCGTTGGTGTTGTCCGGTGGACTAATAACCTCATCCCTCAGTCCATACTTCATGAAGAGCTACAGGTGTGTTATTCAACCACATATGGGTTCGTGGACCGATGTCGCCTGGAGAAATGCCTGTCAAGAAGCGATGGACAACATCACTGCACTATTTGAGACTGGAAAGGCGAACTCGCAAGTCAACTCATGGTAATCGGTATTGGTGGTGGGATGTCTATGCAGGTTCCGGCTTTTACCCTGTGAGGAAAAAGGACATCATCTGTCCGTGGCTACAGGGAAAGGGGTACAGCTACGTCGTTGGAGAATGTAAGCGCTGGCCGACGAATCCAAAAGCTGGAGAAAAATATTGTGAGAAATATATCGTCTTACGCATAGGTAGACTCTCTGGGCAGGATGGGTGAAACCAACGAGTGCTCGAAGAAGTTGAGAGCGTTCCTGCTGCTCCAAACGTCTACTCAGATTCATCAGTCTCATCCTTAGATTTCGATTAAATCTTGTCGTCTAGATAGTCGAACCTAACGGATTTTTCAAATATCCTTCGAAAGTGTGAATCTTTGACCGATATTATTGAATTTAATTCTCCAAAACGGACCCGCCTACCACGTTTCAACACTCGTTCTTTCCTTCTAATACCTGCTTCGTTGCCTCTACAAAGATCTGCACCAGCTCCTTCACCTCCCGTTCATTGATGATGAAGGGCGGAGCAAAGATGACCGTGTCACTTGCCGGCGAGGCCAGGTAGATCGCTGCACCCTTGGACAAACAGACCTGTACCACCTGGGCTGCTATGGGACTGTCTGGCTGCGTGGCGAATTCGACGCCGACAAACAGACCCAACCCTCGAGTCTCTTTCATCATCGGCGTGTGCTCTCGGAGCTCTCCTTCCAAAAGTTTACCCATGGCCTTCACATTGGCGAGCAGGTTTTCGTTCACCATGACCTGCTGAGTCGCCAATGCTGCGGCGCAGCCAATGGAATGCCCTTGGTATGTATGTCCGCTGATGAAGGGATGTGAGATTGTCGTTGCTTGCATGACTTGGTGAACCTTGGGGCCGACCAAGATGGCCGAAACAGGCTGGTACCCTCCTGACAGGCCCTTCCCGATCGTCTGTAGGTCAGGGGCAACGCTACCGAGTGACTGCCACGCATGGGTTGTGCCGAGTCTGCCCATGCCGCACATGACTTCATCATAAATCAACAGGGCGCCGTATTTGTGGCACAACTCCCTCACGCGCGCGAGATACCCTTGGGCCGTGGGCACTGCTCCCAGTGTTGCTCCGCTCACGGGTTCGATCATCATGGCAGCCACGGAGGAGGGGTCGAGCTTTTGGAACATCTCCTCGTACTCGACGATCAGTCTGTCGACGTACGCCTCCTCGTCTTCGCCCTCCCTAGCGTCCTTGGTGAAGAAGCAACGAGAAACGTGATGAAAGGCCTGGGAAAGGATTGGTTCGAAGGGTATTCTTCTGGCCATGTTGTTTCCCGCGGCGAGTGCTCCCAGAGTGTTGCCGTGGTATGAGAACTTTCGACAGATGTAGTTAACACGTTGAGGCTCCCCTCTAGCGATGTGATACTGTCTCGCCATCTTGATGGCGGATTCGACTGCTTCCGACCCTAGATATTGGAGTTTAGGCTTCAGTGTATCCCGGCCGGAGAGTTGTTTTGTCATTTACCAGAGCTCACCAACATGACCTTTGTAAAGGCTCCCTCACTTTGCTTAATCAAGAGAGATGCGAGTTCTTCTGCAGGATCGGTTGTAAAGAAGGATGTATGTGCGTAAGCAAGCTTCTTGGTTTGTTCCACAATGGCTTCGATCACAGCCGGATGACCGTGACCGAGACACGAGACGGCAGCGCCACTGCAACCATCCAGTGTTCGGGAGCCATCAGGGTGTATGATGTACACTCCAGTGCCGGCTGAGGCCGTGGTGTAATCTTTTGCCAGGGAGCGATGGAAGACCGCACTTTGCTGTGTCGGCATGATCATTTTTGAATCTACACCTGACTTGAAAGTGTTTGGGTCGACATAAAAGCTACTCGGGAAATCAAATACGAACGTATCTTTGAGTCTGAAAGCCCAACGGTCGCATCCCTAGATGAGTGCCTAATAAGTGTCATCGTTCGCGGAGCAAAGCTCCACGCCTGATCGTGCTGTAAGGCGCTCCTTGTAGAGAACCGTCTCGATCATCGGTAGTATGGAAGGCTGCGAAGTCGCGATCCGCGATCCATCTCGGCTTTATCCGAACATGCTGCTGAGCAACCGGGACCCTCATCAGCCAGACAGGTGGTGCGATCGCCTCAGGCACGTTTCAGTCGAAGACGGTCAAGTATTAGAACAACACACCGGAGTTGACACCTTGCTTTCCCAGATACTTAAAGTTATCATCACCATCCTCCTCCTTGACAAACATAATTCTACTACAAGATCCACGACAAGTCTTCAAGATGAGTCCAACGACGACAACAGGCACAGAGATCGCATCGGCCCCGACTCCGACACTCAAGCTGAGGTCGGCCGACGATGGGGTCCTGAACTGGAATATCCGTAACGTGCACGGCTTGCATGTAATTCCCACCTTCACAGACAAGAGGGCAGAGCGAGAATGGGCAAAACAGCATATGGCAGCCGCTTTCCGGACCTTTGCTCGTCTCGGTTGGGCTGACGGTGCCTCGGGCCACATCAGTCTTAGAGACCCAGTGAACCCGGAGTGGTTTTGGATCAACCCCTATGCGATGCACTTGGCTCTGATCAAAGCAAGCGACTTGGTCCTCATTGACCAGCACGGCAGACCGGTGCTGCCAACTCCCCACAAAGTCAATGCCTCTGGTTTCCTAATTCATGGGTCGATTCATCGCGCCAGGCCGGATATCAATGCCGCTTGTCATGTGCACTCACCTGCTGGAAAGGCATGGTCGTCGTTTGGGCGGGGCATTGAAATGCTCAACCAAGGTATGCGTTCAGGTGTGATCAATACCATTCCCACCAGCGGCTCACAGGTCCCTTGCTAGATGCATGCATGTTTTATGACAACTTGGCCGTCTACAAAGGATTCGGCGGAGTGGTGTTGCTAGAGGAGGAAGGCCTCCGCATTGCCGATGCTCTGGGCCCTACCAATCTCAACATGATCCTTCAGAACCACGGGTAAGCCCACTGGTGAACATTATACGACGTGCCCGTGGCTTTGCTGACTTGCTTTCCAAAAGACTCATCACCTGCGGCTCCACTGTCGACCAGGCTGCGGCCAACTTCATCGCGCTCGAACGAGCTTGCTACAATCAAATTCTGACCGAGTCTGCTGCCGCAAATAGCATCCCAAAGGTTCTTGTTGGCGAGGAGGAGGCTGCGTTCACTTGCAAGGCAACGTCAACCCCGGGATGTGCTTACATGCAATTCCAACCCGAATTTGACTTGACGGTGGCGCTGTCGAACGGTGAGGTCCTTAAATAGTGTCTACATCATTGACATCGTTTGGTAAGAAATGTAACTCTTGGAAATGATGCCGTGAATTTTGTTCCATCCTTCCTGCGGGTCTTGTACAAGGCCAATTCATTGTCAACAGGTGTTATTTGTCAGGGTCCTCTCCGTGGCTAAAGTCTTCAGACGTATTACTTCGAGCACCAAGACGATACCACCAGGAGTGATCTAGAAGACGTGTGACTCTCTCCATTTCCCTCCCGATTCAACGCGCGCCACAAGGGAGCACGCGATGTCAGTCGTGTCTCTTTGGGCGCCTAACGACAAACATTAGGACAGCGAAAGATTTGGGTTTGCCACGGGTTCACGACACCTTCTCATGTTCGGTCACGCAACCTGTTATTAACGGTTTGAAGTTCTAGGCAATGCCAACCCGACTGGGAAGGGCGCGCGTCGTTGCACATGGGGGCGCTTATCTCCATGGAAAGGACTGTGGGCCTCCCTCCACTGATAACAAGTGCGGCACGGCTTGGAATGTCCCGGCTAACTCTGGGATGATGGCGAGATGAGTTCCTTGAAGAGAGTTCAGAGAATGGCACCATCGGAGTATTCCCTGCTCGTTGCCTTTCTTATCGGCCCCTCAATGCTGGCGAGCCCGTGCCACCCAAGTGATTCTCGGAATCATCCATTATTTCAACCGCGCCGGCGATGGGCTTCGTCCAGAGGTGGTTCAATCTTGGGCAAATATCACTGAGAAGTCCAGCACGCCCTTCACAATGACGAGCGCCTGCCCCGGAGACACCTCGACACGAATGCCAGCCGTCCCGCAACCGCCTGCAAGCCCACGCTCGTCTGCTCGTCGGGTCCGGGTCTACCGTGCTTGCGTTGCGTGCCAGCAGAAGAAGCAGAAAGTAGGCCAAGCATTTGAGTAGCACTTTTGATGCCGCAGAAGCTTAGACTGATCGTTCACTCCCTTCCAGTGTGATGGCCAGGCGCCAGCATGCCGAAATTGTGTCCGAGCAAACAGAGGTTCTACTCTTTGTCGCCCCATGTGTAGCGAGGTTGCTTATTCCATGTTTACAGTGTGTGTTATTCAAGACCCCGCAACTAAACGTCGACAGCCCCGGGGCTACATTGAGTTTCTGGAGCAGCACAATACGTCTTTGGAGAATCATGTGGCCTTCCTCGAGCAAACCCTCCAAGAGTACCAACCTGATCTGGGACTCGACACTCTGCCGAGTAACAATGCGAGCCGGAGTACTCCGGGCGGTAGTGTTCGACACGAAGACGACCCTCCCATGCATACGTTGGTTTTCCTTTGTGAGTCCTCTGGTCGTGCCCGAGCTAATGGCATCATGTCTTTCAGTTCCCCCGAAGACGCCGGCATTCCGAGCGTCGAAAGGCCTGGCGATGAGCCACCCTCGATAGATGACACCATGAAACAGGCCAGTCACGACCCGGCCATGGACGATCCGTCCACCTTGGAGCTGCTGATTGTGAGGTCGGCTGGTGCGGAGCCTCATTATTTTGGGGCGTCCTCGGCGTATTCGTTCACCAAGATGTTCTCCGCGAGCCTCCGTGCCGTCCGCAGACAGGCCCCGGGATTGACAATGTCAGGCATTGTGGACGAAAGCTGCCGAAGCCGCGTTTCCACAACGCCAGCTCTATTGCCAAGCAGAGCTCTCGTGAGCATGTTGACAAGCGCATACTTTGACCAGGTGCACCCACAGTTTCCCTTCTTACATCGACCCACCTATCTGGAGTGGGAGAACGAAGTGCTGACGGCCACGGAGGCTGGACTGACCCCGAATCCAGTGAATACCTTCTTTGTTTATGCGGTGAGTTCAACCTGGCTCACGGGACTTAGATTTAGCCTGACATTATTAGCTGTGCGCAGTTGGTGCTTTGACAGGTCCCCTGGCTGGCGCGACTCTCCCTGAGGTACGCTTTGAACTCCCTAACCGTGTATCACCGATATCCTGACCATCGTCAGGGTTTATATGCTGCAGCTGAAGGGCTGTTTGAGGAAGTGATGCAGCGAAACTCCCTGGAATCGATCCAAGCCATCCTTTGCTGTGCCATGTACTCGATTCGCTCTCCGATCGGTGTATCCGTCTGGTATGCTACCCTTTTACGATGCCGTTGAGCTGGAAACCGGTTGTTGATTTTGGTAAAGGATGCTCTCTGGACTGGCCCTCCGTCAGTGTCTCGAGCTGGGTCTTCACCGCAAGATTCGTTGGTCCAAGATCAAGTCCGACCACTTGAAAGTGGAACTGCGCAAACGCGTCTTCTGGTGCGCCTACAACCTCGATCGAGCAGTAAGTATAACGCTTGGCCGCCCGGTCGGCATTGCCGATCACGATATCGATGTTGAGGTAAGATATTACGCCCCACCCCGTTCGAGGTACCAGGGCTAAAGTTGAAGCCAGTTTCCGTTGGACATTGATGATGAACACCTTAGTCCAACCGGACCGACCCAGAAGCCACGGACATCAACAGCGGAACCGGTAACCGTCATCTCTTCCGCCATACACACTATCCGGTTGCGGCAGATCTGCGGCCGGATCCAGAGCTCGGTTTACCCCCAAGTGGGAGCCAAGGCAACAATCTCGTCGCCCGAAATCTATGAAAGCTTCAAGAGAGCTCTCTCAGACTGGTTAGAGTCGTCGCCGGATCAATCCGCCTCGAACCGCTTGAACAATAACGCATTCGGCTCGCGGGAGTGGTTTAGTCTCATGTACCACCAGTGCATTCTTCTCCTCTACCGCCACCGCCTCGTTCAGCATCGGGGAGACAAGAGTCATTCTTCAATATACATGGAATGTGCCCACTCGGCACAGTCTATCTGCATGACGTACCGACAGTTATACATCAGCCAGCGCCTTAACGACACCTGGGGCGCCTTGCACGTTCTGTTCCTGGGGGGCGTCACCTTCTTATATTGCTTGTGGTCGAGCCACGAGGTGAGGATGGCATACAGGCAGGACAAAGTTTCGGCCATCTGCACCTCGACGATAGTAGTGCTTGCCATTATGGCCGAGCGGTGGACGGCCGTCGAACCATATCGCGATGCCTTCGACATGCTGTCGAGCGCGACGCAGACGATGCTTGCCGAGCGACCGACCGCGTTGGCCGCGCCCACCATGCCGGTCATATCGCCCACGGGCTACGATCAGTTTACGGATTATTTGTCCTTTATGACTGACGTGGGCATGTGCACATCAGTAGAAGAACTGCTGTCAAGTATGGTAGAATGATTCCGTCCCATACAGCCTCCTAGATCGCCTAGATTTACAGTCTCGATGAGAGAGCTATTGTTGTCCTTGTTCTTTGTCTTGCGTGGTAAAAGCACGGATCGTAGATTGTATTACATGGGTTCCGCAGCGAGTATTTCAAATGGGATTTGGTCCTGCATAGGTCTAGAGTCTCCAATCGGGGTCTCGCGAGTTCAGCCCATGGTCGATCACAATGACATGCCGTGCCTTGTTGAAGCGGGCTCTGGAGCGGAGATTCCAATTACCTACTGCGGTAAATGCTGCAGCACCAAAACCGCATCCAGAATGGCGTCGGTGGGGAGAGTGGGGGCACCGGCGAACCGACCTTCCAAATCCCTGCAGAGTATACACCGAGCGACCCGAGTCTTGCTGCACTCGGGTTCTTCCGATTAGGCCAAACGAATCATTCTAGGGCGTTCTGAGTCAAGGACGGACAGAGTCTGGAGGCGGCGTGCGTGGCCTGGCCAGTTCCTTCCCTATCAGTCAGTATTTCACAAACCTGACACTGTAGCGACAAGCTGGAATGTTAACGACGGTCGCATCAATCTCACACTCCATTCCACCACCATGTCGGCCACTTCAACCACTGTCCAAGAGACGCACAAAGTGCTGGCCAAGGCAGAACAGTTGGAGGAATCAGCCCTCGAGGTTGATGATGTTGATCTGATTGAGAGAATTCACATCATTCCCACCTTCACGGACAAATATCTCGAACGAAAATGGGCAAAGGAGCAAATGGCCGGCGCCTTTCGTGTGCTGGCAAAGATGGGCTACAACGACGGGGCTGGTGGTCACATCTCTTTGCGTGATCCCGTGCTCCCAGATTGCTTTTGGATCAGTAAGTCCTGTCGAGCCACCCCCCGGACGTCGGGAACAGAACATGTTTTCTGATCCTCCTCCCCCTATCAAGATCCGTACGCAGTTCACTTCGGCATGATCACAGCCGGTGACTTAATTCTCGTCAACGAAACTGGCAAGCCTCTCATCCCGACTAAGGGCCATAAAATCAACAAGGCCGGATTCATGATCCATTCGGTGCTCCACAAATCCAGGCCGGATGTCAATGCTGCAGTTCACACTCATTCACCCTATGGTCGTGCATGGTCGGTATTCGGGAGGCCGATCGAGATGCTAAACCAGGACTGCTGCTATTTCTACAACGACCTTTCGGTCTATGAAGGATTCGGAGGCGTTGTCCAGGGCCAGGAAGAGGGCGAAAACATCGCCCGGGCTCTTGGCCCCGTGAAGAAGAATGTCATTCTACAGAACCACGGGTACGTTCGGGGTTAAACCGTGCTCACGTCCTCGAGGCCTAATACGTCTAACCTTACACACACAGTATCTTGAGTTGCGGGGGCACCGTCGGCGAAGCGATGGGGTATTTCTTAGCCTTGGAGCAAGCCTGTCAGGCCCAGCTTCTTGCCGAAGCGGCAGCAGCCAACGGGATCCCCAAGAAATTGGTGGGCGATAGGGAAGCACAATTTACAAAAGAAAAGGCCGGGAACCCTGCTGTCATGTACATGCAGTTCAAACCGGAGTATGATATGGTATTGAAGGAGAGCGGCGGGGAATTTCTGGAGTCATAGATCACTACTTGGGTAGCTTCGCAAAGCACCGAACATAGGGACTGAACAGAGAGAGACTTTTTCTGCCAGAAAAATGAGTAGAGGAGAAAGTCTCGAGATAAGAGCAGACGATATTTCCTTTTCCGGCTCCCTCCCTGCGAACCTTCCACTATGTCGTTGTCCTCATATGCAAGCCCTCTATCTCGTCTTAGTAAATGTTCTTCCGAGTGGTCTGTTGTCCGCAAGACTCATTCTCATGTTCGACGCCTGTAGTTTTGCTTTCTTCGAGCCCCTATTCTACCTGGGCTGCTTTCGCTATAATCTACAAAGTAGCCCATTCGAACCGAGGATTGACAGATGTTGTCTCGAGATCTCTTTTATCGTCGAACACCTGAGGAAAGGGGGCGTCAGCATGACGGAGCAATGGATTTCTCTGTGGTGGTACTCACCCCGCGAGAGCCATGGTCAAACGAAGTTCTTCTTCAAGAGTCTTCACCACCCATTCAACTCCTTCTTGTCCGTTGTACTGGCATGGTTGTCAGCGGTATCTTATCGCTTGCCGCCGCTACACTTACAGCCAGGCCCCAGAGGGGCGCGCGTCCAACGAAGCAGCAATCGGCACCGACTGCAAGAGCTTTGAAGATATCCGTCCCTCGACGAATGCCGCCGTCGATGCCAACTTTTATCCGACCCTTTGCTGCCGCCACACATTCCGGCAGGGCGTCAATCGTCGCTGGAACGCCATCCAGTTGCCTACCTCCATGATTTGACACGATGACCCCATCCAGTCCGTAGTTGATGGCGAGCTGTACATCCTCAGCAGTGTATACTGCTCTGAGTGTCAGTGCGGGGGGTGGCTTTGATTTACTGGCTGTAATATTACTCACTTCCTTTAAGCCAGATCTCAAGTTTCGTGTTGGCTTTGACCCAAGGGATGCATGATTGCCATGAATTGCTCGGATCCCGGCCCGAATATTTATAGCTACCGGTAGGAGCTGAGGTGTCGTCTGTGGCTTGACCGCTTGCCGGAGGCGTAAGGTTTGGAAGAGACATACCCTCAGGTAGCTCGAGTTGCTTCCCAGATCTCTCGTGATAACGTCTTGCTAGAGCCGGGGCATCCACTGTGATGAAGAGCGCCCGATAACCCGCAGCTGTGGCGAGATCAGGCTCCATGGTTGAGCATCAAATGAACGAAAATACAATCGTCGGGGGATAATTCTCGCCACTTACCCTCGGCCCTTTTGATCCAATTCAAAGTCATGTTTCGATCTTTGACAATACTCAGCTGGAAGGCATAAGGATTTCCGTTGCCTGCTCGTCCGACATCTTCAATCGACGTTGTTGAATATGTGGAGAGGCCCATGGGAATATTCATCTTGGCCGCTGCACGCGAAGTCGCCTTCTCGCCGTCTGGATGTGCTAGGCAGTGCATTGCAGCGGGTGAGAAGCCCAACGGAAGAGCGATCTGTAGTGTCCGTCAACAGGATTCTCTCCCACGCTTAGACAGACTCCAGGCCGTTATGGGTAGTACCTTTGATCCCAGGAACTCAATCGAGGTATCGATCTTCGAGACATCGGCCAAGATTCGCGGTCGAATCTTGATACGGTCGTAGGCTTTCTCGTTTTCTTGGAGTCTAACCAGCCATCAATGTCCAACATTCTTGCGGACTCTATGGTGTCATCCAGTCCTTACGTGATCATGTCCATGGAGCCTCCATTGAAAAAATCTGACGAGCTTGAGTAAAGTTCCTCGCTCACGGTTTCTGTCTCAATAGTGCGTACCTCGAACCATCGGCGGCAGATTTTTCGAAGCGGCTTCTTTCAGATCTGCTATGGTCAAAATAACAGGCTCTGCCATGGGCACGTCCATCTTTGCGGCCGGCGGGATTTCTCAGATCCAAGAAACAGAGTTATTCGGGCTGACATCGACAGTCGGACAAGGTCAGAGACGAAAAAGAAGTACGGACCTAGGCGTATTCTCAACCGCGGCTACGTGACACGGCGAAGTCGGTATACTGTTCGACCCTTGTTACTTAGTCAGGCACGAGGAAGCATGGATAGGCCTTCTCCACCGCCTCGTGTTGTTAATGTCCGGATGTGGGTTCTGGAACGTGGAAGCGTTCGGCTTCATCCGATCCACGACGCCCGTGCCACCTGTCTCTTGAATCGAGCTGGGACCTATCCGATCCGTTATCGGGCCTTCCAGAAGCCATTATGGAGCACCCGAAACTACTACAGCCAGGCTGAAGCAATGACAGAGGTCTCGCCGCCTGGTGTGGCACCCTCTTCAAGCGCAAATGAACTGTCGGCACCTTCCACATGCGGTCTCATTTTTGGGGCGTATCATATGCGGTGCGATCGCTGTCCGTTGCTGGCTCAAGTGATCGCGAACTTGTGTAGAAACCTAAGACTCAGACATCTGTTCCATGGAACTCGCGCACAACAGCCTTCGTTGTCGAACTTATAGGGAACGCTGAACTCTTGATTTCTGGTGGTTTTGGTTCACCGTTGAAACTCGTATATGTTCTTTTCGGAAGACACAACCAGCCTCCACCCAAGACATATCTCTGGCATTCGGCATGGACGGCGACTGGAGCAGAGCCAAACCTCGAGAGGTCCCCATCGACTATGCGAGGCCCTTGAAGGTCATCTGCATCGGCGCGGGCATGTCAGGGATCCTATGTGGAATCCGATTCCCCCAGAAGATTCCCAACCTGGACCTGACCATCTACGAAAAGAACGACGAGGTTGGTGGTGTTTGGTATGAGAACAGGCACGTTTTCAGCCCGACGGGAGTGGCCACCTCTGCTGACTTTGTACAGATATCCCGGTGTTACTTGTGGTCAGTCTTTTTGGACTAACGGTCTCGACAACTCCTGCAACCGCTGATGACCCGGCTCAGATGTGCCGTCGCATTGTTTCCAGTATACCTTTGCCAACAACCCCAACTGGTCTAGGTTCTTCGCTCCTGGAAAAGAAATTGGCGACTATTTCCGCGAGGTTGCCGAGAAATACGACGCCAAGAAGTATATCCGCTTCGGTCATACATTCAAGTCGGCACGATGGTTAGAAGACAAGGCGCAGTGGGAGATCAAGGTGACGAGAATGGCCGATCAACTGGTAAGGCTTGCCCGTCTGCGGTCGAGACGATATTTGGATGTTCATTCTGTGATAGGAATTCACAGACTACTGCAACGTTTTCGTCAAGGCTACAGGCAACTTGAACAAGTGGGCATGGCCCAAACTGCCGGGTCTTGAAAGGTACAAGGGCGAGCTGATCCAGCCAGCCAACTGGAAGGAATCGTTTGACCCGACCGACAAAAGAGTCGCTGTTATCGGGTACGGCGCAACAGCCGTTCAACTGGTTCCGGCCATCCTTCCAAAGGTTCGGTACATGGACCATTATGTGAGAGGTCAAGCGTGGATATCACCTGCTGGCTATGTTGCTGCGGACGTTAGAAAAGCTGCTGACCCCGACCTTCACAATTGTAAGTTTCTTCCCCAGTCGCGGCCAAGGTAGCCTCCCATAACATCTCCAGTTGAACATCCCGCGGAAGAGAGAGAGAGATTTGCCAAACACCCTGACGAATATCTGAAGTACCGCCATCAAGTGGAAGGATTTGTCAACCAGGCGCAGTTGATCCATTGGGTGGGATCTGACATGAATAAGGCATTTTCCGCCGCAACAGAACAATCTATGGCACGCCGACTCGCACGCAAGCCGGAGATCTTCAAGCATCTCAGACCGACTTACCCAGTCGCGTGTCGTCGAGTCTCACCTGGGCCAAGATATCTTGAGTCTCTAGTGGAGGACAGTCTCAACTTCATCCCCAAAGGCGTTAAGGAGGTCACGGAGGCTGGGATTGTGGATGACGACGGCACGTTCCGGGAAGTGGACGCCATCATCTGCGCCACTGGGTTTGATACGTAAGTCCTCACCCCTCTGCTTCATCCTATAGTCGGTAATACTCAGTTCGATACCAGATCGCTACGACTACAGGAGACACCTATATATGGAAAAGACGGGGCATCCCTCGATGATATCTGGAGTGACGAACCCGGGGCATATATGTCAATATGTCCACCGCAAATGCCCAATCTTTTCCTCTTCGTGGGGCCCAACGGCGCCCCGGGAGCTGGCTCAACCATTCACATGAGCGAATGTGCCTGTGATTATATGGTTCAATGTATTCGGAAGATTCAACAAGAGAATCTTCGGTGGATGATGCCAAAGTCAGTATTATCTCGGTGGCTGCTTTACCTCTACCAAAGCGGAGACTGACACTCATGGTACCAGGGACAAAGCTCTCAAAGCCTTCATGAAGCAGGTCGATCGTTACTTTGCCAAGTCAACTTTTGCCTTCACCGTAAGGACTCCTCCCCTGCACTCCTCTCCAAAATGCGTCCTCTGACCTGTCTCGCTTGATTCTTGACAGTGCAATAACTGGGCGAAACGAACGAGCAATGGTCGAATGCTGGGCTATTGGCCCGGATCCGCTGTTCACCAGCGAGCCACGCTAGCCACGCCCCGGTGGGAAGATTTCGAATACTCATCCTATGACGAAGACGAGGAGGAATCACTTGCGTGGATGGGTAATGGGATGATCATGGCGCAGACCGAAGGCAGATCCACCACAACCTACCTTGACCATGCGGATATCCCGCCCGTGCCAGGATTGAGTCCTGCATCATCGTCTCCGGCGAGTCAAGCGACGACCCCTTATTCTGTTGTGGAAGAAGCTCAGGTAGTAGGCGTCATGGAGGGTATCGAGAAAGGTTTGATTTAAGTTGCATACATTGGCGTAGGTAGAGCCGCGTCGTGTGCGTTTTGCATAGAGCATACTGTAGAGGCGCAGCAAATCTAAATGACCATCTTCACTATCTCTGGAGGGCCGAGCCAAAGGCAACCTATCTACTGTTGAATCGACTACTTCCTAGTGATCGCGTTCATGCGACAGAGGGGGATTGAAGATGCACGTCCTTTGCACAGTTGACTTATGGGCACCATGTAGTTTGGTGTCGACAGTCGTAGCGACGTAGGTTTTCTTCCCTGATTGCTTCTCAGCCGGCTGCGAAACCGGTCCAAAGCATAGATAACCATCTGCATGGCTAATTGTGGAGGACATGTCTATCTTCGCTTCCTGGTCGTCTGTAGCTGTGTCTATCTTAGCAAGGGGTTCCAAGTCGGCCGTCGTTTCTGGTCATAGGCAATTCCCGAACTTTGAGGCAGTTCAGGGAAACTTGAAAAGACGATGGTCGTGAGCTCGGTTGTCTCCGCCTTTCCCGCGGGAAGCACTGGATAACGCCAATTACTGGCCACTGTCTTATCGGGAATGGGGTCATTCACGGCATACAAACGGGTTACGGTGACCATCCAACGGAGTAACAACGATGTAATTAGACGGTCTGCCGTTGTCTCGGCGTGGCTCGTTCCAAGTCCATTCGGAAACATCCTGAATCAGCTCTCGACCGGATCCAAGTCAACGAGCGTCTCTTCGGGTCCACGTCCTTACCAGTGAGTATTTAGCTTTCAAGCTACTCGCAAGCTAAACTCGAGCCACAAAATCAGTTGTTGTGGCCTTTTGATATGGGACGTTTCGTTACTCTCCCTCTTGATGGGGCTATATTAATAATTCCTCTCATCCATCTCCAGCACCTGCCGAGCTTGAGTGAATCCATCACCTCGACCATATTTCTATTGTCCTTTTTTTAGCCGACTAATAAGATGTCTGCCATCGAAGCCCCAAAATCCTTGACTGAAGGGATTGACGACAAGAAAATCATGAAAGAGTTCCATACCATGAGGGTGGAGCCCGACACTGAGAGCGTGGACGTCGGCGACCTGGACACGGGAGTCAATCGCAGGGGTTTCTTCGGAGAGGCCGCTCAGGCTGGGGGCAAGCAATATCGTGTGCTCGGTCGATACAAGACCTTGATGGTCTTTATCCATGTCGAGATTGGACTGGGCATCCTGAGTCTGGCATCGGTTTGCAGGGTTTTGGGACTCATTCCGGGACTGATTGCCATGCTCTTCATTGGCCTCCTCGCGACATACACGCCATGGATCTACTTGCAATACTGGAAACGAGCTCCGCACGTCGACAACATTGCAGACCTGATGGGGGTCCTGGGCGGGAAACCTTTGTACATCATCGGTGCCATCGGCTGGATGATCAACGTCACGTTTACGTGTGCGTCGGCCTCGTTGACCATGAGCGTGGCCTTCAACACCTTGAGTAGCCACAGCGTCTGCACCGTGGGCTTCGTCGGAGTTGCCGTGGTCTGCTGCTACGTCCTCACCATCCCACGATCGATGAACTTCGTGGCCTGGTTCTCGGGTAAGTTCTCTCCCCGTCACTCTATGCTATGTGCCTCCACTACTAGTCGCTAATCCATCCAGGACCCGCCATTATCGGCATCATTGTCCCACTATTCATCGTCATCATTTCACTGGCCGTCGACAGACCACAACAAGCCGAGCCAGATTGGCACAAAGAGATGCAGTGGTTCGGACATCCCACGTTCCGGCAGGGTCTCTCTTCCTTCATGAGCATCGTCTACTCCTTTGGCGGCAGACAGGCCTTGATCACCATCATGGCGGAGATGAAAGACCCTGCGAAAGATTTCATGCCGGCAATGTACATGCTGCAGTCGTTTGGCATTCCCTTGTACATTGTCGCCGGCACGGCCATCTACGGATTCGCAGGACAGTACACGACGTCCCCGGCGCTGGGCTCGGCACCTCTAATCCCGGCAAAAGCGGCGTACGGCATCGTCCTCATCACCCTGTTCAACAGCGGCATGTTGTACGGCCACGCGGGCATCAAGTTCTTGTATGTCGCCGTCATGCGCGACTGGCTCAAGATCCCCGACCAGGGGACCATGAACACCGTCAAGACTTGGGGCATCTGGATCGGCCTCGGGACGGCCTTCTGGGCCGTTTGCTTCATCATTGCCAATGCCATTCCCAGCTTCAACTCCATCATCGGCGTCGCGTCCGCTCTGATTTCTGTTTGGTTCTCCTACGGGATTCCGGCGGCGTGCTGGCTACACCTCAACTGGGAGAACCAGTTCAGAGACTGGAAGATGACGACCAAGTCACTTTTGCACTACCTGTTATTTGCCTGTTCGGCCTTCTTGTGCGTTGCAGGCATGTGGGCTGCCATCGAGGGTCTAATCATCCTCTTCAACGGCTCGACGTCCACCGTGCACGGCCCCTTCACCTGTGTCGACAACAGTTTGTTTTAGCGCACTTCATCCCTGTGTGTTTGGAGAAGGAGAAGAGACCTTCCTTGCCATGGGGAGCAGGAGTTGTCCACTGCCTTATCAAGTTAACTCCTCGAGCGTGGTTAGAACTGCAACCTATTATGGCGAACCCCTATCCCATCACATCGACTTGACAACCCGTTCTGTACCTAGCCTTAGAGCAATAAATTATTTTCTTCAGTCCAAACCCTGCTTGTCCTTGGGTAGCCAAATGCTCTTTCTGGGTTTTGGGCCCGAGCAGGATCAGGCGGTCGGTAAGCTCCGAGAACTGGGATGCGGATTGCGCGTCCTATATTCTGTTTTGTAGTGTTTGGAGCGACGACCATTCTCCTCACCCAACACGCCCTGCCTGCCTGTTGAATGGCAGGATGGACCTTATCGAGAACAGCCTTCTGGTCAATCGCTTTCCATCACACCCGGCGTTTCTTTCTCCTATACCATACACTTCTAACTCTAGCGGCGACGAGCGGACAATGGTAATACTTGGTGCAAAACCAAAAAGAGTTTCTCGACCATCCGCAGTGACGGACCACGCTCTGAAAGCCGAGGAGATGCACTCATCCCAGCGTGGTACCCGATTGTTCGCTGAGCTGGTCAACGATCGCTCATTGAATCATTTTTCGCGAAGTACCCGATCTCCCACAATGAGGAATGGCAACGGTCCTCCGCGCTTCGATCAAAGCCTCACCTTGTCCACTGTCCACAGAGTCCTTCTGGAGACTCCCCCAAGACTGGGTCCTTGTCTGGTTTTCCGACGGCCCAAATCTTCTCGTAGCTCCCAACATCCTCACCCCCTCTCTTTGAATCCCAATCACTACCGTTCTCCGGATAGGCACCCAGCATGGTGAAACCGGATAGTTTGACGTCGGCCAGCGCCGCTCGAGCATCATCCTCCGCGCCGATGCCATGCCCATTTCCCGGACTGAGCAGGGTGAATTCGGCCTCGGGTTTGGTGTTGTATGTCTTGTGAGCCGTGCCTGCCGGGAGAAGAAAGACATCTCCCGCTTTGGCTTCGATCTCGATCCCTCCTTCTTCCCTCGCGGGCCCGTGGGTGTTCTCGTCCATGTCCAGGGACGTATCGGCGACACCGAATCGAATGGTGGCAGTCCCGGAAAGGACGGCCATACATTCATGCGCACCACCGTGGTAGTGAGATCTCTGAGTAGGCCCATAACGATATATCCATTGGACTCGCCAGCCGTTCTGGGTGAAGAGATCGTACATGTCGGCCGCCTTGATACCATCAGTCCCAGGCGACTTAAGTCCCGTGTAATGTAAGAGCGGGTAAGGCGAGTTGGGCACCAACGCTGTCGGCGGCAGACGATATTGTTGAACGTGGACGACCATGGTGCAAAGCATGTGTAATTATCTGACTTGTATGAAAGGCCGAGGATACAATTGGCTTCCGGGCGCCGGCATTAATATGTCCACAGTCACACACTCGTTAGCAAGATTTGAAGAAAGGCAGTGTATCTGTACATATTCACTAGCATGGTTGGCGCCGGGCCTGTGTCGACTCAGTGAGCATAGCGATGCCGAAGGGAGAAGGGACTTGGTTCGTACTGTCAATTGAAGGATCGGTCAATTGAGGAGATGCCGAGTAGATCTTCCGAAGATCCTAGGCCACTCGCAGCGGGCCTTGGTATATTCGGCTCGATCCGACTTCTACAAATAGTTTAGCAAAGCGCCAATGGCACAGGATTGTCTTAGTCTGCTACCGGGCCAGAAGGCGGGCTGATCTAACTTAATAGGTCGCAGATACCTCGTACTCTGCTATGAGAATTGGCGCCATGGGGGGAACTGCTCTCTGAGCAAGGCAACAATCTAGCACATCCCTTCCACGTCGCCCGGGCGGCCCTGAGTGACAAAGTTTTAGTCGGAACTAGAACCAGGGGTCATCTAAGAACGGGCACGCACGGCATCCCGGCGTCGAACGACAGAACTCACTCCGAGAACCGCACGTGATATACTTCTGAATGCTCAAACTCGTCAATGGTCTCCCAGTCAGACTTCGAATATGCTTCGTTGACCCGCATTTTCTCGTTGAGCCATATAGCATGCCCGAAGAGCTCTTCCATTTGGGAAACAGTTGGTAAGGAGTCCTCCGGGGAAGGAATTGGCAGTCCATTTGCAGCCATCCCTCGCAAGCATGAGTTCTGCTTCTAATAAGAAAGCCCCTCGATGTCACAGTGTGATTGAATGCAGTGGGCGAAGGACTGTAAATATGGCTCATCGGGGGCACAGCATTGATTGCTGGTAGAACCTGCCATGTCCATGTCCATGCGTTTGAGGCATTGCATCGACATGCCATCATGGGCGCCAAGGGTCTCCGAAAACGTGGTGCAGCTGAGATACACCATGGCCAGCGCGTCGTGGCAGGTATAGCAGCAGAAGAGACGAGACATGTTGATACCGTAACCGATCGTGTCATACTTGGTCGTGTTTGTAAGTTGCGCCGAGGGCGAGGGGAGAGCGCGTACTGCAACCAGATGCACCATACCTGATGTATCGTTGGTTCGGGACCAGAATGACAAGACAAAATCTCCAGCACTGAACCTCTGTGCTGAGAGCTTGGAGTACTTATAGCTTTGGGCGGTCGCCCGAACTGCTGGGAAATCGGAGCATGGCTTGCATGATTCCCAAAGTCGGGAGCTGGGTTCTCAGAGCTGTGGTAGCTCTACCTCGTGATTTATCGGGTGGTAGTTGTTCTACTGCTTGAGAAAGTTGTAAGACGCGTGTCAGCTCGCGATCTCGGCCCGACCAGAGTTAGCGCCTTGGCATAGACACATATCTCCAGAAAACTGTTTCGGTCCTTTTGCTCCTGTTAATGAGCGTGTTCCAGCTCTTATCGCACGATACGATCCTTCCAATGCTCAGAAGCTCCCGACCAAACCCATATACGGGGAGGTGCCGATCCTAGCTGTGCCGCGTGCTCCCGAAGGAATGGCCTCTGCCTTATCGTGCACTGAAATGCTCTATGCGGCTCCGATTGCCCCTCCAAATGCAACCTCGCAAGGAGCTGCAACCGGCCCATCCGGGTAAAGATCAACTGACTATATCACTCAACTTACAACAGATCTCGAACCGTCCAATAGGATTTGCCTGATGTCACTGGTATTCAAGCTTCAGCAAGCTTTCGGAGAGCTTAACCATGCAACCTAGTGGGACGGCAGTGAGTACCTGCCGGAGGCGGACATCCCCCCTCACCACGGGCTGGTAGCACGACATTGCGATGGCGACACGCAGGAGGGGCTGGCAGGGTACTTGAGGCCAACCGTGGAACATGGGCACGCGATGTCTGCTGTGGTCCTCGCGGGAACTGTCTTCTGTAGAGGTGAGTGCAACGAATATGCGGTCCTCCAGAGCTCTGCTATTAGCCTTCACGGCCAGCATTGGCCTTGCTGCGGCGCAAGTCGGTCCTCTAGGTAAAAATGGGAGACCAACAACTTACACAGCGTACACCTTTGATCAACCGATCGATCACTTCCAAAATAGCCCTCGGTATGCGCCAAACACCAACGCTACTTTCAAGCAGAGATACTGGTTCGACGATACATACTACAAGCCGGGCGGGCCCATCTTTCTGTACATTGGCGGCGAGGTCAGTGGGTCATCGCGCTTCTCGAATGTCGAGACCGGCATTGTTCAGATCCTTATGAATGCTACTGGCGGGTTGGGCGTCATTCTGGAGAACAGATACTATGGAGACTCGTACCTGTTTGAGAACTCCACAACCGACAATCTGCGGTTCCTCACAACCGAGCAAACAATCGCAGACAACGCCTACTTCGCGCAACACGCTACGTTCCCCAATGTCACGGGCGGCAACAACCTAACAGCCGCCTATCACCCCTGGATATTGTATGGAGGCAGTCTCGCTGGAGCACAAACTGCCTTTTCGCTAGTGGAGTACGAAGGACTGCTCTGGGGTGGAATCGCCGCCTCCGGTGTCATCCATGCCGTCGTGGGTTATCCCGAGTGGTATGACCCCATCCAAGAGAACGGGCCTCCGGACTGCATCAGCCGGATCAACAACATCATCGATAAGATTGACTATCTCATCGATACAAACAACACCGCAGCCATTCAGCAATTGAAGGAGATCTTCGGGCTCGGCACGTTGAGTGACCTGAGGGACTTCGCAATGACAGTAAAGCCAACCCGGTCTCTGCAAGAGCCAGACCGCTAATGAGGTATCAGATTGCGTTCCCGCTCGGCGGACCGATGAACTACCCCACCAACACCTGGCAAGAGCTCAGTTGGAGCCCTCCGTCCGACAACCCGGACTTCTTCTGGTTCTGCAACAACATCACGGACATGAATGCCCCAGAAAATATCACGGCCGTGGACACTCAACTGGCGAACTACACGAACGGATCGGCCTGGACCGGCCTCGGCGCATACGCCAACTACGTCAAGGAAGTCATCGTCTCGACCTGTGAGAGTGAAGATTTGATCAATACCCCCGAATGCTTTTCGACTCAGAACCGTGAGTTGCCGCTTGCGGAACCTTCGTGGCTGCATCACCCCGCTCGGTGTCACCGAGTTTATTACAATGACAGCTAACATCCCGGCAGAGACCTTCTACGCCATCACCGACAACTCCGGCAGCAGATCCTACCTATACAGCACGTGCACCGAACAAGGCGCCTACCAGATGCCCCAGCCCCACGGCACGCCGTCGCTGCTCTCCCGCGTCATCGGCCTGGACTACACCCAGCAATGGTGCACGTGGGCGTTCCCGCCCGGCCCGCTCTCACCGCAGGCGGTCCCGGCCCCGGACGGGCCAAACTCGACCTGGTACAACAAATACGGGGACTTCAACCTGACCGCCCCGCGGTTGGCGCTGATCGACGGAGGAAGCGACGTCTGGCGGGACGTGTGCTACCACGGACGCAACGCCAGCACGCGGTATGGGGAGAATCAGCTGCTGATCACGGGTGGGGGCCATCATTGGGACAGCACGGGGATCCTCAACATTAGTGCCGAGCCGGATTTCATCAGAGCGGCCCATCAGTGGGAGATACGGCGGGTCAAGACGTGGTTGAAGGAGTGGGATGCTTCAAAGGGACAGAGCGCAGGGAAGCGGGACGAGCTATAAACTCAGATTGAGGGCACACAGTACGCAGCACGCAGCACGCAGCACACGAAGCAGTCCAGACTCACGGACACGGACGCGGAGGTATTCGTAGCCACTGGGCCGCGTGCCTGATCGTCCCGTGTACTGAGTCCTGTGGACAAAGACCTTAGGCTTAGGCTGCTATCTCAAAGAGACGTACGTCCTCAGGTCTTCTCAAGACCAGAAGTATATGTACCGATGTATCCAGCTGCCTCGGGAGTTATAGACGACTTCATCAGACCGGCCCAGATACTGTAGACTACCTACCTTGGTGACTGAGACCTTTTTGGGTACAGAACACATGTTAAAGCCCCCCAGACCGATGATGGACAGAGCCTCCGTACTCCGTAATTGAACTCAAGCTCGATGATGGACAGGTCCTCCGTACGTACTCCGAAATTGAACTCAATCTCGACTCCTTGTCCCCCTGGCCACCGGATGGGGGAGTAGTACTCTGTATGATAAAAAGTGATATATACCTATTTGAAGACGACGCGTACGGAGTTCAGTATAATGATAACGCCAGACATGCTCCACCAATGTGAGGCCTGCGTCGGAGGGTCGGTCTATTGGAAACGTGTAATACTACCCCCTATGTGCCGCTTTCAAAGACAGCCCTTCGTGACAGCCAGGCCCTCCTCACCACCACTCCACTCAGAACGACACCTACGTATAGGTGGAGTGCGAGTAAAGCCAACTTGAAGGTATGGTATGTGCATGAACATACCAACCCTCAATACTCCGCACAGCAGGGTCCTAAAGCGCCGGTGTGTCCTGTGCAGTGCAGGTCGGGCTCATCTAAGCGTCGCTTCTGTATGATGGCGGCGGCGCCCGTCGACGACGTCTCACGG
This sequence comes from Phialophora tarda, assembly GCA_016109495.1. Classification (NCBI taxonomy): domain Eukaryota; kingdom Fungi; phylum Ascomycota; class Eurotiomycetes; order Chaetothyriales; family Herpotrichiellaceae; genus Phialophora; species Phialophora tarda. Next base: position 286,832 of record JADWPL010000026.1, on the reverse strand, counting down.
CTGAGACACTCGGGGCAGCTGGCGCGTCGCTCACCCCGGACCCCAAATGCGCCAGGTTCCTCTGGGACAGAGCCGGCGTGGGAGCCTGACGCCTCCTGCTCGCGGTCCGCGTGGAAGAACGTCCAATTCTCCGACTGTTCAAGTGGCTTGTGCTTCTGCTCCCGCTCCCTGCATACATCAAACCGGCCATGTCGCTGGCAAGACTGTTATGGTGCGTGCACGTCGATCCACCGTGGGGAGTGTGCCGCTCGACGTATGTGCGGGTCGCGGTCCCGCAGTCGGCGCATGTCTGGGTGTAGAGGATCGTCTCATGGTTCATGTGTGGACGCACCGGCATCGCTGGCCTTCTTGACGACGACAGTGCCGCGGCTGAGTTGTGCCTCGACGCGGTTGCGTTGTCGCTGGGGCGCGAGGCTCTATATCGTTGCGTGGTGGTGTTTCGAGAACGACCCGAGAGGGAAGGCGCAGTGGAGTACCGTCCCTGAGCAGGTGGAGGAAAACTCGAGGCTGGGCATTGATAGTTGCGGCCGCCGCCGTCGTCGCTGTCGTGGGAACGGTCACTAGAGCAGCAGCAGCCCATCTTCTAGAGGGATGAAGAAAAGGAGAATATCAAGATATCAAGCTCAAACACAAGCTTTGGTCGTCAAGTTTGCCAACCGGACTGATTCTTCGCCGACACGAATTCGCGAAGGGCAGAGGCGAGAGAGACTGGAAGTGTCCTCAGCCTCAATATGAAACTGTACCTTGACTGGGCAAGAATGGGATTCCGAGGATAGACGACATGGTCTTTCAGAACATCTAAAGAGTCGGGCAATGTGAGGCGCATACTTACACCAGACCCGACAGGCAGATATCAAGCCATAGGAGGGGGTGTGAGGACCGGACTTTCAAGAACGCTTCTGGACACAGAGTGCGCCACTGGCGAAGCGAGGGCGATTTGTTCGCAGCATTTGTCCCAAGGCAGACAGACCATGAATACGACAGGCGCTGTGGGAAGTTTGTCTCCAAGTGCGCCCTGCTTTGGTTATCATCTCGGTGGTGTGCCCCAACCGACTCGTGTAGGCCGCAGACGAGGCGTCGGTTGTCGCCTTATCGAACTGATAGAAAGCATGCGCCTTGACAGTTCGAGTAGAGCGGAACTTCTCTATTAGTAGTTCAGAGAGAACAGGCAGATTAGAATCTGTGGGTACGTCCACTCTGTTACATGTTGGTTGCACAGATCCTCCGTCGTAGCCTTCAAACCCAGCGCCTACTGTGTACAACTGTTTTCGACCGCCAAGGGAGGCGAAGTCAAGCGTCTGAATTTGAGGAGGGTGTGCTCAAGGACGCGTATTGTGTTGGGAGGGTGGCGGCGGCATTCCACATACTTCTGCTGCAAGTGCGCAATTGTTTGGAGCTTTAGTTTTTGGGCATCTTCTTCTAACATTAAGAATTTTGGCATTGAAAGTGATGCTGAATTTGTCTCTAATAGTCACTAGTTGATACTGGAGAATCCGAGGCCCTAGTCGCCGCTATAACCATGGCCCGGGAAGGCCAATTAAGGACCGTTATCGGCGGCTCTTCTGCCGACGCGGGCAACAAAGTTCCCGGAGATTGTGACAGTATTACAGGGCGGCTGGCCGACGTAATTTATTACTTACTTGGCACGATGCGGAAGGCTGAACATCATCAGGTTTCTGCCTGCTCTCGTGCGCGAACACTCCTGTAACAACACAGTCGTGCATTGTTGCCTCCGCCCTCCATCTGGGCGATGCAACCAAGCTCGACGCTGCCAGTCCGGCGAGAGGGTGGGCGCCTATCATGACGCTCCCGAAGCCCAATGCCTCGTTCAAGATCCCCAGTATCCACGATGATATCGAGCTGGATTGTCGGATATACTACCCGCGAAAGACTGAGCGGAACTCCACGGCGTTTGCACGAAGCTTCGCGATATGTGCACATCCCTACGCTCCCCTAGGTGGCTCTTATGACGATCCCGTAGTGGCGCTTGTTGGTAGCCTCCTACTCCAGCAGGGCTTTCTTTTGACCACCTTCAATTTCAGGTAGACATCGGCTCTGTATGGATGGCTGTACCGAATGCTGACGTGTTATAATTAGGGGAGCTGCTGGATCAGGGGGGCGAACTTCTTGGTCGGGCAAGCCCGAGCTCAGCGACTACGTTTCGGTCTATGGGTTTCTACTGCACTATATCGATGCCATCTGCCGTGGTGCTGAAGAACAATCATGTCGAAACAGACCGCCACTTTTAGTTCTAGCAGGCTATTCATATGGCTCGATGATTGCATCCCACCTGCCGTCAATGAGTGTGGTGGTCGACTTGTTCCAGTCCGCAGCACCAGACTCAGCCGAGACCGAAATCAAGCATCGAGCGGAGGCGCTGTCTCGTGATGCCCGAGCTTACTTTGACATTTATTCGGCACCCGCGACGGCAACACTCCCGATATCTCCAGGGAAGTCCAGAGAACAGGTCAAGAAGCCGAAACCCGGTGTCATCATGGGCGGTTACGAGTCAGGGCGAATCAGCCGGGAAAACTCCAGGAAAAGTATCGACGCGGAAAGGATCAGACAGAGTTTGGACAAAGTTCGTCGCAAGATCGGTTCTCGACCGAGCAGTCCGTCAACTTCAACATCGGCGCCGGCAATGGAGCCAGTGACTTCGCTCTCGGCGGAATCTGCCCCGATCATGTCGCCAGATGTCGCCTACCTCATCGTGTCTCCGATACTTTCTATGGCTGCGAGCTTTACCACCATGTTCTCCAAGCTTCGGTTTGTACCCAGGGGTCATCCGACGTCTTCTTCATCGGAAGGCGAGTTTCATCAGCTAACGGTCCATCCGTGTTGCTGCTTGTATGGGAACAAAGACGCCTTCACGTCTGCTCGCAAGTTGCAAAGATGGACGGAAGAGCTGAAATCACGACCGGGCTCTCGGTTCACGGCAGTCGAGGCAGAGGCTGGACACTTCTGGCATGAAGCCGACGGTATTGTTCGATTCAAGCAAGGAGTAGCCGAGTTCCTCGAGACGTTGACAGGTCGACATGCTGCGAGTGCCGAAGATGACGGACGCTTGTAACTTCGAGAAACCCACCGCTAGTCCGGGATAAGAAGCGTGCCGCAACTGCCATAATCGCGAACCCATGCCGTACACACTAGAGACAGTAGAACTTCGCCAAGCACAATGCGCTTCCGAGCAGTTTTCTTTTGAACTCTACTATGACGTGAAGCTTGTAGAGAAGTTTGGTTGCCTAATCAGACCACAGCAGGCATGCCGGATTTGGACCTTCAGAAGGACGAGCGGAGATCTGATCCTTCGGACTACACATGTGCTTCCATACTCGAAATGATGCCGATGATGTGTATGGGTGGATATTACAGCCAGGTGCAGATTTTGGACGACGAGCACATGCCCGGCTTGGCTTCTCGAAATCCAAGGGTTATGTCACAGCATCTCGGAAATAGCCGAGCCCGTAGCAGAGGTTCGCGTCAAGCAAAGATGGCACTGACTGGATGCCACAAAAGCCGGACAAGGGACAGAGTCTCGGCAGCCAAGTGTGCAGATAGAAATGTGGATGGTGATGAATACGAGACGCGGGTGTGGCAGCAGGTCATGCTTGTCAGGAACCGCGAGACTCGAGATGCATTTGCATTTGCATGTGATGGGAGATCGTGCATGGAGCGGTGGTACAGTACCTTCTCGCTCAGCCCTGATTGGGCGCTCACCGGACTCTTTACCTGCTTTCTCATTCGATGCGCCTGACAAAGAAGATATCACGCGCGCAACTTGAAAACAGCAGCATGACACCTCCATTTCTTCAGGAATACCAATCGGTTAACCAGGCCGCCCCCAGCTGAACCGTGGGCGATGTGCCCAGTTCTCCAGGCCATTCGGTTCAGTTTTCCCCGCCGTCGACGGTACGAGTAAGTGACTGTGGAGGGAGCGCGCGCGGACTGGAGGGAATTGTTTTCCACAGCGCAGTGAGATTGCTAGAACTTGTACTCGTACTCATTCCCAGCCATGTCGTAGTTCGCCCCACAAACCCGTTCCACCCGTTCCACCTCGTCGTCACCGCTCCGAACCTGTGCACCGGAACATCTGTCTTTGTTTGGTTCTTCTCATTCCTTCTGGGACGCCATACACTCGGCTGCCGAGTCGGTCTTCGGCCGACTGGCTGGATGCAATAATAAATCATCTGCCACGTCTGGCATAAGTCTGTCCATCCACTCCTTCGTCTGTTCTTGCCTTGACCCAGGTCCTCGCACGGCACGAGGTCACACGCATTGCGCCAGAAAGTGGCAATCTGATCTTGGATGGCACAGCCCTCTCTCATTTAACACCTAGGAAGACCGAGCATTCCGCATATCCGTGACTACCGTCTTCACCTATTTCACTCATTCTAGAACTACCTACCCAGGACCCAACCTAGCCCATCTCTGTGGCCAAATGGCCACGACCTCACCATCACCATGGCAATCCTCTTATCGGTCGTCCCTTCGCGCTCTCCGATCTTCTGGTCATGCGTTGGCATATACGCCGATGTCGTCAAGCTGTTATCGCCGAGCAAGAGACTGCAGAAACTGGCTGAAGAGATAGCAAGATACAGCAGAAGACCTCCCGAGACACCTGAACAAGCCCTTGTCCGCCGCATGAACGAGGCCCAAACTCTAGCCGAGTACGAGAGCTGTACCGTAGAGTTGGACCACCTTCAAGGCCACGAAGCATGGAAGGAAGAGAAGGACTCGATCGAACCCGGCTACAACCCTGATGTTATTGAGAACCAAATGCTTCGCTTGAAGAGTGCTGTGATCAAGCGGGATACAGCGGGTCTACACCATCTCCTGCGGACAGGCCTCAGTCGCGACCTGGGAGGCATGAACTCGCTCCGCCTCTACAAGCATTCATGGTTCGGCACCAAGAAACTGATAGACGATTACATCAACACTGTTTTGGAGGCCATCGATACATTTTCCGAGACGAGCAGTCGCAATGATATCCCCACGGTAGAAGTCCGGCATTCTCAGCAATCATTAGAAGACGCACTGAAGTTTTTTGGCCGTTCGGCATTGACATTATCTGGTGGGGCACTTTTGGGTATGAAGCATATTGGCGTTGTGAAGACTCTATGGGAGGCGGAACTGTTGCCGGAGATCATTTCAGGAGCCTCCGCAGGGAGTATTGTGGCCGCCATTGTCGGAAGTGCTACTGACGAGAGCATGGTGGAAGTCCTGGACCGCTTCCCCTTCTCGGATCTGGCCGTCTTCGACCCGCCGGGAACGGGCAGGGTGGGATGGCTCAAACAGCGCGTTCGCACAGTGCTGCGGACCGGCGCTTTCTTCGAAATGGAGAACCTGAAGAGAGTGATGAAAGATTGGCTGGGCGACATTACCTTCCGAGAGGCACATTACAAGACGGGTCGCGTTGTCAACATCTGTGTGTCCAGCGCCGGTAGCGCGGAGCCACGACTCTTGAATTTCGTTACGGCTCCGGACGTCTTCATCTGGTCGGCAGTCTGTGCATCTTGCGCCGTCCCCAGTGTCTTCTCGCCCGCCAACATCTACGAGAAGGATCCCATTACCAGGGAGGAGAAGCTGTGGATGCAGAACGCGAAGCAGACATTTGTGGACGGATCCCTGGACCACGACATCCCTATGCGAAAACTGTCCGAGATGTTCAACGTCAACTTCTTCATTGTCTCCCAGGTCAATCCACACGTGCGATTGTTCCTCGATAGAGAGGAAAGTTTCCGGGGAACGCAGCCTGGGGCTCCGGTGCCGTTTCGAAACCCGTTCCAAGCGGCCAAGGAGCTTCTGAGAGAAGAGATCATCCATCGCGCACAACAACTTGCAGATCTGGGCATCCCGCAAGGATTCTACAGATGGGCCTCACTGTTCAATCAACAGTATACAGGTGATATCAACATATTACCCGACATCCGGCGAAGCGAGTACCTCAACATGATGATGAATCCCACATCAGAGTTCATGCTGAAAGCCACAGTCGCCGGCGAACGGGCGACGTGGCCTCGGATGTGTCGAATCAAGAACTGTGTGGCCATCGAACTGGCTCTGATCCAAGCCATCCATACATTGAGGGACCGGGTGAATTTTGGACCCGAGGCCAGAGCTGCTCGGGAGCAAAAGAGGTCCAGCAGCAGAGGGCGTCCAGGACGTGGCCGGTCGGCTCGCCCATCCTTCCTGCGACGGCGCAGTCTCAGCATCGAGTCTCCTGTCGGCGGTGAGAATGGACTGGCCCCGCCTGTACCTCTAAGAGTCCGCCGCAACGTCAGTCTAGGTAATATCTCGATGAAGCCGACGTTCTCTATTACCACGCCTCGGACCACGCCGTATCTCTCGCCCCAGGTCGGCATTGAGCAGGACATTCTGGCGGACGCGTTGGCCATGACGTCTGCACAGTCAGAAACACTCAGTGGGACGGGAACAGACAGCCAGTCTTCCTGAGCCGGGCACGTGACTGGAGTCTGGATGGTTGCCTAACGTTTACATCGATACCCCTGTTCTACAAAGCTGTAGCATTAGAAAGATAGCATCGCATAAGAATGAACTGTACGAAACATGCTCTGATATGTGTAACGTTGCGCGCTGCAGCGACAAGACGCACCCGCCGTGGACCAGAGCGACACCAAAGAGGCGGTGTCTAGCCAGGAGAGGAGCGGAGATGTCGAGAGGGAGACGTGGCATTGGTTCACAGCCGCCAGTCGCGCGGCAGTGGCAGCATTTCTTCCTTCGTCCACCTCCACCTGCAGCTGCACCGTCGAACCAGTCCACCATGGACCATTGATCGATTGATGGCCAAAGCCACGCGCTGTTACACAGCTTCACGCCAGAAGCAGCCTTTGCACCGTCCGGCGCAGCCATGGATCTGAGGGCGATGCTGAATGAGTCTCAGCCGGCGCAGCGACAAGACCATCCAGGGCCACCGCACCCTCCGCCTCGACTTCACACACATCAATCATCCTATGACCGCACCCCGTCGTACGAGGCGCATCCTCCCCTCGAGCGCCCGCCGTTGCTGTCAGCCTCTTCATCCTCGTCATATCACCACCACCACCAGCCGCCGCCGCCGTCCAACGAATACCGCACCTCTGCCAATGGCTCCTATTTCTCTGTGCAGTCGCCGCACCAACACCAGAATTCCGCCTCTGCCTCTGCGTCCACTCCCAGTTACGCGCAGAGTCCGGGGCCATATGCTCAGATCCATACTCCACGTGAAGGCATAGCACCTGCCCATCCCTACCAGTCTCCCTTTGTGCCCTCGCCCTCTCCCTCGGGGCACTACCCTCCGACACCCGGCTCTGTCCACCACTATCCCAACAGCGCCACGCCGTCCACGGCGACCACGTACCAGTATCCCAGCGCTCATCCTTCACTGACCGGACAGTCACCCACCCCGAGAGAAGACTACATTTCCGCAAACGGCAATTCGCATGCGCGGCAACGGAACATTTCACCTCAGGCTCAGTTCCACCCTCCTCCAGCGACGCCCCTGGGCCCACCGGTGACCTACCCCCGTCCTTCGCCGCACCCTCATCGACCGACGTCCCATGGTCACGAGAGCGTGCGAAGACTTTCCATGAGTTCGGTTAGCTCAGTACAAAGCAGGGACTACAACCAAGGGCCTCACGATCATTCAAGAACCGGGAGTGGCAGCATACAAAGAACGTATTCCGGGGACGTGCGTGAACGCGAACGGAGCATCGAGAGTGTCAGTCCGAAGACAATTCCCAAGCCTCCTCCGGCCCGCCAGCAGAGTGTGAGCCGATTTCAGGACCTCATGTCTGATCAGTACGCCGGGGCTCAGGCCCCTCCGGCCCCCAATTCCAACTCTTCAGTCGCGCGCGCTCATACCACGCCGGACAGAGCCTTGGACTATCAGCACTCTGATACCACTCCAAAGTCATCGTCGACGTCGATTGATCAGAGGCCCGTCGCCCAGTACCACAATTCTGAGCCGAGTCCAGCTCCGGCCGCTCCAAGCCATTATAACCTAACACCCCAGCCGGCACATACACCTCTACCCGCACAAAGCCCCCCAGCAAAAGTGCTCTCACAATTTCCTCTCAAGCGATCTGCAAGCAATATCTCCGACATTACAACAACCCCATTGCCACCCAGAAAACGCCCACGGCGGGACGAGATCCCCGTCTGGGCACGGAGCGCACGCAAACTGCCATTACATTTCATCAACGCGCGACCTCCCAGTCCTGCACCGCCATCTCTTCCTCCGCCTGCTTCTTCCACAAACGACGTGGTTGTGAAGAAGGAATCTGTGGGCTCCCAGATAGTGAATGGACAAGAGCGCCAACCTGCAATGACACCTCCCACCGAGATCCCATGGGAGCCTTCAATCGTGAACGAGCCAGCCTTTGACGATGTTACTCGGCGCGTCTGCGATTGGATCTTTTTCACCATTGGCAATAAGCAATCACCCGCGGGAGGAGCTGTATTTGAGATTGAAGCCAAAGTCGGCATGATTTTTGATGAGGGAACGGGCGATCGACTCAACTTGCCAGTGGAAACAGAAGCAGTCTTCGACCGAAAGAGCTACAGAGGCCGGACGAGCTTCAAGAGTTCCATGGACGTGGTAAGTGCTCCTCTGCGCTGGACTGAGGTTTCCATAACTGACAAGGGAATCAGGCTCAGCACAAGGCTCTGAACGGATTCTTGAACAAGCTCGTCCAAGATTCGGTGCGGGAAGCTCAAGAAACAGGCCGACCACCGAGAATCGGTTACGATCACCCGCACGAATATGATGCATTCTACGAACTCACCCCAGAAGGCCAGAGTCATCTGCCCCCGTCCATATTGACTTATCTCAATCACAACCACAAACCCCGAGTGCGGAGGACGATTGACGAAAAGACCAACATGGTCAAAGCGCAGATCATCAAGTCGCGGATTGCGGATCTCGAGGTTTATAATCCGCGGACAGCCTTCGATTACCGCATTTCAATCTCAATTGAAAGTCCTTGGGAGGGTGATCCGAATTGGCTGACAGAAACAACGGAGAGTCGACGGGACCGACAAAAGGACCGGATGAGTTACCGGCACCTGGCTTATCAGATTGACTTGACCCAAGTCAGTTACCCCAACTCAGCAGAAAAAGAGCACGAGTTGGAGGTCGAGATCAGCACAGAGCAGATACGACTCGAGTTGGCCAAAGCAAAAGCAGGTCAAGCCAATCGATACGAACCACTCGTTCGCGGATTCGTGGATAATGTGAGGATATTGAGTCGCCTGTTTCCTTGCTAGACCACAAGGACAAGAGGTGGGTTGGCGAGGCAGCTACTGGTCGGTGGTGGCGATTGGAGCCTTGAAAGGCAGGATTGGAGACGGACTGTATGAGACGACACGCTCTCTTTCGGTTATTGATACCCTTGTAATATTAAATATACTGCGGCGCCGACGGGACTTTGAGTACCTAGTGACCAAGAATGCACGTGACGCGATGACTAACGGTAGTAAGGCTCAGGCTGCTGCAAGGTTACGAAGTGCAGCGCCGAACACGTCAATTGCAATCGCCGTCCATCTGTCTGCGCGAATCTATCCATTTCCTGACTCTCCTTCAGCTTCCCCATCGCCAATCTCCCACCCACTCACTCACTCTCTTTCCTCTCCTTCCCTGTACACTAGGCTTTCTTCTCATCGATTGTCTTCTTACCTGCAACCCCGGTCTCATCCGTCTTGCCAGTCCGTTGCGCCTTTTGCCCCTTCTCTGCGGCACCCATCAACAAAGCCCCCGGGCCGGCCATCGAGACGTCAGTCTGCGCTTTGCGCAAAAACACAGAGCAGACATGGTGGGATTGGTGTCGGCTGCCGGTCTGGTCGGCTTCCTGTCGGAACCTGATCCGGAGCTTAGAAGCTTTGCTCTAAAGCAGCTCGACAGCCAAGTTGATCTGTTATGGACCGAAATTGCAAACTCCGTGGGCCAGATGTGAGTCTTCACTGATCCCCAGAGTGTCGTGCCCCGCTGACTTTGTCTTCTAGTGAGGCATTATACGAGGACGATTCCTTCCCGGAGCGCGAGCTCGCCGCCATCGTCGCGTCCAAAGTGTACTACCACCTGCAAGAATATAATGAATCCATGGCATTTGCCCTCGGCGCTGGAAAGCACTTCAGATTGGACAACCCTGGAGAATTCGAAGATACCATCATCTCCAAATGTGTAGATACTTTCATCGCCTTGTCCGCCAGTCGAGATCCCACGCTCGCCGCCGCCAATGCTGGTACACAACCTCAGCTAGACACGGCTTTCAGCCAAGGAGGAGACGGCGCCGCGAGCATGTCCGCCAGCTTGACATCACCCGTCACCCCCTTCTCTCAATCCGTCCTCCCTTCCAAGTCCCTGCTTTCGAGACAGAACACCATATCCTTCGATCCTACTCAAGCCGGTGTCGAGCTGGGTGAGGTTGGCTCGCCGGAGCGCATCATCCAAGAGCGTGGTCTACAGAAGGCCCTCACCCGTGTGATCGAGTCGCTCTTCGAGACATGCTTCCGAGAGAAACGGTATCGTCAAGTGGTCGGTATCGCTTTGGAGGCACGCAACCTCGACATTCTCCGTCGTGTGATTAAGCGAGCTGCCGAGGATGAACGAAAGGAGAAGGGTGAAGGTACCAAGAAGGGCGAAGAGCTGATAGAGTATGTCTTGGACATCTGCATGAGTGTGGTGCAAGAGCGAGGCCTTCGCAATGAAATCCTCAAGGTCATCTTGGAGCTGCTCAACGAAATCCCATCCCCCGACTACTTCGCCATCGCCAAGTGCGTGGTTTACCTTGACCAGCATTCTTTGGCATCGAACCTCCTGCGTCAACTGGTCGAGAAGGGTGACCCCCGTTCGCTGGCTGTTGCGTGCCAGATCGCTTTCGACCTCAATGACAACTGCACACAGGAGTTCCTCCGAAAGGTTAAAGAAGAACTCGAAGAGCTGTTGCCCCCGAGGGATCCCAAGGAGACTGATGAGATGGAAACAGACCAAGAAAAGGCCGAAGGCCAACTACAACAAGAACTGCAGGATTCTGCGGGTGCACCTGCGCCATCGGAAAAGTCAAAACGATGGGACTGGAATGGGGACCAAGTGGACGCAATCAGCAGGATGTGCGACATCCTTTCTGGTTTCATATCAATATTCCTCAATATCGAATTCTTACACAACGCGAACCGAGTCGATCTGTCGATACTGAACAAGGTCAAAGACAGTCTGGAGGCCCGGTACTCCATCTTCCACACAGCAGTCACCCTCTGTGCTGGCTTGATGCACGCCAAAACTGCTAACGACACATTCTTCCGGAATAACCTGGAGTGGTTGGGCAAAGCTACTAACTGGTCCAAGTTCACTGCCACGGCTGTTTTCGGAGTCATCCATCAAGGAAATATCACCCAAGCGCACCGGCTTCTGAGCCCATATCTGCCGAAACCGGTCGGTGCTGCCAGCTCCCACGACTCGCCCTACAGCCAGGGTGGTTCGTTGTATGCTTACGGCCTGCTCTGCGCTAACGACAAGGGCAAGGCTGTCGGCTTTATCCGTGACAAGTTCAAGGAAGCCACCGAGGAAGTCGTCCAGCATGGCGGTGCGCTCGGTCTCGGTATTGCAGGAATGGCCTCGGGAGACGAATCCATCTTCGAGGATCTGCGCAATGTGCTCTGGGCCGATTCAGCCATCAATGGTGAGGCTGTCGGTCTGTCAATGGGTCTTGTCATGCTTGGGTCGGGCAATACCAAGGTCTTGTCTGACATGATCCAACATGCCCACGACACACAGCATGACAAGATCGTCCGGGGTCTTGCTCTTGGTATGGCCTTGATCATGTACGGCCGTCAAGAGGGTGCAGACGAGCTGATCCAGGGTCTCTTGAACGACGCCGACCCAACCATGCGCTATGGTGGAATCTTGACCATTGCCATGGCCTATGTTGGCACGGGCAGTAACAAGGCTGTTCGGAAATTGCTTCATGTCGCCGTCAGCGATGTCAGTGACGATGTGCGACGAATTGCAGTCCTCAGCTTGGGATTTATTCTGTTCCGGAAGTACAACAGCGTGCCTCGAATGGTGGAGCTGCTCGCCGAATCATATAACCCGCACGTCCGATATGGTGCTGCCATGGCATTGGGTATCTCCTGCGCCGGCACGGGTCTTGCTGAAGCTATTGACTTGCTCGAACCCATGCTGAAAGATCCTACCGACTTTGTGCGTCAAGGTGCGCTCATTGCACTGGCCATGGTGTTGATCCAGCAAAACGAGCAGATGAACCCCAAGGTCGGCGCCATCCGAAAAGCGATGCTCAAGATCATTGGCGATCGACACGAAGATGCCATGTGCAAGTTCGGATGTGCGATTGCCATGGGCATCATCGACGCCGCTGGCCGAAACTGCACAATCAGCCTGCAGACTCCAACCGGCAACCTGAACATGCTCGGCATCGTGGGCGTCGTCGTCTTTACCCAATACTGGTACTGGTTCCCATTGACGCATTTCCTGTCGTTGTCGATGACCCCCACAGCCGTGATTGGCCTCGATCAGAAGACACAAGTTCCCGTGTTCAAGTTCCATTGCAACACTCGACCCAGTCTATTCGACTACCCACCTGAACAAACAGCCGCCAAGGACGAAGCACCCGAGAAGATCAAGACTGCCGTGCTGAGTACCACTGCACAAGCCCGTCGACGAGCCGCGAAGAAAGAGAAGCAGCAGCGACGAGATAGCATGGATGTTGACACAGTCACGCCCGTGACGCCCAAGATCGGCAATGCGGACAAAATGGACACGGACGAGGCGGGCATGACAGCCGCACCGAAGGACGACTCTGACGCCAAAGACAAAGACGCGAAGCCCGCATCCGATGCTGAAAAGAAAGACGGCGAAAACGGCACGACCGCGGAACCCAGGAAGAAGGTGGAAAAGGAAAAGGTCGGCTACGAAATCACGAACATGTCCCGTGTGTTGCCTGCCCAATTGAAGTATCTTAGCTTCCCGGATCCGAGGTATCAGATTGTCAAGCGGCCGACGGGGGGTATTATGGTCGTGCTTGACACGGAGCCCGACAAAGAAAGGGAGACGATTCCGTTGCTGATCAGTAGAGTCGATCGGCCTGAGACGGCGCAGCCCACGGAGGATGTGGCTGGAGGTGGCGCAGCGGCACCGCAGACACCCGCGGGGCAGAGGTTGGGTGGTCTCGAGGATGTTGGCGCAGGAGCTGCGGCTGCGGCGGGGGTGCTGACGGCGATCGACGAGGATGAGGAGGGTGTGGAGGATGCGCCCTGTCCCGACGAGTTTGATTATGAGAGTGAGGGAGAGCAGCAGTAGAGGTAGGGTGTGGTTGGCAGGGTTGGGGTGAGAGTGTAATTTCTCCTTGTCCACGGTTACTCAAAAGACTCGGGAAGAAGAGTAACTTGAGTTCGGGGCCACCAGTATCAGTCTACGCAGGCGAGAGCTCATGCCCGGAGGCCGTTCGTCGGTGGCTTTGTTTCTGTATTACAAGAGAGCTAAAATAAGAGGGCTTCGATAAAGAGAGCTGCATGCATTTCTTTTTCTTGGTCTCATCCATCTCTCTCGTAGAAGTTGACACGAAAATGTCTACTACATGACACTTGACCGCCCGCCAGGCAGGCAGCTAGAGGTAGGGTGTGTCCCCGTGAATGCAGACCGAGGAGATGATTCGAGTATATTTGGGTAAAATAGAAGGTTGTCCATACTACTATACTGTACATAGGGGGAGTTAACAGTACCCTCGTACTCCGTATCTTCTTCCCTCACCTCCCGTTCCCTTCCCTTCGCTTCCCCTCTCCCTCTCCCTCCCCTTCCCTTCGCTTCGCTTCGCTTGCTGGCCGTGTTCGAATAAGCCGGACTAAATAAATGATACTTGTACGATATCTGGGGCCCCCATTGGATTTCACGGCGCTCGGTGCTCGGTGCGCGGTGCTCGGTGCTCGGGGTCGTGGAGATGTCTTTTTGACGTATCAATTGTCCGGCCAGAGTCCTGCGTAAAGAAAGGCCAAGGCGGGTCAAAATGTCGTGAAACGATGGATGAATGGATGGATGAATGGATGGACGGGGCTTGCTGGATGAAAGTCCGATGTCCACATATTGTACGCCCTTTCTCGTCTTCTTCTTCTTCCTCTTCTTCCTCTTCTTCTTTCGCGGTCGCGAACGTGTCTGGTGGGCGGACTGGTCGATTCGCGGTATGCAGTAGGTATGCGTTGTGCGGTTGGTCTCAGGATACTAGTATCGTATTGTACAAAGTGGTAGCGTTGGGGATATGACACCACTACCTGTAGAGCCAGATATTCTTGACTCGGTGTGTCTATTTCGTCCTGTGCAATTATTAATCAGGCCGCCTTTCCACGTAACATCCGTCCTAGCTCTCTAACCCTCATCATCACCGTATCCGACAAATCAACTGCCCTCCAATCTTCCGTTCGACGCAGTCTCGCGCCTCCAGGATGCCCACATCCGTACTCACGTACAGGCACTCCCCGGGGCGGGTCAAGCCCTGGACGTAGCCGCTCTTCTTGCCCAGGATCAGCCTCCGCAGGCCCTCGACGTCCATCCATATCCGGCGCGTGGGCTTGCTGACCAGCTCCATCTTCTCGATCACGGGCGCCGAGTTCCAGTACTTCAGCCCCAGCCAGAGGCGGCGGCTCGCCACGTTATGGCGCGTGACGGGCTCGATGGGCGATTCCGGGTTCGAGGACGAAGGGTGCGAGAGGAGGTTGTGCGACGGGGGCGGGAGCGGTCCGCCGCGCACGACGGTCGAGAGGAAGCCCGAGTTTTGGAGCGCGAGCATCAGTTTTAGGTGGAATTTCGTGTCTGGGATGGAGGTGAGGCCCAGGCGGGCGCGCGAGGCGTTTTGGAGGTGCGAGCATGTGTTTGCTAGGTGGACGAGAGACATGGCGAAAACGGTTGCTGAAGAAGAAGAGGAGGGTCCCGGCGGCGGCGTAGAAGTAGAAGTAGGTGTCCGCGAGAGGAGTGTGTCTTGTGCTTGGTGTTGTGGTGTCTCCTTGCTCTGGGATGGCACAGTGCCTTGCTTTATGGAACTCGAGGGTTGGAGTTGGCGTCGTTCTGCTTGATTCTTTGTACGCCGGTCCCTCCTCGTTCTAGGTGATAAGGGGATTGAAACGTAGTGGCTCCGGTTGGCTGTTGAAGGCTGGTGATGGGCTGGGTGGAATGAATGGTGGTGGGTGTTTGAGCATTGAGCATTTCTCAAAAGTTGCACTGCTCGTCTTCTCCGAAAGTCGCGAGGAGTGCCAAGATCGACCTGGAACGGACTACGGTGATTGGCTGGTGCGTTGGGTCTCGTATTTCGTACCGAGTCTCAGCCGAATCCGCAAGTAATTCCTAAGACTCCAAGAGATCGTCCAATGTTCTCCTGCAGCATTGACCCTGTCCGGCAGCTTGATTGAACTAGCTGCAGGACATCACTGTGAGTCAGAGAGCGACGGCGTCGATGTATTCCAGATTCTCTTGCTCCACTGGCTTGCCTCTCACCATCCTATGCTAGAACAAACTTCATTATCTCTTCACCTTGCTCGCCCTTGATTCTTGCTTGAACTACATATCAAACATGCATGTCCGCCCAGCCCTTGCAAGAGATCTCTCTGATATAGGCTCAATCGCCACAAACGCGATGTTCGAAGACGAATTGACACAGTTTCTAGCCCCTCATCGCCACGAGCATCCAGAATGTCTCCGATTAGGATTCCTCAGGCGTGCGAAGAAGAGGTTCTACGATGGTCACGTCGTCCTCGTCGGTGTGTCTGACCGAGACGATGCTTGGTGGAACGGCGAAGAGAAAGTTGTGGGTTATTTATCTGCTATCTCCAGCACGCAGAAGATGGAAAATGGAACGAGGCCGTGGCTTCCGTCTTCCTGGAATGCACTCGAACTCCAACTTCTCCGCCTGGAAGAACTCATCGAGTGGTATACCTTTGCCGACCGCTCCGTCTCTCGCTCGGCATGGCTTCAGTTCTTCAACGGCATGGCTGGAAGCGGACCATTCGAGAACATCAAACAACACTGGGAAATTGATCACCTCTCTGTCGATCCAGCTTATCAAGGTAAGGGCTTTGGAACCATATTGGTAAAATATGTGCAAGAACTTGCTGCACGTGATAAATCGCCTGTTGTACTCCTTGCGAGTAAGCAGGGCAGATCTCTTTATGAGAAGTTAGGGTTTGGTGACGTGGGTGCTGTCGACATGGGTGCCGATCAGATGTATGAGGCCATGGCTTGGTATCCGCCTGACGGTGTGACGGCCGGTCCTGCTGCGAAGACTGTCGACGGCCTCGCTGAACAGGGCGGGTGATTTGATACTGGCATTGCGATGTATCACCACCAGCACTGTCGACATTGTAACGTGGATTTTCATGTGTCCAGCCAACCTCGTGCGAGAGCCACATGGCCCACAACAGGGACACCGCCAGACGGGCCTCATCGCGGGCAATTGTGGTCGCTTGTTATCGTCGAAAATCGTACTATGATGGGGTGCACCAGATGGAAAAAGCTTTGAGCCTCGACCAGGCCTCCAACTACCAGCACCGTCAACGATGCCCTATTACGATATCAAGCTCATTTGCAGTCACTTGGACTGATTTCTCCCCGAGCACCCACGCACCCTATAAGCTTGGGCCGCTAAGTATGGTCCGTGCAGCCACGAGGTGGTCATGGCGCCGCAGCGGAAGGAATCGAATTTTTTCTTGGACCGATGCCTGGAATATCAGAACAAAGAAGCTTTGGCCTCGACAATCGCTGGCTCGGTCGAGAGTCTAAGTACCGAAAACATCCATCCACTGATGATTTCGAAATTCTTGCACAGCCGCAAACGGTCAACAGCAACCAAACGGCACAATGAAGCAGCTAAAGTGTGCACACAGGTCCTCCGCTGGGCGGGAAAGGCCGTATGTGTCTCACCCAGCAACGGTATCTATCATTACCACTGCACGCTGCCTCTTGCTAGTTAGCCAATGAACATGGCACACTCTGCTTCCCAAGGAAGTCAGGCGCCAAGTCGAAATACAACTCTCAAACACGCACGCAGTGCCTCCAGAGCGTCCAGCCGGCTAAGGTCAAAGAGGTCGAAGTCTGCCACCTCCCTGGTCAAGGCCGAAAACAAGTCTTCAATACATGCGACAACCTTTGGCATAGAGCTCGAATTTGTCTTCGCGTTCAAGGAGGACCTGTTGAAGCATGTGGTATCGAAATACAAACTTGGAGCAGACATCATCAAAACGCTTACCGATGATGAGCATCGACAACTTGTAGCGACAGAACAAGTAGCCAACTGTGTCCCCGTTCCTGCTTACGACTGTCGCACACGGACCCCTTCATGGGCATTGCACGTCCCAGAGACGGACCTGACCTGCCAAATGGAACAGTTCAAGGGTATGGGCTTCGTCAGGTCTGATGACGGGAAGATGTGGGTGCGTCGATATGTGATAGAGCCACTTCTCCTTGCGAAGGATCTTCTTGACGATAAAGGTCTTGACTCTAATGTTGTAGGATGGATTGAACCTCATCCCCAGCACCCAGATGACGTCGAAGCCGCAACTATCACATTTCCAGACAAAGATGGGTCCGATGCAAGCATCATGCTCCGGAAGGCGAATGTGGACTACACGAAATGGACCTTGACAAACGACCATACTCTGATAGGAGCACTCCCAAGCCAACTCCATGGCTACTTGAGGAATCAGAGGGTGTCTGAGGACGACCTGAGAAATTGGGATAGTTATGGCATGGAGATGATATCTCCGGTCTTCAGCCTCAACAAGAAGGATGGAGCATTTGCAGAGCTCGGAAGATATGTCCAAGCCTTAAGAAGGAGGGACACTTCAACTCTGGAATCTGTGTGGACCAGTGCACACGTGCACGTCGGCTTCAACTTCGACAACCCGAAGGACATGCCTATGCTGCTACTCCAACATCTGGCATATATCCTGGTCTTACATGAAGACCTCATATCGAAATGCCATCCAAGGAGCCGTTGCGGAGTTCCAATCCCTCAAAAGGTGTTTGAGGAACCCGAGTTCGGAGACTTAGGAGAAGACGAGGATTTCAATCCCGAGGACTACGAACCACCTCCATTACCAACGGAGGACGAATTGGAGCAGGAAAACGAACAAGCAGTCCTTGGATTTGAGGCCGCGTACACCGGCGTCCACCCAGGTGCAGAAAACGTCAGTTCGAATGCTCGACATTTGCGCAAGACGCTCGCAACGCAGTCGCTGCTTGACATGAAGGACGCCATCTTCAAGCAGGACGGAGATATCTTTGGCCTGGTGGACGCCCTCCAACATCAAGATGAGAAGGGTAACACGTACAGAGGGTATATGTACAACTTTGCCAACCTCGTGAATTTGGCGCGCAACGAGACGAGTTGGAAATTGATCAAGCCCACTGTTGAGTTCCGGCAGCACGCCTGTACCACAGACGCTGCCGTATTGGAACATTGGGTCACATTGCTGGAGGCTATCGTTCGCAAGGCGGAGGACAACGCTTCCAAAGCCGTTGCAGAGGATATGATGGAGAAGACGTACGCGGAGCGGGAAGTCAGTAAATACCCTCCTTCTACGGAAGAAGCGCCTTGGCCGTATCAAGATATGAAGGCGTTCTGCACGGAGTTCCTGGGCCTCAATGAGCAAGAGGGCGGGTACTGGCAAGGGAGGTTCAACACGTTCAAGGATGATCGACCAAATGACACTGCCGCTTAATCCCGTGTGCGTGGGAGTCTATAAGGGCTTCGATGGCAAACCAAGATTTGAGTGTGTTAGTCGATATGCCCGTGGCAGTAGCTCCCTACTATGCAACGCCTTGTAAAGGAGAGGGAGAATTGTGGCGCTTGTGTCGGCATTAGTTAATACATATTGTTCCTATGTTCGAGCATCAACGTGAAGGCCGAAGGTGATACTGGCGGATACCCACCAACAGCACTATGTATTCAGAATCGAACGCGACACTTGTTACATAACATGAGTGTGAACTGGTCATGCATTGACGCTGGGCAGCCTCGCCACTCAGCCTTGCCTTTCAGCCTCGCCGGCGGCTTCCCGGCCCGGTCGGATCGGCACCACCAAAGCGAGACGCAAGGCGCACCAGTCCCAGTCGCGCCTGCCGCCGGTCCTGATGCCGGTTTCGCTGTTGGAATTCGTCATCGGCTGTGTTTTTCAGTCCTGCAATTATCTTGACGCTGCAAATCTCTTCCGCACGAGTATATTTTCGCTGACGATTGCTCCGCCGAGTATTCGCTTATCGACTTGGACGAGCTTGAAACTTTCCAGCTGGGCCCGCCCAAGATCCACATGATAAGCCCCGAAGTTATCCCCGACGAATGCCCTCACCGCCGGTGAAATCTCTTGATGGTCAATCCAGGCACGATGTAGGCACAACAAGCGTCCCGCTTACTGACGTACCGTTGGGGCGGGATGGAGCCGATGCTAGCCGAGAAGACTTTGAGAGACTCCTCAGCAAAGATGACTATGAGGAGAACGGGGCGACGCAGTCCTCCAAACAGCCTGCGAGGCCGACCCTGGCACCAGGTGTATCCGCCACAGCTCGACGACCCTCGTTCATCGATGAGGAAGAAGATCCAGTCACCATCACCACCGCTGCCGCGAGTTCGCCTGATGATTCGAGAAAAGAAGCACCGGTAACATGGATGTCATTGCCTAAGAAGGGTCAATTGGCCGTCCTGACCATTGCTCGACTCGTCGAACCGTTGACAGAACGATCTCTTGCGGCATACTTGTTTTACCAGCTTCGATACTTCAATCCCGATCTCCCCGACAGCGTGATTGCCAGCCAGGGAGGAATGTTCACTGCCGCCTTTGCCGCCGCCCAGTTTCTCACTGCGGTCTGGTGGGGACGTGCCGCCGATACGCCCTGGATTGGTCGCAAAAGAGTGCTGCTAGTGGGCTTGTTTGGCACTTGCGTCAGTTGCCTTGGTGTTGGATTTGCGAGATCTTTTGCTCAGGCGCTGTTCTTCCGAGCCTGCGCAGGGTGTCTGAATGGAAATGTGGGCGTTATGAGGACGATGATTAGCGAGATCATCCAAGAGAAGAAGTAGAACTGCCACCACACGTCGTTGTGATCATAAGATCTAACCAGGCTTGACAGGTACCAGTCGAGGGCATTTCTTCTCTTACCCATGTGTTTCAACATCGGTAAGTCATACACTAGACGGACGGATATCGGACTGACCATCTAGGTGTGGTGGTTGGCCCCATCCTGGGCGGTTTCCTCGCAGATCCGATCACTTCGTTTCCCGGGATTTTCGGCCCTGGTTCCACGATCGGGGGCAAGGACGGTGTTGGATGGATGAAAACATTCCCCTACGCTCTGCCAAACGTCCTCAGCGCCACCTTCATCCTTTCCGCCGCCATCTTACTGATCCTTGGTCTCGACGAAACCCATGCTGCACTTCGGGACCGTCCAGACTATGGCCGAAAGGCTGGCAAATACCTGCAAAGAATGCTCTTCCGCCGTGGCAAGCAAGAGGGATACGAGTACTCCGAAATTGGAGGACACGAGCTTGGAAACCAGCTCGAGCTCCAAGATGCCGACTCTTCTCCACGAGACCGAGATCCCGAATCTTCGGCAACGCCCCAGACGCCCACGTCTGCCAAACCGCCCTCGTGGCAGAAGTCGACAATCCGATTCCGCCAGATTTTTACGCGGAACGTCGTGCTGACGCTGTTCAACCACTACCTGTTAGCCCTGCACGTGTCGGCCTTCAACTCCCTCGTCTTCCTCTTCCTCCCCGCCCCACGGTCTTCCAACGCCAATGCGCACTTGCCCTTCCTCTTCACCGGAGGTCTCGGTCTTTCGTCTGAGAAGGTCGGGCTCGCCACGGCCATCATCGGCGTCATCGGCTTCCCTTTGCAGATCCTCCTGTACCCGACCCTGAATAACAAACTCGGCACTTTACCTGCGTACCGATGGTTTCTTCCATTCTCCATCCTCGCCTACCTCTTCATGCCGTACCTCGCCCTCCTACCGAACAAGGCCTACATCGTCTGGCCGTCCCTCACGATTGTCCTCGCGCTGCAAGTCATCAGCCGGACATTCGCGCTGCCGGGGTCCACAATTCTTATCAACAATTGTACGCCTCACCGGTCCGTGTTGGGGACGATCCATGGATTCGCGCAGAGTGTCTCTTCCGGTGCAAGGACGATTGGACCGACGCTCGGAGGATGGGGACTCGGACTGGGTCTCGGGGGCAACTTTGTAGGCGGTGTCTGGTGGATCATGGCGTGCATCGCGCTGTGCAATTGGGGATTGTTGTGGGTTCTGTACGAAGGAGACGCGGGTGCTTCTGCGGTGGTGTAGACGTAGAGGTTGAATCATGAAAGCTGAATCATGAAGCTTAGAAAGTCAAACGACACGCCTTCACAAACGCTTAGATATAGACAGAAAGGTTCATACACATGCTCGTGTGACATTCATATCCCTGCTGTCGATCAAGGTTGCTTGGAGGCATACCTGAATACGTCGAATGCTGTTTCACGAGCGCATCCGTCTGTCCAGGTATGGGAGATGTAGTCCGCACTCGTGGTGCTCTCACTCATATCGTCTAAGAAATGGCGACGAATACATCCCGTTGCCGATCTGGGTCAAATGAAGTGATGATCATCCATTACCATGAGGCAAAAGCGTACAGAGAGCTCCACGCTAGCATTCATTCTACACCCTATACCCTATACCGTCCCCCAGTACCCAACGCCTTGGTTCGTGGCTCGTGGGAGCGAAATCATAACAGCCCGTCTGTCCCGGTTACAAGCACACGAGGTCACTCGAGGAAGA
The DNA here is from genome assembly GCA_016109495.1 of Phialophora tarda. Classification (NCBI taxonomy): domain Eukaryota; kingdom Fungi; phylum Ascomycota; class Eurotiomycetes; order Chaetothyriales; family Herpotrichiellaceae; genus Phialophora; species Phialophora tarda. The sequence continues at coordinate 265,030 of JADWPL010000026.1, read as the reverse complement.
TTGTCTCTCGGTGCAGCTCGAGAGGCCCAATCTTTGCTACATGCTCACTGATCGCTTCGAATGCATAGTTGGATCCCAAGAGTATGAAGTCGTCCCTCTCGTAGCAGTCACGCTTATCCGGTAGCGGTGTGAGTAGCAAGAATCCGAAGAGAGGATGGTCCGGCCTCGACCCTCCGTGGCTGGATGCCACCAGCAGGCATGTGAGCTGGCAATGCTCTTGGTCAGGCAGCTCTGTCAGAATCTCGGACTGTCTGCCTGGTGAGAAGATGATTTCACCACCACCAAGGTCACATCCAGAAATGGATATATAGGCCCCGTCGTCGCCAATCTTGACTGGTAAATGGACTTTCCTTCCCGTTATCTCGAGACAGTCGATTCTGTGTGTTTCCGCTTTATCGCAGATCTGTCGCCATTCGGAGTTCCAAGGCATGCTCAGGAGTGAAGTTTGCGGACCCTGGCCGCTCGTCAAAGGTTTGACACCATACTGGCTTGAAAAATGGACCGTTGCAGCGTCGAGATGGAAATCAAAGACAGTGACATAGTCTTCATGGCAACCCCACTCATAATCTTTGAAGAAGTGGAAGTGGTGGGCTCCCTTTGGACACTCCCATCCCATCCAAGTCCAGCTCGGGAACTGCTCACGGCGGGTCAGGGCCAAGCCCCCCTGAAGCAACCCCGAGGGAAGAAGATAAGACCAGGACAGCGCAAAGGCAAGCTCTTTGACCTCCGCAGCTTCTTCTTGGTCTGTGGTCTGCTTCAAAGGGCTGTCCGGAAATCGGGACCGATTCGTCTTTGGCACGGGATGCTATGATTGGAAGTCCAAGGAATAAATAGATCGGTGACGCCAGGGACTTGAATTGTAAAATGAACCCCCGAAAGGCATCCAAGATGTCGCCTGGATACGTAAACGCTCTCATTGAAAACTTTTCAATGACTGTGAAGAGGCTCGAAATATCCTTCGTCACCCATGGTTCATCTGTTCGCGCAGAGAGACTGGAGCTTTGGTAATCTGAGTATGGCGGAAACGCCGCTTCCGTAACGATGGTGCTGTCGAAGGGAACTGCGGCCGACAGGCTCTCCATGAATTGCGTCTGATGACATTGAAAATATACCTGGGTCTGGGTGAACACAAGTCGTCTCTTCGACAGAACTGCCTCCTGGAAGGTCCATCCCCTCGTATTCCACAGCGAGTGTTCGATGTCCGAAGCTGGCGTAGCCACACCGACCAGGAAGCGGTCGCCAATCTGCACAGATGGTTGTGGGAACCTGGTGCCAGACACACCAGCCAATCCGTCATCTGGCCCTTCACCAGCGGCCGCGATTATGGTAAAGACTGATGTGGCGTAGATGTGTCCCATTTTCTTGAATTGTGCATCGCGAACATTGACCAGATCTTCGTCGACCACGTCACTGCCTTTCTTGGCCTGTGGAATACAGTAACGATCCACCCACAAGTACTGGTAACCGAGTTTTCGAACCACATTGATGGCGTCTGAAATGACTTTTGGTATCCTCTCTGGGAGCTTGCATTCGGACAGCCATGCCTGCAGACTATCTGTCTGTGGGTCATCTGGCGTCGGAGGCCCCCAGACGTAGCTCAGCGTCACGAACTCGTGCGGTTGTCTTTGAGAAACCGATATGAGGAGGCCAGTCTCACAGTCTATCAGGCGAAAGTGTGGGAGATCGAGCTGATACGTCACTTCGCAGTCGTGGTCCGTACGGCAGCTCGAAATCCAGCTCATCAATTGCTCAAAATTAACCTTGTCAGGCTGAAATCGTACTCCGTAGACTCTCCCATCCAGGTTGGTTTTGTTTGGCAAAGCAGTGACAGCAGCAACCATGTTTCGCCGATCGGATTGGTGAGATATGAGGTCCATTTTGTCCATCTGGTTCAAGTAGAAGCCGACAACTGTGTTCTCACACCCAAGCTTTAAAGAACCGAATGATGCCGGATGAGTCCCGAACATATACATACTTGCGTAATACGCAAATACGCACGAGGGGCAGGGGTTTTTAATCGGATAGTGGAAGTGGGACTCTTGCTGCAATCCGAAATCCAGGTTGGAGAGGGCGGATTCAAGATCCAAGCTTCGACATCTGTCGCAAATGTCCGAGTTACTGTATTCCTTCCCTCCTGCGAGAATTATTTGGTTGGATTGCTGCTCCATGCTTCAATATGGATGTCTAGCGTGTTCGAGGGGGGCAAGGTGTATGGTGGGGTGTTCAAAGATCAGACAAACCCGATTTGGTGCTGGTGCTGTGCGATTCTCCTACTGAAGAGTAGAGCGGAGTGAAGATGTACAAACATTTAATATATGCGGAAGCCCATCGGTTCGACCGGAACAGTGACACTAGCTGCGTCCAGCCAGATATGACTACTATCAGTCCAACGAAGGGTAGCCAATAGCCTAATGGGGCTGTGGGAGAAACACTGCACTGCCTCGTCCGCTCCGAGTCTCTTACTCTTCGGTGCCGTGAAAGAACAAGCTTCATTGGTAGTCTGTGGTGTGATCGGACAACGCATCAAGCGGGCAGGGCAGGAGGGGCTGACAATATACAGTACGAAGGCAACTGCGGCTAGATCTGTTTTGCTAACCGGTGTAATGTGTGTGTGCTTGCCGCGTTACTCTCCGAGGAATGTATGTTCTCTGAGGATTCGATCTCCTTCGTCCTCCCCGGACCCCTTCTGATACTGTAGTAGTCAATACATACTTCGTTCGGGATGTAACGCTATCGACCCAGGCGCTGGGCCAGAAATACGGTTCACACCAAAGCTGGAGACCCTCGAACTGATCTAGGGTGAGCCGCGAGTAGGTTTTACTCATCTTGGTATAGGATAATCTAAACAGGTCAATAGTTGACAGTGAGCGCTCGCTGCCTACAACGGACGTAGTACTTATATACTCTATATAATAAGGTATAGCTAAAGCTTAAAGAGAACCCTTAGGATAGGCCCTAAACTAGCTCTCGCGGGCGCTCCACTGTATCTCCCGTGCTCGGCCGGGGCTCCCCCGTTACTCCTTCACGTGTATAATTAAAGCGGCCTCACTCCCCTTCCTGAACGAAAATGATAACGATTGAAACATGGACATGCGTGCGTGAAGGATGAATCAATGAGATAGGAGTCTCACATCGTATCGCGCCAGACCATATCATACAGACCTATGTGCGGTCGATAGCAGGTCGATGCTTTGATGGGCCATGAACTCGTCCAATTACTCCGTACGTACGTGTGTCTGTACATGTACATATTCTATGCACGGCAAGAGAGCAGAGGATAGATCATGGAATAGATTATAAGGATCTCAAGTGTAGCTTATATTCCAGCGATTCGAGGAAGGTTCGTTGACATCAGACCCGATCAATCCTAGTCGATCCCGGTCTGCTTCAACCCACACAGCAATCAATTCGTCTGCGCCCTTCCCGTCGTCGCCGCTACCCTCCCCTTCGCCGCCTCTGCCCTCAGAAACCTTCCGACTTCGGTGTTGGCAGGCTGGTTCTCCGCCAATGCACTCAAGCCACCACCATCCCGCCGTTTGGTTCGGCCAAACAAGCAACCCCAGAGATCTTCCTTGTCCACCATCTCACCACCGGACTTTCCAGCGGTGAACAGGCGGGTGAGGTCTGCGGCTTGCAGCTCCATCGAATTGGCCGCGTCGATCGCGTTTTCTTGCAGGGCATTGTCCGCGCGAGGAGCCTTCGCGATCGAAGCCGAGGTCGTGGTCGGTTCGATCTTGCCTTTGCCCTTCTCGTCGATGCTGCTGTTGGTTTTCATGTGGGCCAACCGTCTCGTGACGCTGATGTCGTAGATGGACTCCTCGACCGTGTCGGCGACAAGGTACATCCAAACGTTTGTCGCGCGGTGTTGGCCGATCCTGTGCACTCGGGCTATCGCTTGCAGCTCGATCGCCGTGTTGATCAGCGGCTCACAGAGGAAGACGTGGTTTGCAATGACGAGGTTCAAACCCGTCGAGTGCGCTTTCGCGTGGAGCAGGAAACACTCGACGGCCGGGTCGGATTTGAACTTCTCCGTGCCATTCTTCACGTCGATGCGGGTGCACGAAATCTTGACCGCTTCGAAGGCGCGCGCGAGGACGTCGATGAATTCTCGGTATTGCGAGAAGATGATCGACTTCGACCCCGGATCATGCTCGCGGAGCCACATGAGATGGCGGCAGAGGAAGTCGATCTTGCTGCCGTAGCTGGGTCCTCGCATGTCGACGTCTTTGATCTGGTTCAACATGGTCGTGCTGATGTCGGAATAGATCGACTGGTCGTGCTGGCGATCGGAGCTCGAGCCTGGCGACGACGCGGTCGAGCCAGCAGGAGATTCCGCCTGCACAGCAATCTCGGCAGGCTTGTATGTAATGTCGTAGAAGCCGTTGGGAGGTAACCTGGTCTTACACACGGGGCAGTTGTGGTGCTGATTGCACCACAGCATGAAGCACTCCTTGCAGAAACTATGACCGCAAGAGGTCATTGCCCCAACTTCAAATTGGTCGGTGCAGATGAGGCAAACTCTGGGTGCGGTGGACTTCGAGTCGTCTGTCTTCATGTGAACCAGGTATCGGAGTTTGGCTGAAATGGAATCAATCTTCTGCTGTAGCCTGGCCTCATCGGCGAGAAAGGTCTGGTAAAGCCGGTCGTCAAGCGGCTGTCCGACCGTGTCCTCTCGATAGGGGGCGACCTGGTCGGACAGCTTTTGCAGTGCTCGGTAATACTCCAGTCGGCTGTTCATCGTGTCTCTGAAGTGGTTGACCTCCTGTTCAAGAGCCGTCAGAGCCCTCACCTGTGCGGCCCCAAGTTCCTGCACAGTCTTGAGAAGTCGCTCCAGTATCGCCAGTTCGTGGCTCGCACGGCTCTGGTTGTTGCCCTCCTGCCACTGCAGAGACGAGACCATCTGTCTGAGCTGGGCGATGATGCCCCGGAGGCTACCAAACTCACCAACCTTCACACGCTTCTGTTCACGCTCCGCCAGAAGCTTAAGCATCACGTCGGGAGCTGGGCCTTCGCCTTCCTTTGCGATGCTCAGGAATTGCTTCATCTCCTGTTTGATGAGCATGTTCTCCTGGCCACTTATAGCCTCAGTGCGGTCGGCTAGCAAGGCCCTGAGGGCTTCCATATAGGCGTACATCTCGTCTTGGTGCTTCGTCGAGCTCTCATACTCGTCGCCCTGTAGTTCGACGCCCTCGTCCTCATCAATCAGAGCTTGGCTCAAAAAGTCCGCCATCTTTTGCCGGAGGTCATGGAATTGTTCTGCTTGGACATTCATGGCTTCACAGTAGAAATGAATCTTTTCGAAGATCTTTCTACTTTCGATCCCGCCGAAGCCTGTTGGGGCTTCCATGGTGGGGATTTGGGGAGCGCCGCCGGCAAGGTTCGCTCTGGTTGTCGTCACCAACTTGTTTACATGCCGGGTAACCCCCTTCAATAGCTCGGCGCGGATCGACTTTGCTTTTTCGTACGAGGCTGTTTCCTGTTTCTCTATTTGCTGATATCGCTCACTCTCCGGTGGATGAGCCGACTTGAGCTGGAAGAGCGCGTTGGCCATGAAGAAACAAGCAACGTGGTGCGTTTCCAGAGCGGATCGCACTCGAGCATTCAGGGCGGATAAGCGGAGATTTGCCTCGTCGTCGCCCTCCTTCTCCCTACTGCCGCCCCCTTTCTCCTTGTTGACCCCCAAAGACAGACGTGCTTGGTCATACTGTGTACCGCACTCCCTCACCATGATCAGGGATTCGTTGAAGGCTTCTCGCCAGATCTTGAGCGCCTCCCCACTCGCCTTGGCATTTTCTTTGAGTTGTCCTCTTCTTATCTTTGCTGTGAGTCGACCACGCTGTGCCGTACGCAGTTGACCCTCATGCTGGTCGATCATGACATCCAGAACTTCCTCGACGGTGCGAAGAGGTCCGTCCGTTTTTCGACCTAACGCGCGCCTGTTGCGACCGCCGACTTCTGGGTGCAGGCAGGTCTGACGGAGGCGGGTCAAGCAAGTCCGCATCTTTTCCACCACCGCTGGTGATTCCGGATCCCATTCGTCTGTGAGAGGCGCACCTTCACGGTCAAGGTCCAAGTCTTCGCAGAGGTCTTGGAATAGCTGGCTGTAGTGCTGTTCTTCGATAGGAGTAAACGGGATGGTAATCGTGTGGCGGCTCTGGGGCGGTAGCCGTAGGTCTTCGCGGACAAAGTCTTTAGAATGCCTCATGACGACTTCTCCCAGCATGTCCCGAAACATCGGTCTATAGTACGTAACGAGATGATCCCATAGCCGAGGGGACCGGCACCACGGGGAATACCCGAGAAACATCAACAAGCCAAAGAGATCTCGATGGCCCTTCCGGAGCGGAGTGCCTGTGACGGCCCACGCATGAACTCGCGGGATCAGGCGTGCAACTGTGGCTGCTGCAGATACACCACTTTCCACCATCTGCGCTTCGTCCAAACAAACACGCCACCACGAAACCTGGGTCAATGGGCTTTTGGGCGGCTCTTCGCGCGTCCTGTTGTTGCGCAGGTTGCGGTCGGGCTTTTCTGCAACATAGTGGACCTCTTTTGCTAGGACGTTGTACGTGGTCAGTACTACGTCCTGATCTAGGAGATTTTCGAGCTGCGACTCGCCCGATTTCTTGAAGCTGCTCAGCCCTTGATAATGGTACACGCGTAGACTAGGCGCATGTTCCTGGATCTCGTTCTTCCACTGCTTGAGTATTGATGGCGGCGTGATGATGAGAGTCGCGGAAGAAGGTAGCAACCTGGACGGCTCCACGGGCTTCGTCGGCCTGGGGTGCAGACATATCAGAGCAATGACCTCCAAAGTCTTACCAAGGCCCATCTCATCTGCGAGAACTCCGCCCTCGGGGGCTTTGAAGTGTTGCCTGACAGCGGCCAGATCTGTACATGCAACGCCCAATGAGTGATTGACATAGCAAGTTTGGCCAGACCGGGCATTAAGCTTCTCGAACCCGTGGGGAGACTGAGGGCCGACGCTCGCGTTTCGGGCCCGGAAGCGTCCATCCGGCTGCTCGACCACGCCTTCCCTTGAAAGCAGCCACCTCACAGCACGTCTCTGGAAGGGAAACAATGTGGATTCGAGAGCTGGAATCTCGAGCTCCCGAGAATTGGCTTCCGACTTCTCGGGGACATGCACGTTGTCGTAGAACTGGCGAGGTTCCCACGGTGCGAATACCGGCGAGATGGGCCTTGTGGGCGGCATATACTTTGCGAGAATATCAAGCAGTGCCGGATCTACCTTATCTCTCAGTGCCACTGTATCTTCCCACAGAATGCAGACCTCAAGTGTGGTACCCTGACTGGACTGTCGGACTAGGGCGTAGGTGCACGCAAGGGGTAGCGCCGCAGGATGTTTGTATCTCGCCACCGATTCGAGTTTCCTAGCATCTTCCAAAATCTGCAGATTATTGGACGGCCCGTGGTCTATCATAAACCGCTTTTCACGAGGCCATCTTCCGCGCATGAATCCGATTTCATGGCCTCCTTCGCATTGTGTCACTTCCCGCAGAGTGACCGCCAGGGAAGCGCCATCGGATCCAGCGGCGAGGTACGGATCAGTGGATACGTCTGTGAACCTCGCCCGAGCAAGGACGATATAGTCACAAAACGGAGCAGGAGGAGCGGAATAGTCTTCGTCGGCATCTCTGGATATCCGCCGTCTCTTTGGGGCAGGCTCCTCGAGTCCCTCCATAGCCGAGTCGATGGCACGCGAGTAGAGAGCGAAGTGTCGGCGATGAGGCAAAAGTAGGTGACGGCGAGGGCGAGCGAAGGAGCAGGCAGAAGATCGGACCGCTCGTGACTGGCCGTTATCGATAAGGAAGCCAAGGCGCCGGTCAAACCACGTGGGCGGGGTACGGGTATCTCACGTGTTCACGTGACACCTTACTAAGCGGGAGACTCCCTCCCCTCTGTGCCTCTACCCCCTACCCCCCTACGATTAGGCGAGCTCCAAGTGCGAGTATTACCTAAACAGAGCCGCGGAAAAGGTTCGCCAGGCTTGCAATCCAGGGGCCCAGCGGCGCTGATTAGGCATCAGTTGATGTCACTGGCGGTCGGTGCCTGAATTGAGCATTACTTGCCTCCTAGGGTAACGCCGTTAAGCGATTTCCTGTGCCTATCGGTGCCAACGAACTTGGCGCTCTGGCGTTTTCTTGTTTAGTGGTCGCGGGTTGTGTTGTCGCCACCGGCAGCAGAAGCTAAGCACAGCTCGACGTCCCCTCCGCAACATTTTTGCCACTTCGTAAGGTGCAGAGTCTCAGTTCAATGCCATAATTCGTGACTTCTGGTGCGCTGTTGCCAGGAGCCCGACGAGGAGCTGTCCTCGTCATCTATGTTGCCTGTCTGGCTGCCTCGGACTAATCCCCAAGCAGGCGCCCTGCTCGGGCTGACTGGTGCTTTTGTGCCTCCATGTCCCTTGCGACCATGAGTCAAGCAGAATGCGACGGATCTCGGGGCGGCGGATCCGATACCTGACTCTGGCCGCCTGCATCCCTGGTTCCACCATCCTTGCCTTTGGACTCCAGGGCTTCGATGTGCTTCATCAACGATTGGTTGAAGTCCCTCAGCATGACAATCTCATCCGCCTGCGTCTTGACTCGGGCTCTCAGCTGCTCTAGCTTGGCTTCGCTGCGCAATCGGTGGTTCCGTTGTGCTTTCCTATTCTGTTCTTTTCGCCTCTGTCGGAGAACCGTTGTTAGCTGATTCAGCTTCGGACGACGTGCCATGATGAAATGCGGCACGCAGTGGGCGACGACAGGCAAAAGCCGATGAGTCGACGGGAACTAACCTCTTTCTTGTCGCGTTGACATATCTCGCAGGGGCTTTGTTGACCAGCGCATCGACCGTGGCCGGGACATTCAACCTCGGCGCTCGGACTTTCTTGGATCGACGAGTCGGCACGTATCAGGCGTAACGACTCGCCAGGACTGCCGTATGCTTCCGGCGCAAAGTCGAGTGGAGAATCGAGTGGTGTCAGATCGTCGGCCAGGGTGGGAGGGACATTGTTCGGCATCACAGAGGGGATTATGTGACTGAGCTGCAGGTTATGTCAGGGAAGCTCCCGGCCCACAGACCTGGTAATGTCATCACCCTTACATCAGAGAAATCGGTACATATGTCCATTTCCATGGCATAGAAGTCCAGTGTCTGCCAGTACTGCCCTGGTATGTAACAGTACGGATTGTTCTCTGGACGCTGCGGTTGGGGCTGAACTCGCTGCGTGTCGAGGCTGCCGGCGTGGAAGACGGAGACGAAGCTATTCATGTTGGGAGCCGCGTCTTGAGATCTCTTCCACGGCGTCGTGGGCTTTTCTCGCATCGTGGTAGATGGATGGTCGGTGTGCAGTCTGGTCACTTGTGAAAGAGGACCGCAAGGAATGTCGATAGAGCGTTATCAGGCGTGCAGTGAAGCGCGCGAACTGTGATCCTCCAGAAAAAGAACTGTACGGTTGACGTAGGAGAAGGCGCAGCGGAGAGTTATAGTCTTGTAGAAACAATCTGCGTGAACAGTTGGAGATCAGAACAGCAGTGTGGTCAATTGAAGCAACGGCAGCCTCGTAATGCTCGTGAATCAAGTGGTGCTGCTGCGCGGAAATGCCACCGCCTCATTGGATTGCAGCTTTTCTGTGGGAGACGATGCGTGAGATGGTATGTTGTTTGAGTGCGAAAGGACAAGGTTGCGACCGACTCCGCCAGATACGAGGAGATACGTCTTCCTGTACTTGTATGGTGGAACCCCGTCGATCTGACTGTTTGATTAATCAGGATCCTGCATCAGATGCGCTGCCCAGCGCCACCAGAGAGGAGAGGTAGCGCCCTATTTGAGCAGTTTGGCCAAAACAACAAAGGCGCCGGTAAGGAGTGGATTGGGGCCAGCCACGTGCATGAGACGCCGCCAAATCGAATCCGGTAATGGGATGGATTGAGCTGGTGAGCAAGGCCCGAAGCACAAGAGGTCACTGAGGCGAATGGTTAGCGGGCAACGGAGTATACTTGGTCAGGCGTCCTGTCATATTGCTTCCCGTTCTTCCAGGGTGCGACTCGCGATGGGCCGGGGTTCGTTGCCAGGGCCTCTGAACCAGCCAACTCGAGAAAATCCTCCTTTCCGTTCTCGTCTTGGGTGATCGGGAATCATGTTCTGTTTAACCTTGTTCGTTTTCCGAGCGAAGCTGTCTCGAGGATGTATGCAAAGAAACGGGAAACAGCCACAGTCGTTATTGGACGGAAGCCATACAGTGGATACTTCACTTGGGCAGGTGTTGATCGAGAGCACTAACACACAGCTTCTCGTCCACCGCTTCAAGAGATGCGCGCCGCTCATCTCCTTCATGGTGTGGAGCTCATGTCTAGTGAACTGTCGAGAAATGAGATGTCTTGTCTTGCACTCAACCTCGCTTCGACGTGCTACAACCGCATCATGAAAACGATCTCCTCGGGGTGTTTGATCCCAGTCAGGGAGCCATTATCGTGCCATCCAGTTCTCAAGCACGCCCGGGGACTGCCTTCGGGGATATTGATCGACTTGCCCACTACTATATCTAGACGAGACGATATGCTGCGGGGATGAGGATGTGTAAGAGTGCCTGGCACGGACATGGTCAACTGCAACACTGAGCAGGGTCTGTTCTCTAGACGGGATGCTGGTCGGGCAACTGGATGTGGGATGCTACAGCAGTTTCCGCAAACATTAGTCGCGATAATCCGCGGTATGGGCTTTTCGGGAATGCTTTCGGCCATGGGTTGGAGTTGTCAAGACAGGGACGACGGGTATGGGGAGTCAGTCATCTTCACATGGCCTAGCGCTCGCCGTGGAGGGGCCTCGGTGTCACTGCTGGGCCAGACGAGATTGCCGAGCCGTTATGTGCGGGTTCAGGCCCTCTAGGGACTTGGGACCATCCCTTTAGTTTCATGTCGGGCTCTCAAGTCTGGGCCTCGATATGACTCAGCCATGTGCTTCAATAAGTCAGCAATCGCTTGTGGTTGATTCTTCAATCAGGACAATCACGTGGGCGCCGCTGCCACTCTTCGTTCAAAGCACTGGTTCACATGGAGAATAGGAGTGCAGACCTCATGATCCAGGCTGGTATGGGAATCGGTTCCGAGTTACTTCGAACGCGGCAGCTAGGAAGGCCCAGCGCCGCGCTTGTTGATTGCATGTATTGACGTTTAATGCCAAAGATGAGACGTCCCCCATGGCGTCGGTATCCAAAGCCTTCAAATCCCCCCTAGTACACAGCAGGTATGAAAGAAGCCATTTTAAAGTGCGTGCCACCTGTTCAGGCAGTCGTAGAGATTTGTGTGGCTCCTTAAGACTGCGGTGTGCTAATATCTTCGCTCTAGAGGCCGTTTATCATGAGTGCACTGTTCCCAATGATGATTTCAATCAAGTTGATTGGGAAGGACAAAGGCCCGGCCGATAGCCCAGTATGAAGCAAGCCGCAGACCGAGATGTGGTTCGCTCCAACAGGTTGCAGACCCACGCCCAAGAGCCATGGACCGGCGAACCAAGGCAGACAGTGTGGGTTCTAGGAGATGTGAGGATGGCGCCAGGAACGGATGCATGAAGAGGTTGGTGGTGGCTCGACCCAGTCTCGGTGGGTTGCAAACTATTGAAACGAGAGCTTCTCCGGCAGTTGCCCACCAGTCATGATGAATGGAGAACGGCGTTACCCAGCCCTGAACAAGCACGGCCCTTAAAAGGCGATGGAGCTTCTCCCGAGGACAACAGCCCCGAGCCTGCGAGATCAGCTCACCGTCATTTGAACGGGACGTTACGTTTGTTCTTTAAGCTCCGGGGCGCATCGAACGCAAAGGAGCACTCTGGAGAACTCAACGAGCTTGGCCACAAAGCAGTTCGAGAGGTAAGCAGGAGCAGATCATCCAAAGCTTCTGTCACGGCCTGGTCAGGCCGGTTGATGAAACAGCTTACGACCCCAATGAGAACCGGTACGAGACTCCATCCCTTTGCGTGGCTCACTCGACGGCTCATGAGCTCAGAGATTGGTCGATCGTGCTCATACCATGACTTGTTTGAGAATGGGACATGCCCTGGGATCGTGCCGGCATATCGCCACGGTGAGCGCCGCCATTAGGCATCATCACAACGTTAGGGGGTGGCGGCATTGTGGACGGCTTGTAAGTCGAGTCGGCTGGCAAGGTGGAAGCCTTATCCAAGCACAGGTGTCCAACGGGCGATGGGTAGAGTTAGCGCCTCCACCTTGCATGGATTGACTGAAGGGGGCCTTAGTCTGCAGTGTCGTCCCAGATGTATTATTCCCCCATCAGGCCGAAACCCACATGGACTGTCTGGGAAAGAAGGGACAGACCTACCCGGTGTCTGCTTCACTCCCTGGCAGCCATGACTGGGTGGGGCTTATCTCGCACGCGGCGTGCACACAGATATAGATCATGGGCCTCCACTAATGTGATGCTCCTGTTCTCCTTCGTTGCAGTCGAGGACGTGTCATAGTAACTCTGGAATGCTTGACTGTCTGCGAGCTGCTGCTGAGCTTTCCCCAGAGTTCCGTCAGCACATGTGTGGGCCCATCACCGCAGCCTACAAGGCGTTGACGAGGTATGTTGCCACAGACTGCGATCGGCGATTAGCAGGCCGAGATGTGCTGTACTGAATGTCAAAACTGGACATTCATTGATGAGCGATCGCAGGATGCCAGGTGCTGGAAGCTGCAAATCCTCTCTCATGAGCAAGTCCGATTAATAATGGGGATGCTGGGTTTGTATGGTGCCCTGCATCTGGCTGAACCTGTGCTGTTGTGCTCGGACGTATTACCAATACCTTAGGGAGCAGGGTTTTCGCCATCTTTCGACGGACAAATTTCTTCTGCGATGCTAAGAGTCGAGATCCTGAGCAGAAGGTCGTCGACTGTACAACGTTGAAGGCATTTGCGGTGCCCATTTGCTGTTGCCTGCAGAATGGGCTGCAAAGATTCCGAATGTTTGCCACGCTGAGGCTGAGCCGGTTCAGCGCGGAACAATCTGCTGGCCGTGTTCGGACGAGCTTGGAAACATCACAGACTGCCTCTGAGCACGCAGCAGCAGCAATGGCGCCATCAGCATCGGTTGAAGAATATCCGTCGCAATACGCTGCGTATTCTACAGTTGCCACTCCGTGGTCCTGGGTCAGGTTGGAGGCTACGTGCGCTACACGTCTGGGGTACGAATACAGGCCGGAGAGGTCGCAAGGGAGGCCTGATACAAGCACCTCGTAACATCAATCCATATCCACATCGCTCTCTTCACCATCGACATCGCCATTTGCATCCGAGTCGTCGTCGTCGTCCATGTCGTCATCGCTTCGTTCAGCGAGCAGATCTTGTGTGATTTCGTCATTGAGATCTCGCCCTGCGATCCTCGTAGCTTGCGAAGTTCTTCCATTGTTAGGGGCTGAAGGATGTGCTGGCAACCTGTGCGCCCGGCGTTTCTTGCTTGTGCCGTTCGTGACTGGCCGAGAAGCTGCTGCATTGAAATTGCTTGGGGCCGCATGGTGGCGATGGAGACGGGCATGGTAGACTCCCAGATCACGATCCCCACTCCAAACTTCCAGGCGTCTCCCCGTTCTCCTCAGGAGCCCGGCCCACGATTCCACTTCCTCGCCGTAGTCATCGGGCTCATATCCGTCAGGGAGAGGCTTAGCTTCGGTGTCGACGTTGGTGTCGCCATACGATCTGCGGCCAAGCAAGCCGCCAAAGCCAGAGCCGCCCGCTTCTTCTTCCTCCTCGCTGTCATAAGTGGGAGAGAGCTCGCTAATTCGCCTGGCGGCTTTGAGCAACCACCTTCCCCCCTGTCTGATCTGCCGGGCCTCTTTGAGGGCTTGTCTGCGACGTCTTCTGAGCGCCCATTCGACTCGGCGCTGTCTGTGCTCTTCTAGCTCTCGCTGGTAGCCCGTCCTAGCTCTGGCCTTGGTGCCTGCTCCCACGCCTCCGGGCTCAGCTCGGAGCATCTCACTCTCGTTCTTGCCGCGGGGTGTGCCGAACTGACCGATGACCGCATGGTTAGTACCACCAGGTTGCAGAGGCTGGGGTGTTCCTCGGTAGCGATCGACAGTGTCGGGTGTGCCGGCATTGCGGCCTGGTTTGAACACGCTCCTTGGGCCATCACTCTGTCTGGGCCCTCCTCTGATGCGCGTGGGAGTGTTCTTGCCCCTGACACGCTTGTATCGCCCACGGCCAGGGTGAGGGTCAACCGCCTCCCAATCATCATCAAGACTGTCGGCTTGGCCTCCGAGCGCACTGGCCATGACATGTCCATGTGCATTGAGGACTTCTGGAGCAGGGGACCGTCCTACACCGGGACTAGCACGTGAATCGACGTCCGAGACCAGAGAGTCTTCGTCCCCATACGCAGCACCCCTCTTCAGGCGTTTGAGCGCCTTGTGGTCTGGATTCCCCGGGTCAGCCATAACCAGTGGTGGATCGTTGGCATTATCCGCCATTATCCGCCTCCTTTCTTGGGTCATTTTTTCAGCAAAGGCAATCTCTTCTGGAGGGTCAACATTTTCAGCATCTCCTTCTTCCTCTGTGATCATGACCAATCTGGGCACCAGCAGTGGAACGGTGTCCGGGTCGTTGGGATCTTCATCGTCTTTGTATTCTCCAGGGCCATATGGGTTTCGCAGAGCGTCTTCTTTGGTGAAGTTCGACTCAAGATACCACCACATGAGCCACAAGAATGCCCTGGCCCTGCTTGCAGATGAGATGGTTGGGCGCATGGCGAGGTCAAAGAAGTCAACTTTGTCGGTGAAGTGCGTCTCGCTGATTCTTGGTGCAACTTGGGACAAGACGAAGATCAGGTTAACCGGATTCGTCCTCGGAACTGGCTTGGCCTTGAGCTCCTGAATGCTTCGAGGCTCGACAGTGTCTTCGCTGGCCCCTTTGAGAATGCTCTTCAGCCTGGGAGCATCTTGTAATGACTTGTAGTCTCTCTGGCTCTTGTACGCTTGCAGCGAAGGGATGGAGTGGTATGTCCTCAGCTGGGCCCTCATTTCGGGAAAGAAGTTGAGGGTGGTGTTCATGCGGCCGACATTGACCAGGAGGCATATCATGGCCATGTTATGTGCAGCCTGCCGGTCAAACTGAAGCCTGTCTTTCAGAATCTTGCTCGTCTTTGAACTTCTAGCCATGCAGTCGACATAGATTTCTGAGAAGAAGCAACCGGTCTTGCCATCGCTGATCCGCGTGAAGACGGGTTGTGTATCCTCGATGACCATTTGCAAGAACTCGAACTGTATCTCCTTGCGCCATAGAGGTGTTCCATCCGGCTTCTTAATATGCCTAACCTTGCTGCCGGAGTAGACCGAGCCCACGGTGCCGTTGGCTTGTCTTCTAGTGCCAACTGCCGTACCGATTGTCCTAAGATCTGACTCTGGAGTTGCTTCTGACTTCTTCGTTCTTGAGTGGGTGGCAGAGACGACGCTGCCCTCATCTTCGGTCCCCTCATGAGGTTGCTCGTGTATCCAGATTGCACCCTTCCGCGGTCTCGCTTTCCTTCCTGAAGACGATTTCTGGCGGCCTGTTCGACGACTGGCTGTTGGAGTGGAGCCTGCAGGGGGCTCTTCGACCGACTCAATCTGCTCGTGTTCAAGATCTGCAAGATCAGGTTTCGTGTCGTCGACTTGGTCATCGATGGTGTCACCGTCAGAGGGCGCCGCCGAGGGCTCACGGGACGTCATCGTGGTCGGATGTTAAGCAGCGAGGCTAAAATATGGATCGAAGGGACATGAGAATCGACATCAGCGACGTACCCAGCTAAGATGCCATGGGTATTTGGTCAAGGAGAGGGAGAGCATGGGGCGCGACTCACCAAAAGCGTGATTCGCGGCTCGGAAAACCTGCCTCGGCCGAATTTTAAAGCTGCGGCTTTTGAGACTCCCGTCAGTCTCACTTCATTGTATCCTCACTTTTGTTTACGAGCCACTTGGAGATTGACTCTGGCAGACGCTGCATTCTTAGTTCGTGCTCATGAGGCCACGTCTTTAGCGATTATACAAAAGCCGGCACGACGTATTTACAATGCTCTCGTATTTTGAGATGCGGCCAAGCGCCCAACCAGCCGTGAATGATGACCAATTAAACAATGCCATTTGCTGCATGATCACTCCAAGGGCGCGAAATATTGAGGGAGAAGCTCACTTTTACACAACTATCCTCACATAAATTATAGGTCTAGAGAAGCTTGTTTGACACGTATTGCGATGCTTCGAGTAAGTCGGATAGCTTTCGTTCAAGCCTACTAACAATGCGCTCCCGCCCCTCCAATCCCGACCTTCAAGACTACGACATTGACCTCGAAACGGGCTTTGTCGCCGCGCACCCTACAGAGCTGCCCGCCTACTATGCGGCGTGGTGCAAGCTCGTTTCGGAGCTTCCATGTCTCCTCGAGTCGAAGACCTTTCAGGCAAAAGTCGACGATCTTGAGCTCCTCGGTACGGATCACCTCACGGTCCCGGGGCACTGGCAACGTGCGTACGTGCTCCTAGGCTTTCTAACTCAAGCCTACGTCTGGCAGGAGAAGACGACGCCTTCAGCTATTGTCCCAGCCAACCTAGGCGAACCTTTCCTCAAAGTCTGCGAGTACCTGGGAATGAGACCCGTCTTAAGCTATGCCGGGCTCTGTCTATGGAATTGGACACCACTGTCTCAAGATGGCGAAGCGCATCCAGCTCAAGCACTGAGTGACTTTCCGAGCATCAAGTCATCCGCTTCATTTACCGGAACAAGAGACGAAGACGCGTTTAATCTGGTTCCTGTGATGGTTGAGGCCCAAGGTGCCAAGCTCGTGCCATTGATGCTCAAAGCAATACTGGACAACCGAAAAGGCGTCTCGCAAGATCTACCCTCGATCTTTGACGTCTGCGCCACAACGCTTTTGAAAATGGGAGACCTCTTGTCTGTTCTGCACAAGAACTGTGATCCAACATTCTTTTATCACGTGATACGTCCAATGCTGGGAGGTAGTGCTGGGGCGGAGGAGCAGGGATTACCAGACGGCCTCACCTTGAGACGCAGCAACGGGCTCCAGGAAATTGTCAAGTGTGTGGGAGGCAGTGCCGGGCAAAGCGCTTTCTTTCAATTTCTCGATCACATGCTGGGCATTCGTCACGAGTCCAAGATGCTGGTTGGGTTGAGAGGTTACATGCCGAAGAAACACAGAGACTTTCTGGAGGCGGTGGAATTGTTGCCCTCGCTGCGTGGCGTGATTGACCAACACCCAGAAGAGCCTGGTCTGCAGACAGCCTTTCAACCCGTCATCGATGCATTTCAACGCTGGAGGACAAAGCACGTCGCCGTCGTCTCTAGATACATTGCCCTACCTGCTGCGGCTCAGATGCAAAGCAAGCCTGCCACTGAAGCAAGAGGGACCGCGGGCTCACTGCCGATCCCGTTCTTGAAGCAGTACCGAGACGAGACCACTTTCGAGCCCGTACACTGATACCCTTGGAGCGTCAGATGGGTGCGTGATAGTGGCTACTGTCCAGGGAACTTTGTTTAGACGACGCAGGTCAAGGTACTTTGCCTTTGCGGTTTACTCGGCAGTAGCAGACTCTCAGATATGTCTTCGAGATTACACTGCCTTCGTCAGTGACATTCGGCCTTATAAACTAAATACCACCTGCTTCCCCTTAAGGTATTTATTGTTTAGTCTCATCGCCATGGAAATAGAGCGCACCCTGATGCAACGCACTGTAGCCCTGAAGCCCATCCTTTCCAGGCGTTTACCCGGACTTAAGCTCTTAAGATCGTCCACGACGGACCCGCTCCCACGACCATGCACTCTTTGACGAAGATAGAGCCAAGTGATGTGATTGAAAACTACACTGTTTCTACATCCAGACTGAGGCGCAGAAACACCCGTCTTTGCGTGCTTGGTGTCCAGGTTGGGTCAACCGAGAACTGGACCGAGTTTCACGCTCCTTTCCCTTACGACAAACGCCATCTGCCGGCTTGTGACCAGCACATGGCGGACCTGAGTCCAAGATTTCCGAGAGCGACTGCCAGTTCAGGGGCAGGTTGTCGGACGTGCAAGGTTCGGCGAATCAAGGTAAGAGAGTCTCGCCCTGTTACCGGCTCCAAGTAACCAGATCAGTGCGACAGAGCGCTCCCGGCATGCCACAGATGTGTCAAATCCGGCAGAGTATGTGTCAAGGACCATGCGACAAGCGGCGGCTTCGCCATTCATGTTGAAAATCGATACGCCAGTGGGGTGATAAAGCGACCAAGAGGTCCGCGCTCGAGCCTTCTGCGGGCGTTGGATTTCGACCTTCAGACCCGCGCTCTAGTCTACTACCTGAACTACCACCTGCACACGCCGTCGGAAGTGCAAAAGCTGGTGGGGAATGTTCAGAACAGTGTTTGTCAATGGGCTTCTGTTACGAAGCACTCGCTCATCGACTTGGCAATTTCTTCCATGGCTCTGGCGGTCTTTTCACGCACACAGCACCATCAGGCGGCAGCGACGGAAGCTCGGGAGAAGTACGACCACTTACTGCGAACCGCACAGGTCGCGCTGCCGGGCCTAGTTCAACGAGACGTTGATGCCGCTTTGCTTGCAATCTTTCTCATGAGCCGATATGAAGACTCGATGCATGCCCCGGAAGAAGTGCTATCGGCTACAGCCTTCAGAAGCTATTCGCATCACGACGGCGCGACTGCCATTCTGAAGATCTGGCATGAAAATAGTCTCAAGATCATCCAGCCGGCATCCGACATCATCAAACACTCGCGCCGCGGGATCATCAGGTCCTTCCTGTTGCGGCAGATGGCAGTGCCGGCATGGCTGGCAGACGGCGCGCATTTTGGCGAGTATGGGCTGGAGCTCGAATACGACCAGCTCCTGGTCAGAGTGGCCAGCATTCGCCACCGATTCAAGGTCATTCAGCGAGAGAGGTTGCTGCACCACCACCGCACCCAAGAGGTCTACTTGCGGGCTCGGGACCTGAACACTGAGGCAGACGCGGTCAGTCACGCATTGCAGGACTGGTCCACACGGCTCCCCAGCACGCGGTGCCCCCGGCGACACCTCGTTCCCGCTTGCGTTTCCTTACCAAGGAGACACTTCTTCTCTTCAATCGTTTACAGTTACTCAAGCGTGGCCCACGCGGCTGTTTGGCTTAACTACTTCGCAACAATGATGCTGCTCAATAGAGCACGGTTGAGAATCCTTGAGCTCATTCGACCCGCATCCGATGATCTTGCTGGCGAGCAACAGCGTCGAGAGGAAGACTGTTGCTCGCAAATCAGGGTGATGGCGGACGCCATATCATCAAGCATTCCATTTGCACTCGACAGGTTCGCCCTTGCATCGTCTTCCAAGACGCCGGAAGAGCAGGAGTGGATTCTGAGTACAGACGAAGAGATCAAGCCATACCTGGGAAACATCACTGCGTGGCCTTTGAGCGTTGCCTCGAGTATTGGCGGGCTGGAGGGCGAGCTGAAAGACTGGTTGAAATCTGAGCTGGTACTTGTCGGAAAGACACTCGGTGCCGGTGTCCTTGAGTGCGCGCAATCTTACGACTGGATTGAGTTCTGATGCAAAAGAGGTTGCTTGACTCTAACGCGAGTACTCGCGTGTGTCTCTTCGACTACAATACAGTAGATATCATCATGGATCAAAGTGATCGACCGAAGTTGGCCCGATGCGCGTCGGATTGAGCACCGCGTCGACGCCGCTCACCGTCTCTTTACCAAGTTGACAATGTCCACTGCGTAGTCTAGACTGAACCTGACTGGTGTCCCCCGCCCCGGCAAAATGGTCAATTGGATCCTGGGCGAGAAGTTTTACCAGCGATACCCTCATCTAGACGGGGTGAAAGCTCTGTGGGAAACGAAATGGAAGTTCCCCTGCTCGATAGGCGTCTACCCTTTCCACGACGGCAAGCTCGAAGACTTTGAGCCAATCTTCGAGCGCCTGATTAAAGACAACGTGAATGATGCCTACACGGACAAATACACCGAATACTTCTTTCCGGCAGCTGAAAAGCTCACCGACGCCGCGATGTCAGCGCAAGGGTCCGACCGATCTAAGGCTGCCGCATTGTTCAAGCGAGCTGCCTGCGTCTACCGAATATCTCGATACCCTTCGCTCGATGCAGGCTCGGGGGTCAAGAGGAAAGCGTTCGAGCTGCAAAAGCAGGTCTACTTGAGGGGGGCGAGCCTATGGGATGCTCCCATGAAAGAGGTCAAGATTGCACATACCGCGGCCGAGGGGCCAGATGGCAAGGAAATACCTCTCTTCGTCAGACTACCTAAGGGAGCGAGCAGCGAGCACAAATGCCCTGTCGTGCTGTTGATAACAGGTCTGGACGGCCATCGGCCAGATAACAGGTGCGTCAACGCCCCTGGGTTCGTGAACTCGCCGGATACCACTAACTAGGCCCTGTTCAACTCGAATAGCGAGCGCACAGATGAGTTCCTCGCCCGAGGCTGGGGATGTGTCATTACCGAGATCCCCGGGACTGCCGACTGCCCTGCGGACCGCCGTGACCCTACATCCCACGAACGGCTTTTCACCGCGATCCTCGACTGGATGGACAGGCAGGCCTACTTCGACATGCGGAAATGCATGGCTTGGGGACTTTCCGCGGGCGGGTACTGCGCCAATCGACTGGCGCATACGCATCACTCGCGCCTCGCCGGAGTCGTCGCCCAGGGAGCCGGGTCTCATTACTTCCTGAGTCGAGAGTGGCTGGACCGCGTCGACGACCACGAATACCCCTTCATCCTCAGCGAAGCATACGTCGCCAAGTACGGCTACAAAGACTGGGAAGAGATGAAGGACAAGGCACAAGACGATTACAGTCTGGTCACCAACGGCATCGTGAACGGGCCTTCGTGCCGGCTGCTTCTCGTCAATGGCACCTTGGATGGTCTCGTGCCGATCGAAGACAGCATGCTGCTGATGAATTACGGGAAACCAAAGGAAGCCCGGTTCTATGAGAAGATGTTGCACATGGGATATCCGCCTGCAAACGAGAGCATTTGGCCCTGGATGGAATCTGTCATGGAAACGGCATCGTGAATGAGATGAGGCGCAGAAGGCCTTGAGGCTACAAGACCTTTTGTCATCCACTAGCGGAGAGAAGTCAGAAACCCTGCGAGTAAATCAACTCCCAGGCTCTAGCGTTAAACACCTTGCTCTCCTTGATGGTCTTGACCGTCCAGGGCGTGCTATTGGCAGCCTCCCCCTCCTTGCTGTCCAGCCCAGCCAATCCGTCCAGTTCGTGGATGGCCAAGTACTTCGGGAGCTCTTCTTCCGCCAGCGCCGTCCTCGGGCCGAGGATATACCTCGAGGAACGACGGTAACCAGGCAACTGATGCAGCATGTCAAGGTGCTCTTCTCGATACCACCGGTCAAAGTCGGCTTCGTCAACCACATCCATCTCGACCGTCACGCAGAAAGGAGGTGCCACTCGAACGGGGCGTCAGCATTACTTCCCCCTGCCGTCGCCTAGGCACCACTTACCTTCTCCCCGCCCGTCAGGGTCATAGTCTTGGATCAACTTATAATTCCGCGCGTGAAAGTCCCCTACATCGTGGGTGGGTTTGTTGCCCTCCCAGAGCTCGCTGAAATGCCGCACGCCGTCCAGATACTCCTTTGACTTCAAGGGTTCTTCCAAATCCGTCTGGTACAAGACCAGGTATTTGCGCGGAGCGCGCTCCTTGGCTGCGAGCGAAAAGTCAAAGCTCTCCCTGTACATGGCCGCGCGGACGGCCGTCTTGGTGTTGACCAGATCCGGGACCTGGTGAGAAGGATGTCAGTTGCGCATTTCGTTGAGGGGACATAGTACCGAGTACGCACATGTTCTTGGGTATACCATTTCACCCAGAGGTCATCGTCGACTCCAGACTCTGGCTTCGGCCGCGAGTTGACCCATAAAAGGTATTGTTGAGGCATGTGTGCTGGAGCTCGTTGACTGTTCCCGATTCGCGGTATATTGAGATCAACTTTTAAAGAACAGCCCTGACAACCACGCGAAAGCCTTTTTGCGGAGTACAGTATTTATTCTGTGCTTTTCAACATAGCCCGCCGAGTAGAATCTCTACCCTTGACTTGCTGTATGGAGTAGTCGTAACTGTATATGTACTCGGTGCTCCGTACCCCTGCCCCGCATGCGACCAGTCCCGATGTGTATTACCCGAGGCAGTCGCCCCCAGACGGCGCGCCAAGTGCTATTGGAGTCCAGACTCATTTCGTGTTGACTTTAGGTAACGAGTACTTGGTACATTCTATGGACGCACTAGTTTCTAGAACGACGGAGAGTCTCATACACTGACTCGGTATTTCGACGGAAAGGATACAGTAGGATAGGACAAGAACGCAACGTCCATCCGTACGAGTACTCATAATCTACCTTAAAGGTTGACGATCTACTATACGAGGTATAGGTATGTAGGTATGTATGTATGCATGTAAGCGGACATCTCGAGACAGATGTAAACTGTATCCACATCGCATAAACCCACCCCACCGAAGCAATGGACATCGAATCCATACTGTACAACAAGGCAAGCAGAACGAAGGGAATTGGAAGCCAGGCCCGCCCTCCCCTTTTTGGGTAGGCGACAGCTTCCCTTTTCCCAGCTTTTGTTTCTTCTTGCAGTGGTCACTTCCCCCGACTCCACCGGGTCGCTGAGATGTCAGATTCGATGTTGAGATAAGCTATGTACCGCTGAGCCTTTCAGTCATGGAGTATGCTCCTTTCGCCCTTGTACCGCAGTGGCCTCACGAGCTCACCATTCGCTTGTAACACTAAGGCGGTGGTGTGTTAATACGACGACCAGGGTCGTGACTTGCTGATCCCTCTCCACGCCGAACTCGAAGTCCACACTACACTACTTAGCCACTATCATCGTATTCAGCACAGTCCAGGCGCGATAGCAAAGTGATCTGGAGGTGTTGCTGATCACTGAATTGAACCGGCCGCCGTTGTCAAGGAGTTCGGCCCCGCTGCGGCACTTGCGAATCCTCACCGGTACTCTCATTGCCACCCGCTAGGTGGGTGCTGTCGCTGTGGCCTTGGCTATGAGCTTCTGGATTGCTCCCCTCCAAGTCATTTGGGCTCGACTGATATAGCACCGTGGTGCCGAGGATATAGTTGACGAGGGCAAAAAGACCTGCAAGACTTGCAACGAAAGCAATCTGTCCAGGTGGTTAGGCGGCTTGAGAGAGGCATGACGTATACTTGCCTTCATGTCCCGGTTCCAGGAAGCCTTGCGTGCGGCGTGATCCCAGATCAGGATGATCAGACCAATGATGAACAGGGCTATGCTGAGGTTGAGCAGCACCACTGGCAGCTGCCACATATAGACCTTGATATTGCTGATGCGCTTCGTGCTGGATGCTTGGAGCAGGTAGGGAAGGGCATGGAGGCCATCTCGATGACTTCCGAGGCGGTACAAGGCGATGCTCTGTTGCGATGCTGTCGAGACCGACGTCAGAGACAGAATCAGGGGGCTCGCCCACTGGAATTTCTCTATCTACCTTATGGAACCTATAATCTTGGAGCAGGGGAGTAGGGGAGTATGGATCAGAACTCGCCCACCAGCCATATACATAATGCAAATGCAGCCTGGATGATCGATCACGCTACGTACCTCGTACTGCCAGTCGCTTTAGCCCTTGGGAAGGTCCGTACTCGCGTACTCGTACTCGCAGTTGGAAAGGTGTACTCCGTAATATTTGTGGGAAAGACAGAATCATCAATACCTAGGTAGGCAGTAATGCTATGCAGATGCGGGAGGTGATGTTGTGATCTGCCAAGGTCGAGGCGGATGGCTATGTACACAGTACTCGGTACAGTACTCGGCCCTCCTCGACGCGACCAGCCGGTCCAGAAGAGTTAGTCTTCCACGTGACTTCGCGATGGCGTGTAGACCTTACGGGGGAGCAAGAGGACACACGCGCGCAGTGCTCTCGTGGCTCTCTACTCGCCCGCACCGTCATCTTGGCATCAAGCCACTCTGTCGAACTCGCAAAAGGGGGTTCGTAGTCCCGCCCGCCCGCCGTCACGTCGAAACGATTTATCTGGCAACATCTTCTTGAATCCCCTCTCCCTCTTTAAAACAAAGATTACTCTCCCGAAGAACGACTAAAAGCCAGAGAAGAGCACCAACGGGATTGAAGTCCTGTGCAATCAACCTAGAGAGAGAAAGAAAGTCGACCTGTACGATCACAAACATTGAACTCTGTCCATTCCCTTCGAACCACTGCCCGGTTCTCATACTATCATCTAGCTTCTACAGCCATGGTGCGTTATATTCCCTTCCCTTCTATTCCCTCTCATCGCGTCGGTGATATCCAGATTCCTGACATATACAGGCCCAAACACCCGCCCAACGCCGCGCCAACGAAAAACACGCCAAAACCGTCGAGCGGCGCATGGGCAAGCCCGAGTCCGCGATCAAGAAGAAGGAGACCAAGAAGAGCCCCGTTGGGATCGCCGCGGTTGGTATGTTTTTGTCTGCATTACCTTCGCTTTTGTCTGCATTTCCTTCGTTTTTGTCTGCATTTCTTTCCCCCCCTTTGTTTTTAGGGTCTGGGACCCGATCCATGGTGTATATGGTGATGCTGACTGTGTCTGTTCGAAAGTGGTGCTCATTTTCGTCATCATTGCGCCGCTGTTGATTGAGCAGATAAAGGTGTTTCCGTATCTGTGGAATCTAATCTTGGACCTGTTGGCCAAGATTGGGCTGGTTTCACGATGATTTCCATGAACGCATCTATTCTGCCTGTGGCTTGAGGAGCGAGATGTGGGTTTGAACTCTGCGCTGGGCGAGTCCTACATTGTTTGGGCCTAGGGGATACCTCAAGAAATAATATCAAGCGCGACAATGAGGGAGTATTCTTGACGCTTTCGCTCTCGAGTTTGATTAAGGGTATATGTGTACAAATTAGGTCTGCCTCCTTTCAGCGCTTCGAAGAGCCAGTCTTTTCGGCTTTCCCTCTCTCTTCCATGATTCTAGTAAGGAATCCCATTAGTGATCAACTGAAACTCGTCATACACTCGGGTTGTCACGTTGGCCGCGCTCTTCTTGATACACCCGAGCATAAATTCTGCCGCCTCCCTTTCGCTCTTCTCCAGCACAAATCGGTTCTTGAAATTTCGCATCGTCTCTGGTTTGAAGCACGGGAGACCGGAGTCCAGCATCAAACTCACCAGGTGACTCAATTTGTCGCAATAGGGACGAGATGCGAGGAATGCCTTGATGGTAAGTTCCTCGAACCAGCGGTACGGCTGCGACGTGGCGGGATCGTCACCGCCCATCACCGCAATCATTTCTGGCGTCAACTTGAAAGGGGCGCGCTCAAATTTCACCCCACCAGGGGCAATGTCGAAGCAGAATCCAAAGTCAATGTGCAAGATGTGACCCTTATCATCAACCATGATATTTCCGTTGTGTCGGTCCTTGAATTGCAACAGGTAGGTGATGACAGAGTATGCAGCCATGGACTTCACAAATTCAGATCGTGCTTCTTGATAGCGAACCGAGTGTTCGCCGCCGTATTTGGTGATGAAATAGTCGTGGAGGCCGTTGACGGCTTCGCGGCCCAGCATGTCTCGACTTATCGAATTGGGAAGCACATCGATCACGCCGCAGCCAGGTGCAGTCGCCGTGACTCGGTAGGGGAAGACGTAGACGTCGAGACCGACAGAGTTGAATATACCGCGGAAGGCGGCGATCATCTGCAACGCGAGGACGTCTTGCCGACAATCGTCTCCAACTTTGAAGATGGCACTCTGCCAGACCTCATAAGTCGACGGATTGCTGTCAACCAGTTCGATGTTGGAGATGTCACTGGTGTTCCTGCGACTATGACCTCTTCGAGCGGTCTTTTGAGTATGATCCTGTTGTGCCGACTCTATCAACTCGTTCATCTCCTCGGTCGACGTTTCCTTCTTCTTGCGAATCCGGAAGGTCGCCATGTATGGTGCCTTAGCGTGGGATTGCAGAGGCTTGCCGGATTTGCGATCAATGCCGACCACAACACCATCCGGATTACTGGGCAGGTACACGCCAACGTCGACCTTGATCTTGCGCAACTCTTCCTCAATCTTCGCTTTCTTCTCTGGTTTGGGCCTCTTGATGAACGGCTTGAGCTTGCCCGAGATGTCGGTTACCTCATCGAAGAACGCAAACTCTCGCTCAAAGAAATCTTTATCCGCCCCAGAGAAACTCGAGATCAGGCTATCCATGACTTTGTCCAGCGTTGGCTTGACCGGATCTGGTATTTGTGAGTCTTCGTCTTTGTACGCGTTGGCCTTTATGTTCCAGATGATCTGATGAGCGAAGAGCTGCGAGAACTTGCCAGTCTCGACAATGTAGCGCTCAACATAGCCCAGCGTGTCATACCGCAAGCTTTGTACAATCTGCGGGACGTAGAAAAAAGTAACGTCGACGGAATGGCTCTCGACCGCTCTCATGGCATATTGAAGGACGAAGGGATGATTTCCGAAGGCAGGCATGAAGTAGGTGACAGCCTGTATCGGGTTCACTGGGTTCCAATAGAGCAGATACTTCAACTGGAAGGTCAGATCCGAGGAGAGACCGTCTCCGAGCAACAAATCCATCGCGCTGGCCTCGTGCAAGGCTTTCTCTGGCTGGTTGAGGAGCTGGAAACGAACGTCCCGGCGAGTCTGCTCATTGGTGAATCGTGTCACCAGCTGTATGGCGAGCGCGGGATCCTCCGCCCATGCGGCACGGACGAAACCTGCGATCTGATGGTCCAATTGAGCAGGATGTCCGGCGTGTACAAGCGGTGACAGCCAAACGCTGAGCCTTGTGATTTCGCTTGTGAGGAGTGCTTCAAGCAGCTCCTGCTTCTGTTGAGGGTCTTTCCTCGTAGTGGACGCAGGTAAGATGGGTGCCCGACTGGCCTGCAATTGCGCCGACACATCTTGCATGACGCGGATTTCGGCTTTCAGTTGTAGACGATTGCCCCCGAAAGACCAATAAGGGGGCTTTGCGAACCATTGAAGACCAACCGACAGGATAAGATCCTTCAGTTTCCACTGGGACAATTTATTAAAGCACGTGCCGAGTTTAAGCACCCGAAGTGCAAAGAGAACCACGTGGAATTGAATGTCGCGCAGTAGTGGATGTCCGTGGATATGAAGGAAGCCACGGAGTGTGCGTTCAAGCATCCGGATGAAGGTCCGTTGAGTGTTGGCACTTCCAAGCCTGATGGCGTTGAAATGACTCTCAAAGAACTGGAGCAGCCTGAAATGCGGTGAAATGGTGTTGTGAGCTGTCTGTGCTTCTTTTTGCAGAGCCGCCCGGTCGGATGGGGCGAATTCCTCCTTGACATAGAAGGGATCGCTGTGCTTGAATTTGGGGTTGAAGATACCTTGCCCACGATCGATAGTTCTTTCCCAGGCTTGTGCGACCTCGGTCAGAATCCTCGGCTCCATTCTGGTGTTCTCATGGATAACACCCAGCCACAGCGAGATTCCCAGCTTGACAGACTCTTTAGTGAATATCGCCAGGGGTATGTTCACCAGAAGATGCACAATTGCGGTCTGTGATTTCTTGCTTTGGCACAGGAGCGCCGCCGCACGCCGGAGCACGTCTTTGACCTCGAACGCTCTCACATGTGCCTTCTGAAGTATTCGTTTGTGGAGATCGAGGAGGGCATCGTGTAGCATTGGCGTCGAGTCAGAAGTGGCACGTCCTATCGACGATCTCCGCCCAGTCGCATCGTCGACGTATGCGTTCTCTCGTTGATGATCGGGCACTCCCGTGAATCGGTATTCTTGCCGCGTAGTGTATTGAGCGATGAAATCGGAGGCCATGTTGATATTGGCGGAATCGCTCCTGTGGTCAAGCGCATTCAGTCTATAGTCCATCGGAGGGATCATGGAGCCCATTTCGAGGGCAAAAGACCTGCCCAACGAGATATGGCCATACGCGCCTGTATCATCGAACTCGGAAAGATAGGTCTGAAGGAGGCCTTTCACATCCAGAGGCGCCACCCCCATGACCATAGTAACCCATTTCCGGGCGTCGCTATGCAGGTTCTGTTCAGTACGTCGGCGGAATGCATAGTCGTCGGACAACTCAATCGTGATCTTGCCTCGAGTGGAGGTGAGGGTAGGTCGCCACTCGTACTCGTCAGTATCTGCATCCAAACAACTCGACCACATCAACGACAGCAATTCCAGTAAGGCGAACAGAGCCGATTTCTGGCACAAGGCGGAAGGTGCAAAGGTGACGATGTGGTTGACCGCAGCTCTTGCGACTTCCTGCATTTTACTGCTTCGATGACAGCAACCACTCAGGATTCGAGCAAGTTGTCGAGAGACGTACGGAGCGCTGAAGTCGTCTTCCTTCGCACTAATCGCCTTTTGAGTGTATCTGTCCACGACTTTGTTGGCTATCGAGCCCAGGCATGCTCCCATGTGGCTGCTCTGCGTGCTCGGGTCACTGAAGTAGTCCAAGATTTCTGCGCAGCTACCAGAAGAAGCGCGGAGGCTTTCGACCAGGAACACGGCATTCAGAAACACGACTTTCTGATAGCTCAGCCTGCCAATCTCGGATTCCTTGTCTGGTATGACTGCGATCAAGGCCTTCTTCTGAGCATGCATGTGCTGCGGATTCATGCCCCTCCTCAAGACAGTGTTGATTTCCACGTCTGACTCCAGAAGCTCCGCGCGGTCATCGTCGACAAGAGGCATTGAGTTCATCGCCAGTACTCGAAGTTCCTCGTAGTGTTGCTGCCCGAGGCGCGATTGTAAAGTGATTCCGTGCACAGCCACGTTATACCAGACCTCTCTGGCCATGCCCAGAATATCAGTGTCGTCAGCAAGAGTGCTTTCTACTGTAAGAGCAGGTTTCCGGGAAGCCAGGATGGATAGAGGCTTGAGAAGGGGTGCTATCTCCTTTGCAGCCTGTTCCACCTCCGCGGATTGCTTGAACTCCCCCTCGACCACGTCCCCCTTGCTGAGAATTCGTTCCAGCATTTGCATGGCGAAGATCTTGAACAACGGCGAACGGTTGTCCAAGTTCAATGCCAGGTACTCTTGTGCATTTCGGACAGCTTCCAGAATATGGACATTGTTTTGGACGATGGCCTCCTGGTGCAACCGGGTGTAAAGTTTCAAGAGCGTCTTGAACTCGTTCTCCTTCCCAAAAATGGAAAGCTTTGCGGATTCTTGGACAATGTGAGCATCTACCACCAGACTGATCCTGCCAACTTTCTGTAACATCATCATCTGCACGAGTGCGATTATCTTACTGTCGTTGCATTCGGTGGCTATGACCACGATGGCATGAGCGACATTTCCGCACACCAGTGATGTCTCTTCGTCGCCGCTCAAGGACAGGGAGATAACGCTTCCGGTTCGCAGCCGGGTGGTGGACGACATAGATCCATAGTGGCCATTGGATTCTGCAGCACCGTGAAGTTGATGAGCCTTTTCCGCGCCTGTTTGTGAACTTAGGACGTTTCCCAGGGAGTATATTGTTGTGATTACGGCGTCTTGTGACAACATGCGTAAGATATGTGATAAACTCTGTGCAGCGATCGTTACGGCATCTGGTCTCGAGGTACCCCGAACAATGAATCTCAACAGGATTCGAGCATAGTTGTTCGCACCTTCGGGCACGTACTTGGCAACAACCGCTAGACTCTTCAGCACAATATCCGCGAGGTCGGTATCTGTCATTTGGACCTGGTTTGCAACCGAATCTTCCAGCCACGCAGCAAGGTCTTCGGCGTCCGCAATCTCGTCATCCAGGATCAGGCAGTGCAAATATGCCTCCAGCGCGTATGCTTTGACGGAAAAAGCAAGCCGTTGCTGCCAAACGGAGCTTAGCTGAAGGTAATCCGAGCCATCCTCCAAAACGCGCATCTGCTCAGTGATGATGTCCACCAGATATTCCATCATGTCGTCGGTGACACTGTCATCTTTGGAGCGGTTGATATGTGTGCCAGCGATATACTGGTCGAGGATATCTCCGCATTGCACTGTATGTTCATCGCAAAGCATTCTGGCGGTGCATGCAAGTACCAGCTTGACAAACCCTTTCTGCAGCATCATAGCCCCGACAGGGAGACCCTGGGCAGCAAACCGCCTCAGGTACTTTCTCCAGTCTCGTTCGCCCGCCTCGGAGGAAGTCGAGTTTCGAATGGCGGATGAAGCAGTCTCGAGGGCTATGAGGAAACGCTCCGACAGCGCTTCTTTCAGAGTCCGGATGAGTTCGACTCTTTCATAGGCAGTCCAGAAATTCTCGTGTATGGCGGCAGCATCCAGAAACCCAATCAAGGATACCGTGGCCGCTGCAATCTCCTGAGTCTCGTCTCCTTGCTCTTCATCTTGTTCGCCAACATTCAGCGAAGTCAGGGCCGAAGCTGACTGGGACCAGTTCTGTACGTATTCCTTGATGCTGGCAGAGACAGCCTCTTTCAGCGGAGGAAACCGGAGGCCGAGGACGAGGAGGGCCGTGCTGAGTTGGTAGGTCAGAGCGGTCCATGGGGCAGGTCTGATCTCCTGAATGAACGGGGAGGGGGAGAATAGTTGCGAATGAGACTCGGGAAGGTAGGCCGTCAGCTGTTTGGCAAGGCGGTCGGCATGCGAGAGGTCATTTAGGTCGTGGGCGCTGGCGCATAGGGCAAGCAGCACGTCAAGCTCGCGAGAGCTCATAGGCACCCGAGAAGTGGGCGCGATCGAGCGGAGGACTCCATCAAGGATCCCGCCACTTCCCGGTGGTTTGAGCGAGGGCATCGACGAGGTGAGTCGTTTGAAATCGGCTTCTCGCGTCGAGGACCGCACCGAGGAGAGGGCCGCGAGTTTGGAGAAGGCCAGCCGCCGCAGTCCTCCATGGCCGCTGCAGTTGTTGTTAGTAAGAGAACAGTAGGTGTGAAGGTCACAGCAGCGTACACGTCCATCTCGCCGTATCTGGGCGCGTTATTGCACAGGCGCTGACTTGGTGAGGCGACAGTGAAAGGTCCAAAAGAATCAAGGGAAACATGACGATGGAGTCTCCACTGCCATACTGTTGGCCTTGGCCCGAAGCGGCAATGCTGGAGCTCATGGGTGGCAGACCCGATTCTATTGGGTGTGCCTATAAGCTGGGCTCTGGGCAGTACTGTTTACTCATTAGTTGACGAATTAATTAAGGGACCCGAGTGTCCAGGCGGGAAGGCTCCAGCACGTGATATGCTTACCGATTGCCCGGGGTCACCCTCCAATTGCACCAGCGCGTTGCGAACCTCCTCGATTTTGTGTGCAAGTCCCCTTCGACTAGCATATCGCTCTTAGTTCATTCTTTTGCCCAAAACTCAACAGCTCAAGAACTGCGACAAACCAGGCCCAGAAACCGGAGCGTGGTTCCCCGGCCTTGTATCACGCACGGGCTCCCTGACCTGTCGAATATTATCCGTGCGGAAACCGAAGAAGTATCATCCGGAAGGTGCTCAACTGTGCTCGTTTGCTGGTTAGGGGGCATGTCTCCCAAGACGGAGAAGAGCAGCCTGAAGCGGAATAGAGTGAGAAGATCGCATCTTATGTGTCCCTTTGGGTCTGACGCGGCTGGAACAGTTCAGCACAGGCGATGACCAGGAAATCAAAAAGCCTCGTCGTTCTCAGAGAATCTCCTCACAGCCCCAGAAAGATCCGCAGCAGCAGACACCGCTCAAGGACCATTATCTACCTTCTCCTCTGACGAACCACGAGTCCACCGCTACCGAATATAAGGAGCACACCGCGACTCCTCCAGAGGGCCGACCGAGCCAAATTCGCCATGTCACGCCCATCGCCTCGCCTCCGCTTCCTCAGTCCTCACCTCCACAAGATACGCAGCCGTTGTCGCAGTTCATATACCCTCCGCGGGACATAGAGCCTGAACTGACTGATGAGGATGGTACCTGGGGCTACTTGTTCCCCATGACCGACAATGGCCATCGACTGCAGATGAAACGGAGAGCATTTTGCCCTGCTCCAGCAAGGCCCCTGGAGGTAGCGAGGCAAACTGTCAAGAGCAAGAAGCGAGGCAAGAAGGACCTGATCGAAGCGGAGAAAGAGTACGAGCAGGAGAAAAACGACAAGGGATTCCCGGCTGGTGGATATCTGATCGGGAGACACCCCGAGTGTGACATGGTCCTTGATATCCCAACCGTATCGAATCGACACTGCTTGATTTTCAACGAGTCGCGCAACGGTGACATGATAGCGATCCTCGAAGATCTCTCAAGCAACGGCACCTTTGTCAATGAAGCATTGCTGGGCCGCAACAAGCGGAGAGAGCTCGAGGATGGTGACGAAATCACCATCTTGGACGAGGCGAGATTCGTCTTCCGGTACCCGAGAAATCGAGATTCTAGTGCTTTCAATTCGCGCTACAGGATCCTGCAGCAGCTGGGAAAGGGTCATTTTGCAACGGTCTACCTCTGCGTGGAACGATCGACCGGATTCAAATTCGCGGTCAAAAAGTTCGAGAGACGAATGGGAGAGTCGCAGAAGTCGCAGACGGAAGGCCTGGAGCAAGAAATTGCTGTGCTGATGAGCGTCAGCCACCCCAATGTTCTGTGCTTGAAAGAGACGTTCGACGAGCATGACGGAGTGTACCTGGTCCTGGAACTTGCTGCCGAAGGAGAATTGTTTAACCTGATTGTGACGAAGCAGAAACTGACCGAGGCCGAGACGCGGAAGGTCTTCATCCAACTATTCCAGGGGACCAAGTATCTGCATGAACGAAACATTGTCCACCGGGATATCAAGCCTGAAAACATCCTATTGACCGACAAGAACTTGTCCATCAAGTTGGCAGATTTTGGGTTGGCAAAGATTATCGGAGAAGAGTCATTCACGACGACTCTCTGCGGAACGCCAAGTTGTAAGTATATGTCCTTTCGGTGGTCTGGGCACTTGCTAACCGCACATAAGATGTCGCACCGGAGATCCTGGAGAACACCCGACACCGAAAGTATACTAGAGCAGTAGACGTATGGTCCCTCGGCGTGGTCTTGTACATCTGTCTGTGCGGCTTTCCACCCTTCTCGGACGAGTTGTACTCCCGAGAAAACCCTTACACCCTTGCCCAACAGATCAAGATGGGTCGCTTCGACTACCCTTCACCGTACTGGGACTCCATCGGGGACCCGGCGCTGGACCTGATCGATCGCATGCTCACAGTCGACGTCGAAAAACGCATCACCATTGATCAATGTCTAGAGCACCCTTGGACTCGAAACGCCGGCTACATCAACCCTGCAGATTCACTTGATGGCCTCACCGGCCAAATGAGTGCATTCGACTTTTCGAAGCGCAAGGTCCAGCGCGAACGCACACTGCTAGCCAACATCAACGACATCAAAGTGAGCAAAGTCGTTGAGCTCAATGGCGGCCAGCCGATCCACGGTCAGCCCATGCAAATTCCTGGCTCACCCGCTCATGTGAAGGTGTGGGACAAGAATCCTTCCGGGAAGAATGTCATGAGTACAGCGCGGGGCAAGAAGACGGGCAAAGCCTCTAAGAATATAGAGGAGGTCCCGAGAGAGGAGCACCCGGCAGCAAACAGGCAGCAGGCGGAGTTCATGAACATGGGCGGCAAGGGGGACATGCCGTTATTCGCCGATGATGTGGCATCGAGGTATCTCCCGGAGGAGGTGCCCAAACGTGGGAAGAAGTGAGGAAACCCGAAGGTCGATTTTTGTGCAAGACTTGGAAATTACTTGCACGATGCTATGATCTCCGGCTGGGGCATACTTGGATCCCCTCAGGTGGCCTTCTGCGACGAATACATGGCGGTTGGATGAAAGGCCAGGAACCCTGTTGGCGTTTGGCAAAGCGAACGAATATTGTATCCCGCAACCCGGACAATACTGAATGTCCTGAGTGTCGTTTGGGCCCCCAAACAGCAAAGCGGCCTGGATCAACTTGTTTGGGGTTGGCTGTTATGCTGTATAACGACAACGTACAGCCAGAACTACTGTCTGCAACGACGATGCGAGGTTCTGCCCGCGCCACAGGAACATATTGGATGGAGTACAGCGTTAGGGTCAGGGTCAGGGTCAGGGGACGGCATTGCATTGCCGCGGCGTATATCAAAAGTTCGAAAAAAAGTTCCGGATACGTACCGGTGTGCAGCGCGGAGTGTCGGTATCGGTATCGGTATCGGCATCGATAATGATATTGATATTGATATGCCTGTGTAATTTCAATACGAAGTACACACAGTATGTACCCCGTAGGATGAGATAGACGTACCGAGTACAGTGACCAGCAGCTTCTTCTTCTTTTTCTCTTCTCTATTCTTCTCTGGCGGATCACCGTGATACCGAGACCATCCGGGCAAATTGAAATTACGTTCTAAATGTTTTGAATCGCTTGATACAATATGTACCTATGCAGGGGTGGGGTAGCTGGGTACGTAAATATGTACATGGAGACAACAGACAGGGAGGGAGGGTGGGTAGCTGGGTACGTACGTATGTATAGGTAGACAGACAGACAGACAGACAGACAGACAGACAGACAGACAGACAGACAGAGAGGGGATGACGGGTGTGACGGACGGAGGTGCACTTGCACCACTATACCTACCCTATAGATGGGATGGGATGATATGGAGGATGCTACAGTATCTATGTGGATGCCTCCCTACGAGGTACACGGGCATTTACATGTAATGGCCTGGCCCCTGGCTGCCCTACTGTGTACCTAGACTACTCGAGAACGAAAGACCTAATTACCATGTACGGTTTGATCCTAGTGGGTGAGCAAAGGCCGCTTTGACCTGAGCTTTACCTGAGCCTTTGGCTGAGCATCACTGAGCGCTCCCTGAGCACCACGCCAACAAAGATGCCAAGATATGTATTGGTAATACGAGGCTGAGTCCGTTCAACCTAGCACACCCTCGGTCCGTCCAGGACCTGCTGATGTGACAAATGCAATGGCTTCTTTGCAATGATGCTTCCTATCCTACAGCTTACTTTCCCACATCCGCCCAGTTGCCCTATCGCATCGATGTAGCTCAGCCTCGACAAGGTTGTTCCCAATCACATGCGGAGCGAAAATCCGAAACCAAAATGTGTTCCACAATGAGTCGGGATATAAGACCTGCATTACTGAGTGGGCAAAGCGATGATCAACTTCGGGTTCTATTCCTATCTCGTCGATATCAAGCTGTTATTTTTCGGCAAAAGGCTTGTCTAGATCTCCCGGATGCTTGTTTTCCGTGTCTACCTATTGCCTTGGGGGTGTCCTCTGCGAAGAAACAGACTACACCTTTGCCCATCCCCATTTAGGGTACGGGTAGATCTGTGGAGATGATGCCTGGGCCAACGAGAACTCATTCGTGGTGGTGAATAGTAGGTGCCTCCCACGATAAGAGTTTCGACTAAAGGTCCAAGGGAAGTGTTTGTTCTGTTGACTGAGTTTGGGACAATATAGTCAAACGTCTGCACCTCGAAATCGGGCGCAGCCACCTTCTTTCTTGTCTCGAAAGGGAAGGGACTGAGCGCCGACTCTCTCAAATCGCCCAAGAAATGAATCATCCCGGCTAAGTTTAGACACGGGGCGCGCGCGACCTGGTTAGAAGTTGCGACAAGCATGATTCATCTTGTGCATCTACTGTGTATACTAACAGCAATGGCTCGCCAGAGGACCACTTGCTAGTGCTGTCGACTCATTATAACTGAAAGGTTCTGCTCGCGAGCTACGACATCTTTGGGAGCTTCCACAAAAGTTGTGTTGACTTCCACTCCATCCACAGAGCCACGCAAATAGCATTCAAGGTGCAAACATGGCTGTTGTCCGACAAATCTTCTACCTAGCCATCGGCTATGTGGCTCTCATGGGGCCATTGATTAAAGCTTCTCCCATCAAAAGGTCGTCGCCAGTGTCGGCATCCTCTTTTATTCTCAACTTTCCAGTTGGCGCAAAAGGACCAAGGGCGCCGGTCGTGTTTCCCCTGTCCAACGGCTTCCCTAATATCGCCAACGGCACTACTGCCTTCCAAGATTTGACCGTGCAAGCGCACGGCTCAGTATCAAATGCACCTCCCCCACCTTCTTTGGGCCCCGACGACCTTCTCAGCATGAAGGTCATCCAGATCCAGGAACTATTCGAAGTCTACTTCTTCACCCAGCTCCTCCTCAACATCACGAACGGCGTTTCTGGCTTCGAATTCAGTGACCCTAAATTGAAGCGCGACATTATCCGAAAGCTAACGGTCGTCCAAGGGCAGGAGCAGTGGCATGCTCTCAATGCCGGCGGCGTCCTCGAACACTTCAATGTGCCTCAAATCCAACCCTGTGTTTTCAAAACCCCCGTCACGAACTTCGCGGGCGCAATCGAGCTCGCCACTAACTTCACGGCAGTGGTGCTCGGCACACTGCAAGATGTCATGGTCCGACTCGGGCAAAACGGTGATTCGGCCGTCATTCGCGGCGTGGCCTCCGTGGTCGGCCAAGAAGGCGAGCAACAAGGCTTCTATCGTACTTTAATTAACGACCTCGGGCCATCCGAGTCGCCGTTCTTGACCCAATCGACCCGGGAGTTTGCATACTCGGCACTTCAACAAAACTTCATCGTGGCGGGAAGCTGCCCTAACGCCAACACCATTGACGTCCCCATCTTCGGCGCGTTGACCGTCCTGACTGAGAACATCCAACCTGTCGACCAGACGCTCACCTTTAGCATAGAGAGCGGCTTCACGGCGGGTCTCAGTTTGGTCTATATCAACCAGCAGAACCTCCCACTCGTAGAACCAATCAACTCCATGGGTATGAAGAACGGCGTGACGACTTTCACTGCCAATTTCCCTTTCAACGCGAACTCCTTGGACGGTCTTACGATCGCGGCTGTGGTCAATTCGACGGGACCCTTTGGAGATGCCAACGATGTCGCCAACCATACTGTTTTTGGCCCGGGCTTGATCTACCCAGGAGGGCGGGACGACCGGCCTACTCAGTTGTCTTCTCAAGGCGAGGCAGATTCAACTGTCGATGGCACTACATCAGGGGCCGCACCCCTCTGGCGCCCAACATGTCGATACGCATTGTATACCAGCGTAATGCTTTTGTTGATCACCTTAATGTAGACAGTACTGTATAGGTAATAATTAGGATATAGATAAATTTGAGCCAAATATAAACAGTTTTCAAGGTCCGGAGAGCCTCAAGGTCTCAAGTTCTCTTGTCTTTTCTCTCTGGCCCCTTCGAATTTCTCGACAGCCGCTCTAAGAGTCAGAGAGATTGAGCTGCCAAGCCTTGGTACAAGGTTCCCGGTCTCATATGGAGTAAGGACAACATCTTTGATTGCAGGGCGGTGACAGCGACAGTGACTCAGGAGGGGGCCCCCTAACGGGAACTGCAACAATGACATGCAGCAAGCATGCGCGGCAAGGACGAGGAAATGATATCGGGTATTGATCGCTGCGAGCTTGCCGCATCCAGCATGGAAATGCCCCATTCCTCACGAATCCCAACCCAACGACGCTCATGTGATGTACTATATGAAGGTGTGTTGGGATCCCCCGGCACCCTACAGTAAAGGGGGCCCATCGTCTAGAGTTGACGAAAGTTAGTGTTGAAAATAAAGAGCGAGGAAGAAGGACCAAGTGCTCAGGCAGGCCTCCGGGAGCGCTCCGGGAGCGGAAGGTGAGCCGAGAATGAGTAAAGCGGCGAGCAGCTAACTAGAAACTGAAGAGGGCAGCAAGTTTTTCGTCTAAGGCTACGGAGTACCTATCTACACCTATACGGAATACAGTTTGCAGCCCGGAGCCCGCAGCCCGTAGCCTGCTATCTGCTATCTACTATCTGCTATCTACTATCTGCTATCTACTATCTACTATCTACTGGTACATAGGCCTCTGAGTTGGATTTGAGACTGGGTGGGCTTCTTTACTGGACAGTGTATTCATTGCTTATTGACCTACTGTCCTTGTATGTCTCTGATTTGCATCCATGACTATCCATATCATGCAATCATTACTATCATTCCATCAGCTTGTTTGATATGTATGTATATCATCTTAAGACTGCGTACCGACTGCGTACCGACTTTGCACTGAATGTGTGCCGAATACTCGCGCGTGTACTTCCTTCCGTCGAAACACAACGAATTTCAACAAGCCGGCCGCGATCCAAGGTCCACGGGCGCTCAAAAGCCCTTCTTCTGACCCAACCCTACGCTGGCTTGACCTTGATCCTCACGCCCTTCGAGTCGAGCCTTGGACTTGGCGCGAAGAAATCATGCGCGAGTTCCAGATCGCTGACATCGGTGTGGTAGAGCTGGAAGTCAAAGTTCCGAAACAGAGCCGCGAGCGTCATGTGGAGCTCTGCCTGCGCGAGACTGAAAATATAGTTGATTAGCTAGTTAGCCATGCGTGAGCGGACGGGCAGTCAAGGCGCAAGAGCCCATCACACACCCATGGAGAGGTAAAGCGCTTACTTGATGCCGAGACAGCTTCGTGTCCCCTTGCCAAAACCAACGTAATACCTTTCCAGGCTCTGGCCGTTCGGGCCCATTTGACTGCCGATCCATCGCTCGGGCCGGAACACCCTCGGTTCAGGGAAGATGGTCTCGTCGTCGCATACGTCCACGTTGGTCATGCTTACGGGTGTCCTGGCTGGGATGACCCAGCCTTTATACTCGAGTGGCTTGGACAGGAGCCGTGGTTCTCGGGCCGTGACGCCGTAGGACATACGCACACCCTCGCGCACGCAGCCAGCGAGGTAGGGCAGCTTTTCAAGCTCCGTCCACCTTGGTTTTGCGTCGGGGTCGGGAATCGCGGCCTCCAGCTCGGCGCGCAGTTTCTGAAAAACGGCCGGGTTGTTGATGATGTGGAAGGCTGCCGTGGAGAGGGCCCAGCCCGTGGTTACGACACCGGCGGCAACTACTACTGAAGCCTCGCCCTGGAGGCGGAGCGAATTCTTCTCCGCAGGAGGGAGGTTGCCTTCGATGAGTTCCTGGAAGACCGTTCGGTGGGTCGACTTCTCGAGCACGTCCTTCATTCGCCCGGACTTCATGGCGTCGATTTGCTTGCGGAAATCCTGCCATCGATGGTCAGCGACGTGGCGTCCCCTTAGAGATAAAGCAGGCGGGCGCAAGCAACATCATTTCTCACATACACCTTGCATTCGGAAGAACTGAGCATACTCGGGCTGCATTTTCACAGTGAGCCACTGGGGGAGGTTGAACAGGATTTTCGGGAGCCAGGGGAATTGGAGAGATACATTGCTGAACGCGTTGGCCGCCATGATCGGGTCGTGGAGGGACTTCTCAAACTCCGGCTGTCGGAGCGCCCCGTAGCTCAGGTTGAAGCAATACTCCAGGATGACTTCCTCGGTGAGCGACGAGAACGCTCGGTTGATGGGCATGACCTTCCCTGCGGCCTGGAACTCACGCACCCGGTCCACCAGGATGTCGATCTTCCCCTGAATCACGTCCTGGAGATCGAGAATGCGTTGTCGCGAGAACAGCGGATTGAGCGCGCCCCGTCGAATCCGATGAAGCTCGTCCGAGGCGGTCGCAAACGCAGAGTCGTGGTCGCCGAACCGGCCAGCAATCCAGGCATACTTGTCCACGCGGCCAGCTTTGGTGTACAGGGTCTCGTAGAAGTCCGAGTCCTGGATATGCAGCTCATCCGGGACGATACGCACGATAGGTCCTGCGCAACCCGCATTAGGAAGAAGATACTGGGTATTATGTCGTGAACCGTGAGTCGTGAATGGGGGGAATCAAAAATCGAGCGGTTATCTACCGTATTGTCTGTGTAGTTCCTGTACCTTGAACGTGAACTGTCCTTTCAGCACAACATCGTAGTATGCTTCATGCCAGTGGCTGATGGCTGCATATTTAGGGCCGGGGAACTTCGCAAGCGGGTGAAAGTACAGGCGGTAGATGACCAGGCCGAGCAGGTAGAGTGTGTATGCTCCGGCAGCGGCGAGAAGAGAACTGACAAGACCATCAGCAACGGCCATGTTGAATTGACACTGCGAGAGAGGTGCGGGAAAGGGAACGGTTGTGGGCATGGATGTGCAAGTATGCACTATTTAATACTGGGTACTGCATACGGAGTCCTCGTATGCAGCACCCACCTGGCGCAGTCGAGCGACACGCCGTCTCACGGCTGCGCTCGTGGCGGCACCGACGGGTTTATTGCCCCGCGGCGCCAAGAGTGCTAAGACGCGCGCTACTGCCCAATCCGGGGCTAGCCGCCATGGAAGGAAGGCGCCCCGAGCTGCCCGAGGCCACGAACGTCGAACAATGGTTGTGCCCACGAGGGACGGGCCTCCCTAGTCCTCACTGCGCTTAGCACTGAGAAGCGTGCAGAAATGCTGCTCGGCCGTGCCTTCCCCGGCACCTTGCAGACACAGCACACCACAGCACACGGCATGTACTTGTAGTAGGTAGGTAGTCTTGTCAGGTTGCCACCTCCGGAGACCCTCCTGCTTTCCCATCCCTCAGCTCTGCGCATGGCCTAGGTGTCATGAGCTGCTTGCACACAAGCAGCGCGAGACCAGATTCCTGAATAAATCAGGATGGCGACCTCGCAGGATGAACCAGAACCATCGTCGATTCGAGATGGCGACGTTCAGGTGGATAACGGCGACACGGCAAGCGCACCAAATTAATTAATAGCCCATGCAGCATTGGTGCACTCGCTAACACACACTCACCAGAGA
This sequence comes from Phialophora tarda, assembly GCA_016109495.1. Lineage (NCBI taxonomy): Eukaryota > Fungi > Ascomycota > Eurotiomycetes > Chaetothyriales > Herpotrichiellaceae > Phialophora > Phialophora tarda. The sequence goes on along the minus strand of JADWPL010000026.1, from coordinate 224,378 downwards.
GACGAGTTCGACGCGGATTCCGGCTACGGCGATGACCAGCAGTCGTCCATCAGCGAAAGTCTGCGATCTTCAGTGTACAACTACCGCTATGAAAACGGCCGCACGTACCACTCGTACCGAGCGGGCGCTTACCATCTGCCGAACGACAAACAGGAGCAAGAGCGACTCGATCTGCTGCATCACATTTGCAAGATGTTGCTCGGCGGGGAGCTCTTCACCGCGCCGCTCCCCAGCGATCCGCATCGCATCCTGGACGTCGGCACGGGAACGGGTATCTGGGCCGTCGACGTGGCCGACCGATTCCCCGGCGCCTTGGTGTTTGGCACCGACCTCAGCCCGATCCAGCCGCTCTGGGTGCCGCCGAATCTGAAGTTCTACGTCGACGACGCCGAGGCCGAGTGGACGTGGGAGGAGAACGAAAAGTTCGACTTCATCCACGGCCGCGCCCTGTGCGGCGGGATCGGCGACTGGCCCCGGTTCTACGCGCAGGCGTGGAACAATCTCGCCCCCGGAGGCTGGGTGGAGATGCAAGAACACTCTGTGCGTTTCTTCAGCGACGACGGTGGCTTGGAGCGCGCGACGGCCTGTGTCGCCGCCGTCGGGGAGCTCGAACGGGCCAGCGAGAGGATAGCCAAGCCTCTCAACGTGGCTCATCTCCACAAACAGTGGATGATCGACGCCGGCTTCCAGGACGTGCAGGAAATCGTGAAGAAGGTGAGAACGCACCCGCCGGAACTCTTGCACCCCCTTTCTAATACCGTTCGTCGTGCGTGACAGGTACCAATCGGACCCTGGGCGAAGGATCCCAAGCTCAAGGAGATCGGCGCGCTGTACCGCGTCCAGATGCTCCAATCGGTCCCCTCGTTCATGCTCGCCTACTACAGACAGATCCTGGACCACACGCGCGAGGACACCGAGACCGCAATGGCAGAGGTCCAGGAGGAGTTTGTCGATCGAACCCTCCACCTCTACCAGCAGTGGTACTTTGTCAAGGGACGGAGGCCGGTGCAATAAACCTCTTAACCATTGTATTACATATAAAACCTTTTCTAATCGGAGGCCGGGCGAACTTCGGATTGGGTTCGATACATAATATCACCATTCAAGTTCCAAAACCTTCGTAGCGCGAGACCCGAAGCCTAGAGTTACCCTACGACCATCAACCGCACGGACTATTCTCTACAACTGCGTACTTTTGCATGATGAATTCGAACGACTATTCGGACGATGCTTCGGCCTCACCTCGTTCACTATCGATCGAGTCATCAGGAGGCATCATACACTCGCCATTCAGTCATTGGAGCTCAAAGTCGCAGTTCGTCTTTCATTGTGGAAAGGCCGTATCGTGGTTACGTATCAAGATCACGCCCGCTCGCTTGCTTCCATGCAGTAACAGCTTCCGTGAAATACTTTTCCACCTCAGATCCCCCAAGGCCTAAGCCCAATATTACACCTGTCATTCCGTGTTTGCTTCTCCGTCTTCAAATTGCGCGTCATCTTCATCATCTAGCTCTTCGAAGTCTGGAACCAAATCCGCTTCATCTGGCGTACCGGCTGGTCTGGCATCGTAGCTCTGGCCGGGGATGAAAGCACGAGCCCTTGCAGTGGCCGCTCCATCCGGCGCCGGGGTCGAAGAGAGGTGGATGGCATGATGAGGACCGACGATATTCGAGGCCATTTGGATGGCCAGAGCCTCATGTGCCAGCCTCTGGGCCGCGTTACCAGCCATTATCCGTGCAGCTGCCTGGACTCCGTCTTCGACGCGAATATCCGGCAGTGCCTGAGCTGCGAGAGATCCGGGACGGAATTGATCTCTCAAGCGCTGGATGCGCCGGATCAAGTCCCGGGCTAAGGCGCCCATGTCTTCTAGTTCTCGGATCTCGTCGGGGTTGTTGCTCATTACGTCGGACTGTAGAGTAGACTCCGACCGTGACGGACTGCTCGCCTCCCCTTGTTGCTGTCCCGTCGTAGCAGGATACTGCGTGTTTAGACTTGAGAAGAATTCAACCAAGCCCTCAATTGCCTGTTCTGTAGTCGAAAGATTTCCTGCAGCTCCACGACTCCTTCTTCTCTCCTCGACTGGTTTCCGCATCTTGTCCTTTCTCTTCTTCAGTCTTTTGATCGACTGCGACCGAGCCTTCAGGAATGCCTCAGACTTTCGTTTGCATTTCCCAGAGATCATCCTATCCCAGCGGCAATTAGGGCAGAAGAACAAGGGTTCGCCAGGCGCAGGCGTGGTGGCTGGCATGGTGGTCATGCTATTCTCTTCATCTGCTGGTGGTTGTTGGCACCCTTTGCAAGGACACGGTGGCTCCAGGGAGTGGGTGCAATCGTTGCAAATGTGAACCTTGCATCCGGCGCATTGATTGAGGGGTGCTGGACATCGCCTTCTGTGGTCGCCTGGAGCAGATCGGGTCGCTGGACAGAGGAATGCTTGACAGCCTCGCCATTTGGGTCCTGAGGAGATGTCAGGACGTGGAGGCCGTCGCGGTGCCGAGTTCGGCTCAGGTGTTGCCGGGATGGAATGGGCCGAAGGTGCGGGAGACGTCGATCGGGATAGGGGACCTGTACTGTTCGAAGCTGGTGACAGTGGCCGTAAAGGCCGATCAATCTCTGCCAAGGGTGTCCGCACTACCCTCGCCGCGATTCTCGCTTCCGCAAGACGAAGCGGCTCCGGAGTCTCTGCCATCGCTTCAGAAACGGCCACTGGAGGGAAGGTCGACGCAGGCATCGTGGCGGCTCGCGCAGCCCTTGGAGTGCTGACTGTGCTCTCTGTTTCCATATTGTCTTGTTCTCGCGCAGGTTGCTTGCCTTTTCGTTGTTTCATCACGGCAGCAAGCAACTTCTGCTTCGACATGTATTCCTGCTTCTCGAGCACGAGGTCTTTGTAACCACATATCCTAGCTTTGACCCGATCGCCGATATCGTGCTTGAGACAGATAGCAGTGTCGCAAGCCTTACATTTGATTTTCCAGTGTTCCGCACTGTGACAATCATCGCACAGGACTCTGGGCATTGAGACGGAAGGATGCTCTTCTGTACTTAGAGTTGCTGCCATTTGGAATAAGCCATCGATGGACTGCCATCGACCACCAGGGCCTGGTTGGGTCAGAAAGTTTTCTGGTTCGGCTGGTCGGTCAGGATTGAACTCCGGGTCCTCCCATCCTTGTCCACGCGGAAGCGGCGCCGCTCGTATGCGGTCAACGTCTCGAGCTGCGTTGTTGCTGTAAGTGATGCCACCGCCTCCGGAGAAAAGCGGCTCTGTGCAGCACCATTTGAATTTGGGATTGGGTAGGCTGTTGATGTTGGCAAGCTGATGCACGTGGAGTGCTCCAAGAGGAGGCAGGTCTTGATCTTGCATGGAACAGGGCGACACAGCACAGCCGGGGGCCCACCAGAACTTGTTCTTCTCTTCCTCGGGAGCATTCTTGTTCCGCAAATAAGGCCGGTCGAAGGCGCAGCTGGCACATAGAGTCTTTCTACATCCTGAACAATGCATCATGACTGAACACTGCTCACACCTCTCCAATATTTGGGCATCACAATTCTGGCAAGTGATGTTCTCGACGAACTTCCGGTGCGAGGCTCGTAGATGTGCGGGTGTGGATTTTGCCTCTGGACCTGTTCCAATGGGCTCACCATTCATACCCTCCTCATCGTATTCCCAGCTCCTACAATCTCGTTTCCGCTTCTTGCTCGAAAAACCAACATCCTGGGGGTTTTCAACGGGTCCAAGCCAATTCCGACTCCTCCATAGGCGGTCGTAGACCACCCACACCTCTCTAGGATCCTGTGGCGTGCGCATCTTCACATAGCCTCGTCGGCGATAACATCGTGCTCCTGGACTAGTGCACCAGGCAGTATCCGTCCAAATGCCGAGTTTGTGGCATGTTGATACCAGTTCGTGCGTGGGTTCACTGTCGCTCTCTTTGCGTGCCAGACTGCTCGGGAGATAAGGTCTCCTTCTGTGATGTCGACATCTGTAGGTGTAAAGACTCTTTAAAGCCAGTGTCTCGAAGCCTTGGGGGGGACCCTTTGAGTCCGGTGTGTCTCGGGCCAAGGCATGCATCAGTAGCCATGGGTTGATGTGGTATTTCAAGGAGACATTCTTGCAACCCCGGACGGAGACGTGCAGCAGTGTCTCTCTCCTCAAGATGAGCACGGTTGATGTCAAGGTCGTCCCGCTCACAGCGGTGTTGTCCAATTCGAGACTAGCCAGCCTCGTGCTGAAAGGATTTATAACCGTCAGGATGATCTGGTCCAGGGCATAGTTGCTGGACTGTCTCTGCCCATTAGCCCCATTGGCGTTGCTGGATTGTCCCCGCCCGTTAGCAACATTGGCTGCGATCGTCGTGGTGGTTGGCGGTTGATATAGACGCCATGAAATATACCGCCACGAGGTAGGAGATCGTGCAAAGAAGTCTCGTAGGTAGGGTGAGGTCTGGTACAGGCGGAAAATGGTCTCAGTCGGAACTTGAGCGAGGAGTGATCGGAGAATGGGTAGGTTGCAGGTGATTAAGAGTTCGAAGGGAGATGGCATTGTCCGCGCCGGCACTGGTTCCGGCAGCAATACCGGTGAGGGATCTGGGGTTGTGGCCATATTGGGTGGATTTGTAAATGAATCGACAGGCCGGATGTCGCAGGTGTCGGTCTCTCCGAACACATATTTCGCTTTCAATGAGACTGTTGACAAGATGAAGTCGGTAGTGAGGAAGGGACAGCCTTGGGGTCCATCAGCTATCGCCGTCAGGAAGCTGTGGCTGGTTGCCCGATATACATGAGTTAGCTGGATGAGTACAAACAGGGCGTTGAATCAGAAAGGCGCAGTTCGGATTGCCAGCGAAGACCCGGGTCATGTGATGCGCTAGGTCCTTACCGGCCCTTGACGCCCTGCACGATGCCTAAACTGGCCGAGTGTGGTCGCCTGGGCGCCCCTAAGCGGACACGCCTTCCGGCGGCCCAGACATGCCCGCGGGTGCCTAATCAGAACCTATAGGCGGGGCTTGAGACAATACGAAGTACGTCCCGCAGGATCTGAGTCTCGAGGACACTAACATGGAGGACTTGTATCACAAGCCCTCACCTCTCACCAGCACGATTCCCACAGTCCTCGCTGGATACCTCAATAGCTCCCTGATCCTCTCATCACGATCATGCATCAGAAACATTGTGATAGCAGTGCACTCGCTCTTACATCTCACGCTCATCCACCACTGTCCCAGCTCGCTCATCATGGCCAGCCAATGCGCCAGAATCAGTAACGCTCGTGTGTCTCTGTTGAGCAAGAGATCAAGAAACTCGTCTTCGATGACCGCAACAAATGTTACCAACTTATTAAACGTGGTCGAGCTGGGTGTTAATCGCCGAAAATAAAGGAGGTGTTGCAGTGCTTCGTAGTATGGGTTTGTTCCGCGTGAAGATTCTTCTGTCACCTCGCATACTTCCAGGAACAAACCGTGTGTCTCGTCACCAGCTTTTGTAGTCATATAGTCTGGGGCCGGTTGCAATATTTCTGAATCCAGGAACACAGGATTCCAAATGGAACTCCAGATAGCCTCCCCCAACTGGCCTCGCAACGCATTGAACCCGTGCTGAATGGTCAACCATGCGAGACATTCGCGCCGCGATTCTGGCGGTGCGTATATGAAGCTTTTGCTGGGATCAGGCAGTGGCCCACTGAGCATGAACTGGTGCACGCATATAATCATGACGGCAGATATTAAGCCATCCATGTTCTTTTTGGTGGCCCCATGAGACAGTTCGTCTCGGAACAGCTGCAACGCCTTGTGCCAATGATAAACCGCGGCCAGCTGGCTTTGGCCATGCTGAACTGGATGTTGAGCTGCAGGAAGAAGATGGCAGAGGTGATCAGCTGATACCCCATTGATTGCATGCATCAGGTAAGGCTTTTCAAGAGCAAGCTCCATGGCAGGACCCCGAGAGATCACTTGGCCCATATCAGATCCCATAGAGCAGACCGTGACCGTACCAAAGTGACTGAACGTTTGCATAACTGGCGTCATCTTGTCCGGAACATCCAGTGGGAGACGAAAGGGCAAGCTGCGTGTCGGGCTGAGCGGAGTCGAAGATCTTGAGCTTGCCTGTGTGCTGCTGCTGCTGCTGCTGCTGCTCTCGATCAGGTAGGTCGTTTCGACGTTTCGCGCTAAGGGATGACGAGAAGAAGGGTGGTGGGCCTTGGGTATAAGGACACAGTTCCTTCCATCTGATGGCCACTCTCTCACATAGTCACAATCAATCCCATGATCTTGGCACTTGAAGCAGCCACCTTTCCTGTTCTCATCGCACTAAGGCGACAGCTCAGTCAACCAGAGCCTCGCATCAACAGTTGACATACAAACCTTGATACGTCGCTGCTTGCAGGACTTGCACCCGGTCCGACTCTTCTTATGCGACCTCCTTGTGTGAAATGCGACTTTCTGTGGTGTGGATTTGCCTTTGGATGCTTGACACGTCGATGAGAGGGGGACTCTGAAAACTGTTTTCATCTTGATTTGCTGCCTTGTGCCGGCGTGCTGCCGCCCTAGGTCTGCTAGAGGGATCGGTGTTATTGTCCAGACTGGCCGGAAGCGTTTCGATGCCGCTTGCAGGCTTCTCCGCGTCTAAGAAGGTGAAAAAGTGGGAAAATAAAGGAAGAGGTCAATACGCAATTTGCCTTTTCGAACACCAGGCAGCTACGTTCTGTTCAGCTCAAGTCTCGTATCTCGATGTTGATACGAAGACGGATATATGCGGCGTAGGTTTTGGCTCTTAAAAAGGAAATTATCGTATTCGGCTGGCAGAGCGTCGCTTGCCGACTAATGGATCCCGTCTCTGCCACGACAAACCTTAAGGAAGTATCGTCATGATGGGTTGAGGTGGCGCTTCTGCCTCGAAAAACCCTAGAACACTTGACCTGTGCAATACGTTGACGCAACTGCGCCTCTATATATGCATCCGTAAAATCACCGCGGTCCCTTCCTGCAGATATGCAAAAGCAGGTCAACCCCAATGCAATCGAAGGCCCTCGCCATGCAGAACTGTATCTCATACACTCTAGAGGAGTCTGCTAGGTCCATTAGCCCAAACAACAACCCTCGCTCGCCCTTTTGAATGCTCCTTGGAAGAACTCCTGCATTGCGGTGTAGTGAAAGATGATGCCGAAGACAACGGCCACGTGCCAGATATTGTGGCTGCACCCAATGTAGTCGAACGACCCAGGCCACCACTTCTCTGGAACTTGGCTGGCATAAATGAGCGCACCTGTGAAGTACACCATCATGCTTTTTGCGATTGGCGCATAGAAGTAAAAGGTCCACTCCGGCCCTTGTGTATAGTTCAGCTGGAGCACAGGTGCAAAGCCAGTCACAGCCAGGGTAACAAAAAATGTCACCCGGAACCAAGCCATGTCAGCTCGATTAAAGCTCTCTCGCCACGGAAGGATGGCTCCAGCAAGTCCAAGCACGGCTGTTAGTGTCATGTATATCGTCCTGGACACAGGTTCGCAATAGAAGGCCGTCCATTCAGTGCTGAGAATGCTCGCCGCTACCAGAAGCGAAATGCCGGTGTAGTCGACGCACGCAAATCGATCATAAAGGCACTTGTCTGAAATACTGTTCATGGTGTGCCACATCGCAGAGCAAATCAGGCACTTGCAAGCTGCGGCGAAGAAACAAGCAGCAACCAGAACATCCATCTTGCTGGAGAGAGGAAATGTTGCTGACGAGGGATAGAAATAAAATGCCACGGCAAGCACAACAATCAGGCCAATGCCGTGCGACCAAATGTTGACCATCTCATTGTGGGCGTGGAAGATTGAGCCAAGGCATTCGACTGGTGTCTTGTGGAAGCGGTAGCCTTTGAGGATATGTGGATTGTTCCTCCATGGGACAGGGAGATCTTCGTAGTGGATGAGCCTTGTCTCGGCAGCACGTGTCAGAGCATGTGAGACCGACTCGGCAAGAATATCTTTCGCGCGCAAGGCTTTATCGAGGCCGTCCTCGAACATCTCCCTCGTGGCGTTGAGTGAATCATCGACCTTCCTCCACCCAGTCTCGAACAGTTGATTCTTCCTCTCGTGCATCCGGGACTCCAGCTCGGCAAGATACGACTCCATCAATCGCATGCCTTCTTGCGCCTTCTGTTCAAGACCTTCGCGAGATGGCATGATGTCGTTGTATCGGGTCTCGAGCGTGTCCACCAATATCAGGGCACGATGTCTCGCAGCGCCCCATAACAACTCCCCAGAAATTGAGGGCGCACAAGAATCCCGGACATCTCTCAGCGCCTGGTAAGCACGCTCCAACTGGGCATCGAAATTTGTGAGGCTCTCTTGGCGGTATTTTTCTAACCTGTCCACCCTGTTCCGCAGCTCGGTAAGGAAGAGATCTACGCGGACAAAGACGGCGTCGGCGCTGCAGATACTCGACTGCCGCCGGCGAGGGATCGCATTGTACGAATGTCTTCTGCCTCGACGTAAAAGGCTTGTCCGCTCGTCAAAGCCGGGTGGGCTGGAGTCGCGACTGGTGGACGTAGCTTCGAAGATGACTGTCTGAGTTGCGCACGGCATCTTGTCGGGCTGGATCGTAATAACCATGCGGCAGCTTGTATATTCTCGGGAAGACGATTGAAGTGAAGGAGGAAAGCAGGGTTCGACGTTTGATTGTAAGGATCAATAGTTCGGTAAGAGGCGTTTGTTCGGCGCCCCGCGGGAGTGTGTCTATGTCAGTGGCGCAGTGAGCGTGTCGCTTGCGTGTCAAATGACGGACTTGTGCTGGCAGGAGGAATCCGGCCTGGGGAAGGAGGAAAGCAGTAAGGACAGACGTGAAGACTAAAGAATATACACTACGAGGTACATTTACATTAAGTAGAACATGCAATGTCAGTCGTCGGGTGGGGGAAGCAGAAGGGAAGCGAGTGGCAACTCATGATGGTCGACGACTGAAATGTCGAAAGGGGCTGGAAGATGACCGCATCAGCGTCATTTGATTAGGGTGCCTCGGTGCAAATCAGATGAGCCATGGTGGCTGTGAGTGGGTGACCAATCTCAGGGTGCCCGAAATTGGCAGGCACGTGACAAATGGGTTCAAATGACCGGTGTCAGACAGAGTGATGACTATTTCTGACTCTCACACTTCTCTCATGCAGCAGTCTTCACATGCAAGGCTCGTCGAGTCCAATTGGTGGGCGTTCGACAGCATTCGCTGTGTTCCTGCAAGCACACTGGCCAGACTTACAGAGTAGGGATGGCCAACACTTGGGTTTGCTGGCATGTGCTCGACCTTTTACAGTCTGTCCACGTCTGGTCGTATCTCCTCACACATGCGGCTCATCAGTGTTCCGGATTGGCTCAAACATCATGACCTTGCGCTACAAGTCGCTCTTAGGTGTCCCATCTAGACGGGGAGGGCGCCGCTCTAGAATGCCCCATCTCCATCCGAGCATGCCTTTTTCCGGAACCGCCCTTGAATCCAGCAACGGTACATCTTGATGCGCCGCTGCCGGTTGACGATCAGCCGGCGATCCACGTCCAGGTTCAGGACGTCGAATCCCCTTGCCCAGATCCCCTCGAGCTCCTCTTTCTCGAAGAAGTAGACTCTGGTGCCATCTCCACGAACATAGAAGTTGTCCTCCATCCACCTTCCGGCTTTGAAGCGTACCTGTGCAAGATCGCCTCTCCCGTAGTCTCGGAATAACACCTCGCCTCCGGGCTTGAGAACGCGTTGAATGTTTGTCACTGCTTGCTGCCACTGTTTCGGGTTGAGTGCTGAGAAAACAAATATCATTATCACAATGTCGACGCTGCCTTCTTCGACCCCCGCCGGTAGCGACTCTCCAGCAACATCCCAGGTCTCGGCGGCCATGATTCCGTTAGAGTCTGCGTAATCTTCTGAATCCCTCATCGTCTCGACAGCCTTCTTGCTGAAGTCGACAGCGAAAAGCTTCAACTGCGGGTTCTCATTCATCCTCAGGATAGGAAACGCAGTGTTCCCTGCTCCGGCGCCTACTTCGAGGATGACTTGCTTCCCAGCGTCTTGCCTTGTGGCTTGTTTAAGTATTGGAAATTCCTGGACCAGCCACTTTCTATCCTTGAAGAATGTACTCGTTTTCTGCTTGTAGAATAAATCCCACCATTTTTCTGGGTTGTCGTTGAAGCGCGCTCGGTCAAAGTCAGAGACGGGAGCTCCTCGTTGCGCGGCGTATTGTGCCTCGCAGAATTCATAGTGAGCAGCGTCGGGCACTACATGGTCCCAGGCGTTGTACTTGAAGACATCGTCCTGCTCCGACAGGTAGCGCTGTCCAAATTGGAAGGGATCTGTCTGCTTTGCGTTCGTGGCGGGGTCGTGCGAAAGGTGAGGCGGGATCGTCTCTGCATTCGGTTGAGGATTGCTCAAGTCGGTAACATCTTTGCTGGCGTCGTCTTGTGATGCTAGATTCAGTGAAGCAACCGCATCCTCGAGTCCCCTGTCTGGCGCCATGTTTTTAAGGCTTGAGAAGAATGAATTGTGAGCGACTCCAAGAAATATTTCATCGTGGAATGTCCACTCCGATTGGCTAGACATTCACTGCGCGATCCAAGACAGCGAGACGGCTTCAGCACCTACGTCCGCACTTCGCTTCCTGCCCACCCAGCTCCGCAAACCAGGCCTGGACCCTGGCTTCGATATCAAGAGGCGCAAATATGGCAGTCGGAGATCAGATCAGAGACCCGAACCTACAACCCCTGCTACAGACGTCGCAGGCGACCTTAGCAAAGACGCTGTCTGTCCTCTCATGGCTCGAAGAACATGCGACAACCACAACTCCCTCACCAGAGCTGAAGCTTGAACTTGCGCAACAGCAGAAGATACTGAATGCATATCTGGCGAAACTGCGAGGTCAACAACGGCAAGCAGCCTTTGGAGCAAGGGCGACCAAGCAAGAGACAGCAGAAGCAAGGCAAGAGGTTGACCGATTACTCCTACAACTCCAGAATCTGTACTACGAGCAGAGACATCTGATGGGTGAAATTGGCGCTTGCGAAGGTTATGATCATGCCTACACACATCTACCACTACGGCCGTTGGATGAGTATCTGGCGATGTTTCCCGATCAGGCTGAATCGTCGGAGCAAGAGCTGATGCCACTGAGGATCGAGCACGAAAAGCAAGAGCGAGAGAAGATGGAGCAGGAGAGGCTGGAGTTGGTCAAAACCAAAGAGGCGTTGGTCAAGGAGAACACGAGGAAGAAGGACGAACTCAAGAAGATGGATGAGAAGCTTGAGGCTATGATTGATGGGTTGAAGCCCTTGGACGAGGTGTTGCAGAGAGATCTGTGAACGACGACACTTTCCTAGGGTTCGTTTACTATCCAGGTGCCACGGCGGTATTCGCCCAGAAAATCTGCTCGGATGCCTCCCCTGACCAACTACAGTACCAACCAAACTACTGCGAGCTAACCCGGCGTTGAACACCTTGGGCTGGTAGTCCCAGTACTCTGTGAAGCGCATTTTTGACAGCGCACTCGACATTTCAGTGATATACGGTCCATCACAGTCAACTCAAGAGCTCTGCATCAGCTTTTCGATGGAAAAGACCGTGACGAGCGCTCAAATCAACACGACCCAAGCCCGAGTACACGATATTCTCTTCCCTCAAAAGGGCGGTGTGCTGTGTACTGTGGCAGATGATGCTCCAAATCGATCTGATGGGCGAACGGTAGTCAGCGACCTACAAGGACGAGCTTGGATGCAGCGATACATCAAGGATTTTGCAACTATCCGGGTCCTGGTTGCCACCCTGCGGGTTGTCGAACAGAGGATCGCGGGTTCTTGCACACATCGTCGAGACGAGGACCGGTTGAGCCAGCAGCAGCAGCACGGATATTAGTGCGAAAGTGCTATGCAAGCAGAAGCACGGCTGAAGAGTGCCTCCAATCTCAATTGCGTCCGTGGCGATTTGACGATATGTGCTCGGTATGAGAGTATGGGCACGAAAGCATAGATTCACACAAGTTTGCAGTTTTCTCTCTGTCTGCCCCCTCTCCTCTCTCTATGTGTATGTGGTGTATGGAGAGTTGACGCTACCTGCACTCTACAGCCGGGTCCAATTTTATGGTTCCCGTCCTGACGAGCACTTCTATACCAGTCTGGTCGAGACGCATACCGGCGGATCACCCTTAGCAGAGGAGTACCAATGGTTCAGACATTGCACTACCATGGCCGGAAGGATTTACTGTACCATTCTAACAACTCAGCATCCTTGATAAAGCAACCCAGTTCTTACAAGAACGCATCCTCTTCGTAGTTTATGCGGGATGGAGGCGTCCGAGCATTACATTGTACGGAGTAGGATGTGGAAGAACCTTCAGGGCTTCGATATGAGAGTGAATAGTTGCAAGTACGCGGAATTTTTTATCAAACAGCTTTCACCGAAGCATTGAGGAAGAATATGCTCTGCAGAACATGGAATGAAGAAAGGCATAAGGCGAGCGTTAGAGATTTCTCGAACCTATGTTGCCGTCGACTGAATCCATAACTCAGGTTCCTTTCATCTCTGGCCAGACACTGCCGGAGGCTGAGCCAGGCAGGCGGTTTTGTGGCTTGGCAGGCCGCCTGGTCTTGAACGCTCTCTTTCAGCATTCTTACACACCTGGTTGTACCTTACTGCTGGAGGCTGTCTTCGCTTGTGCCTGGCCAACGTATGTATCAATAAACCAGGACACAACATGGCTTTCATTTCATCACTCTGCTGCTCTTCCGGCGACAGGCCAAGCAAGCTGGAAGCGGAAACTCGTCACGCCCGCATCATCTCCGTCACGAATCCTACAAGCACCGCCAGCACTCGTCACCTTCCACAACGCTGGGACTATCCACTTGAAGAAACCCCTCCAGCGTACGAAGCCACTGTCCAACAGTCCTCGCTCATTATAGAGGAAAAGCGGCCCATAAGTCTCCAATTGACAGTGGAAGCTGACAATGACACCCCTCCTCCGCCATCCCCACGTTCCTCCGTCATCTCGATCCCTTCAACACGCCTGACCGACCTCACGGCAGCACAGACTGGCGAAACAATGAGGACAAGCCGGAGGGAAAGTCTAGCGCTGGAAATGATGTCGACAAGAGGAAGTCTACCACCTTACTCTTACTACACACGGAGGAGTCCGAGTCCAGGGTCCTCGGTGGGAGTGGTGGGTGAAGGCGAAAGAGACGATGTTTGGCAACATCCAGTTATGGCGAGTAACTGGCTTGAGGTACTGAGCCAGGAGACCTTGCCACAGAATTTGCAACGAAGAGACAACCGTCGGCGGCATGGGGAGAGCACAAGGGGAGCTGGATATGGCTGAACAAGTCATATCCTCAGTCGTTACACTTGTCAGGTGTCTCTATGACCTCCGCTACAAGTCTCCTCATACGACAAACTGGATTCGACGTTGCAGCCTGATAAACAACTCAAAGTCAGCTTGGCCGTCACAGGTGGCACAAGTTATATCCTTCGTCAGCCCTCCGGCGGAAACTGAAGTTTGTTCGATTTCAGATCACCGACTCAGTATCCCCGGTGGCACTGACAAGCATCTCACCGTCTCGCCTCCGAACCCTGGTAGCCCGACGCAACCAGCTTGAGAGTTCTTCATCAGCGAGGACTGATGAACACGCTGCCACTCCTTTCGACACAGCCTATTTGCTGGGCGTGATATGCCGCCGCCAAGAGCCGAATCGAGCTTGTATCTTGCCCGACTCTCGTAACAGTATCCCGAATCGGTTCTACATGACAAGCAGTGTAGGTGGTCGAGGAGAATGCTACGGGGGCGATGCTCATTACTTTCTCCTCGACCACACCTTGGAACAACACTCCCTGGCGCTCAATTACACAGCCAGTAAGGAGCCTGGCTTTGACGCGTTTCAGGTCGTGAGGATTGGATGAACATCGGGACATCTAGAAGAAAAGATTTGAAGTAAGACCTGCTCTGGCTCTCAATCGACTCTGTGGCCGAAGCCTATTGAGCAGCTTAGGGGAAATATACAACTCTGTAGTATATTTCTGATCGTCACGCTGATATGATTCCTTCCTCTGCTTGCTTTGGCCGTCACCCATATCCGCCCAAGCAACAAACAGCTACAAATCGGATCGGCCTGCCTCGTTCGCCGCCCAAATTCTGGGGAAGAAGACGGGACAATTAGGTGCATGACGTAGGGCACCCACAGCCGTTTGGTGCCATTTGCCGGCAAGAGGCTCGTTCGGTTAAGCGGACTCGCGACAGAAGCGCTACTCCCCAAGCAAGCAATGAGCGCCCGTCACCGCACACTCGCCGTCGCAGTCCAAGCATTTTTCACGCGAGCACTTTCGCGGGGTCGAGAAAATGATCGACACTGTGATTAAGATCTCCATAAGCAACTTCGTGCCGTCTCTTCTTCCGTCAACATGCGCCGTGCACCTTCATCAGACCTCCTGCGACGCCTCGGACGTGGCTTCGATCGCCAACGGACGGCGCTGTTGAGGCCGATCTCAATTCACACCATTTTCGCCTCCTTCGCCAATGCGACGATACCGGCCGACGCTGGGGGCAGATTGCGTCGCATCGGAGACCTTCCTTGACCAAGAATGCCATCCAACACCACAGCATCGTCCAGCTCGTTCTCGTCGGCGGGCGAGGGAATTGAAGGTGGCTATGATGGCGATAGCTTGACCATCAAGGTTCTCATTGCCTTTTTCCTCGGCCTCGCGCTGTACAACGTGGTCGAACTGCAAGTTCTCATCTTCGGCACATTTGCTAAGTTCAAGGGCTTATATTTCTGGAGCTTGGTCATCTCCGGCTGGGGCATTATTCCCTACTCCCTCGGATTCCTCTTCAAATACTTCTCTATCCTGACCGGTGGAGCACGATGGTTTTCCGTCTTCCTGCTGTCAATCGGGTGGTATCCCATGGTGACAGGCCAAGCAATTGTGCTCTGGTCGCGCCTTCACCTCATTGTCACGGGCGAGAAAGGCGATAGGATTCTCCAGTACACCAAGTGGATGATCATTGTCAATGCTATTGTCCTCCACATACCCACGACCGTCCTTACCATCGGCTCAAACACCAACAGCCATCCTCAGGCCTATGTGAGTGGATACAACGTGATGGAGAAGATACAGATGTGTGGCTTCTTTTTGCAAGAAGTCATCCTGTCGTCGATCTACATCGCCGAGACCATCCGCATCCTGCGCACTTCCGTTCAAGAAAGCACCAGGAGACTGATGTACCAACTCATGGCCATCAACATATTGATCATTGCCATGGACTTGGGTCTCCTGGGTCTCGAATGTGCTTCTCTGTACATCCTCGAAACGATCACGAAACCAACCTTTTACTCGATCAAGCTCAAGTTGGAATTCGCCATCCTCGGAAAACTGGTCCATTTCGTTGGAGGAAGAAAAGCCTCGCTTCCGGTCACTAGGGACGAGAAGCGCGATTCGTCCGCGCTGCACGGCGAATCCGACATCTCAGACTTCGTGGACTTGACCAAACTCAACACCGACGTGACAAGGACATCGCAGCCGAAAAGATCAAGTACTCGAAGCCGGGCTGATGCTCGAGATCTGGACCTTGATCTGGAAATTGCAAGACTCGAGCATGTCGAAACGCTTCCATCTCAGGCCGGACAATGATGGTCTAAGGGAGACGCTGGGAGAATATGAGCGCGCTTGCCTAAGCCGGAATGGTCGTGGCAGACGAGGAGAGGTTGCCTCGCGCGGTAGGAGATACTACGGACAGATGCGATACCAGGGAAATAATTGGTATCACTGCATCAATGCAATGACATTTTGCAAACAGCAGGTACCTGTACCAAGCCGCTAAGTATTCCAAACGATGAAATCCGCAATTTACCCCGTAAAAGGTCGCCGAAAAAGAGCCCAAAAGGCGTTAGAAGACCTACAGGGCCGCCCACACCGGCGACGGGGGCTCCCTCAACTCTTTCCGCGAGGCTGATCTTAGTTGGTCTGAGAACAGAACGTGAGCAAGGAAAGCACGCTACTACCGCCTAGCCCTAGCTTCGGCAAACGAAACAAGCCCCTAAATTTTCAATCCAAAGGGGGAGAGTTATTCGACATCCATCTTTTCGGGGCCAGCAGCAGCAGACGAATTGTCCCACAACGACGGATCCCACGGAGAAATGACGCCCTGATCGAGGAAGCTACGGAGGGAAGACGCCGGCCAAATCACGAAGTTATGGAGGGAGACAGTGGACTTGAGATCTCGCCGCAGTCAGTCCTACATGGAGCATGGCTTCAGGTAAGAAAGATCCCCGCCAGCGACGTGATTGGAGTTCGAGCGAGGAGCCCTGATGCGAAAGGACCCCTCGGCGGTCCCGGAGCCTGAGCACACAGCAAGGGCCTGAGGGTGGAACGCCCCCTACGTCCTCGTCCCTCCCCGCTTGTGTCGCGACGACGGGTGATGTTGATGTTGGATGCGCGCGAGAAGATTTCGAGACTGACCATCTGAAAATCCGAGAATGATAGACCAGGGGAGTCGTGGCCGTCAGATCTCGCGTCCCGTCTAGACCAGGAGTTAGAGAAGACGAACCTCTTGGACAAGCCGCTGAGAAGGCACCTCGTCGGACAGAATGCTCTGAAGCGAGTGTATGCAGCCCTTAAGCCGTTCTTTACCAGGGTTGAATGGGACCACGTGACGGAACAACTCCTCCACCGCAAAGTTAGGGCCCGCCTGGTGCGACTGAAACGTGATCGAAAAACGCCGACTCGACACGTCCCAGGGCCGAAAGAGAGACGCCGCCTTAAGGACGAGAAGCTTCGGCAGCTCGAAGAAGAGGTAGGCCGCCGTGAGGAGGAGGTTCGGCAGCTCAAAGAAGGGGTCACGCAGCAGTTCCAGGAGGTTCAGCAGATGTCAGAGGAGGTCGCTCGGTGGATTCAGTGGCTTGAGCAGCAGCCAAAAGAGCTCGCGCAGCTGTCCCAGATTCAGCAGCAGTCAAAAGAGCTCGCTCAGCTGTCCCAGTTTCAGCAGCAGTCAGAACGGCTCGCTCAAGTAGCCGCGACCGCGTCGAGGGCTCAACAGAGACCCGCTCCACTTGAGAGAGGAGTACAGTTAGATAGGGTGAGGATCTCGGCGCTGCTCAAATGCCACAGTGAGTCCGACCAAAATGGGAACCCCTAACCCGACGAGAAGTGAGAATTAACCTCGGTTCGACGGGAAAAGAAAGTCTTTCGGACAAAGAGGGGGGAGGGGAGAATATAAGACCAACGCCAGGCCGAAGACGAGTGCGACGTCGGTACGCGCGATAGGGGAGCAGCCCAGCTGGATGGGTGAAATGGTCATATCAGTCTCCGACACAGGGGGACAAGACGTCACGAGCTGAGGAGACCTGGACAGAGGCGGTCCGGAAAAGTTATTCAAACAAATGGATGGGACCGGAATGAGATGACCTCCTCCTGGACCGAACGACATTGTACCCTTCTTCTTTGGTCAACTTCCACGTCCGCCTCCACGGATGGCGCATCAAAAGACCCCATGTGCGATTGGAAGCCGGAGACCACGAACAATTCAGTGGAGCGTCGCGATCGGGCGCTCATCGCCAGAACCGGAACTGCGGAAGTCTGGATTCTACCTCTATCCAGAAGGCCCTTGGCAAGCTTGGAGTTTCGTTGGCACTTGGGAAAATCTCAGCAAAGCGCTGCTTGCTCAGCATGGGCGCTGGCATACGAATCGACACGGAGGGTTCCCTTTGGCTTCAGCAAATGAGCAACACCGAGCACAAAGCAACAAGGGGTGCTCAGTCTTGACTACTACAAGGGTTGTGGAGGAATGGATTTCGGTTGAGTACCACGACTAACTCAATTAAAGTCATCCGGCACCTACCAACTGACAGCATCTGCCATGGCGGGCACTCTTTGGCACTATCCATCCACGACAGGCACTCTCTCTCCAACGACACGCATTAGCCTTTAATATATACCCAGGGATGTCTGAGCCAAAAGCAAGATCACGAACTCCACGTACGCGCCTCGGAGCTTATCTAGCGGGACATCTGCTAGGCCAGCCAGCCTCTCCGCACACCGTCCCTGACCATGGGGCATCAGCACCACACGTCCACCTCGAGAATTACCCATTTCCACCTCCTCCACCAGTATCAGACCTTACTGGACGACCTTCGTCCCATGCCCATGACGAACTCCCGCATCGAAGCTAGACTGTCCCTGCGACGACGCGACGCACTCGAAGGCCCAAAAGCCGACATCGCCATACTCTCCCTCCGCCGCGCGACACTCGCGAGACTCTGTCTCCGCATGTTCTCGTTGTTCCGCCGGGCTTCCTGGTCCTCAAGGTCGGTGGGCCGATATATGTTCGCAAAGCCGCCTATGATGGACAAAATCGTTATCCGTTAGCATCATGCATGACAGGAACAGCACAACAGTCGTCGAAATTGCTGATCGTGATGCTGAATCGAAAGGAGAGCAGGGGAATCCCATACCTCTTCCTATATGATACCCGCCTTGGACAAGGACAATCCCCGGCGCCGAACGATCATACAGCAACCGTGCCATGTCGTCGTCTTCGGCTTCCCCATCTTTGGCCTCGTCGACTTTCCTCGCGAACGAGATGTTTCCCGTCCCGCCTATGCCTGTCGAATATCGTCTGCCACAGTTGAATTGGGCAGGTGGCTGTGTGGACTGCGACTCGGCAGTCCCCAGCGGGCGGCGCATGTCCCGCGTTGATGCATTGATCGAGTTACCTTTCGCTCAATAGTTAGTGGAGGGTACTTCTAAACACGGAGGAGAAAGTGTGGCGTGGCGAAGGGGATCGCACCTGCGCCGCCACGCCCGAAGTGGACGTAGCTCACTTTATCCTTTGTCTGGGCCGTCATTGTGCGGGCGAGATCGAAATGTCGTTGGTGGTGACCGATAGAAAGAGGGGCCCCGGAGCAGCTCATACGCTTCCACTCGCGCGGTGTAAGTGCCCACGTCCTCGGAGGATGGTCACAGCGACGAAACGGAAGGAGTGCAGTACTATACTGCCGCAAAGAGCTTGAACTCTGGACGGATGTCCCAGGATGGACGGTGCGAGCGCTGTGCCCTTCGAGTCACGAGTCAGAGTCACGAGCCACGAGCCTGACACCACAGACAACAGACACAAGAAACATAAACAGAAGCAAAAGCAGAAAGTAGTGCTCCAAGTTGATTTCCCGAGCGACGGCCTCCTTTAATAGCACCACCCGCAACACACCAACATTGCATGGCGTGCAGTGCATGCAGGGGACACACCCCGGCCTCCACCTTCACGCGCACGCACGCACGCATGTGGACTGCTGATCGGGGGCTCGAAAAATGGCAATGATCTCAGCCCGAATCGCGGGACACAGTACGAGTACAGCACGGCACGATACGACACAGCACAGCACAGCATAGCACAGCACGAACCGGTGTGATGAATGGACGGATCGACGGATCAACGGACCCCGATGGCGAAACCCAAACCCAAGTGACCCGGCACAAGAGGCACGAGTACCCTGGACGTACTCTGTCCGTCCTGCTCTATCTATCTATCCATCCTATCCTATCCTATCCTATTCTACTGGCCCGCAAGCCCCAAAGATAAGGCTATACGAGCACATCGAGCCTTCAGACCAATGGAACGTTCCGAATGCCTCCTACATACTTTCAAGTGGGACGGATCTGTCGCTCGCTGCGCTTGTACGAGTATTCATACATACTATCCGTATCCATATCCGTATCGATATTCCGTAAGGCATGGAGGGAGGGAAGCAAGGAATCAAGGACAGTCAGACGGCCAAGCGAGCGGCCAAGCGGACAGGAATCCCGCTCAACAATGCTGATTTCTCATGCTGATTCCCATGTTCATCCTCGACGATCGTCCATCTATCCACCCATCCAGACGCTGGGTCGGTCGGTCAGTTGGTCGCTTACTTACAAGATCGCTCGTTCTTGGCTGGCTCGGGTGTAAGCTTAGCGTTACAGGAATCAGACCAGAAAGGGGAAGTTCGCTGGCAAGTGCCAATGGTATCCTAGCTGCGGCGCGCATTTGCAGGGAGGGGTACGAGGTACTGTTTGGAAAATCGAGCTTGGATCTCAACTGAAGATCCAGAAGGATACATACAGGGCCCCATTTCCCGATTTCGCATACTAACTAGTATCTCACAGGTAGATCTCGGTAAGCACTTTGAATAATCGAGGTCACTCAGGTCACTCACTCACTCACTCACTCACTACTACGCGAGTGTTCGTCCACCGAGCGCTCGGGTTCAAATCAATCCAGGATGTGAGGCCTCATTGGGGGAGCGTGAGACTCGCGGGACTGGTTGTTGGGACAGCCTGGGGCGGGCTGGGCTGGGCATACTTCATCTCAGTCAGACGGACGGCGTATTTCGTATGAATTAGTGAGATAGGAGAGGTCGAAGCGGCCGAGTCGGGACATACGAGTACTACTTTGCATGCATTACTACGTGACTTGCTTTGTCCTCGTAAGTCGGTATGCGCGATTTAATGGACGTGTCGAAAGTTAGTATGCTATGCCCGTCCGTTGTGGTTGCGGTACTAGTAGCTTTACCCCGGATTTGTAGTTCGGGCAAGTTGCGCGTAGAGGGGATCTTCATTGGTCGGTTCCCCGCGTGGGAGATAAGCTCATGGTCAAGGTTTGGTCAAGACTTACCAAGCTTTTATCCTAGCCGGCGCGATGGTCGTATGGTAAGGCGTGGCGTGGCGGGGTGATAAGGGATTCTGTGGCGATTGGTTCTGCAGGGAGGGGGTGTCTCCAATAGTTGTGCTCTGTTTGCGCATATGGTATGGTATATGCCTGTTGTGAAGGCTCATGTTCCATGGATGTGCACGAAAACGATCCTAGAAGGAGGGCATGTTGATTAAGTCTAGCGCGGAAGGGAGACAGTGTGGTCGGTGTGGTGAATTTGCTGGCAGGGGAAGGGGTGTCAAACACCCTTGAACCCTCCACCCCTTCGTACAAAGTCATTACCTTGACGTGTCGACTCGCTTGCGCGGGATTGGTAAAGGGCTGGACAGAGCTGTCGGGAAGAAGTGACCGGCCGCCGACGTGCTGCCTCTTTCGTGCTCCTTGCGTAGTGTTGCCTTTACTCCGTGTTCGCGCGTATTGTCCCTGAAGAATAACAATTGTTACTGGCCACATGTCGAGTGATACGTGATGTTCACAGGGGGGAGCCCGAAGTCCTACCTCTGTGTACGAGCACGGCGTTTGCATCCGGTGATAGCAAATTCCCTCGCGTGGGTGTCGATTCCGTTTAGCCGGTCGGTGTGCTCTGCTCTGGCCAGCGAGAATGGTTCCGGATAGCTAGTGCATCCTGCGGCGCGGCGTCCAGGCTACGCCTTGTCCTCGTGGTCGTTTATGCTTAGTCGCATGCGCGTGCCATGAGCTTTGAAACCAGATCTGACTCCTTCGTTGAATGCCTGTTTGGGAAGTGCGAGATCCATCTCTGCGAGCGACTTGCCGTGGGCTCGGATATATCGAACGCGTGTACAGTAGACGCACGACACGGCCTGCAATGCTGAGAAGAATACTTCAACGGCCAGATTTCTCTGTGGTCGTCGGGGGGAAGAAGACCCAGCGCACTTCCCGAAAGGGATTTCATGACAGCCTTCAGGAGCCGAGACATTAATGCCGCGACGGAAACTCGCAAGTACATACCTTGGCTGAAGGTTGGGTAAGACGGTGAGGAATCCCTCTCCAGGAACCCAGCTGACATGCCCATCATCTGCTGGATGGGGAGAATGAAGAAGAGATTGTACTCATCGATCGAAGTGTAGGTCGCTTCCGTCTCACACCAAGTCAGGCCGTGTCGAGTCTGAAAAATTGCTTCTTTTGTCTCCCCAGAGGCAGGATCATCTTCGGCTTGCTTTGGAGATGGGTGGGGGCGTCCAGCCCTGCTTCATGATGACCAGCGTTGTGGTCTTCCTGCTGCACATGCCACAGCTCAACGAATACGACGGACGCGACGGACCGTTGGCAGAAGGTGATAGCTCAGGGAATACGACGGATTCTTCGCAGAAGGTGACAAAAGCGGTCACCAGGAATGCCAATTCAGAGCCTTGTAGGGGTTTCCCGGGTTCTAGAGCCGTGAAACATCCATGGCTTCAGATGCCGCGGGTCCGCCTGCATGGATATGTACTTTCTCTGAGAGCAGAGATCTGGTGTTGTCGCCGGATGACTGGATCGGGGAGTCAATGTTGAAGGCCAGCCATTTCCGAAGGTGGCGGTGCCGCGAACTGTTGGTATTCACGACTTGTCAGAGTTGCTGGGGTGGTGGTAAGACATTGAGGTAGACGTGATCGAGAACCTTCTGGGATAAGAGGTCAGTGACTTGAACTTGGTTCTTGAAGATTCAGAAAATGACGAACTTCCCACACGTGCGTTTCTCGCTGGTCGGTGATCAGTGATCGCTTCAACCAGTGGTCGAATCATGCAAGCACAAGCATGCCGAGAGCATTGATCGACAACGGTGCGCGTTAATTGTCGTATCCACAACGAGGCATGTACCTACTACAGCACAAGAGACAAGCTGGCGGCCATCAGGAGGTGGCCATCCCCAGATCAACGAGAAAACTCCCCAGGGACTCTGCCTCTAGCGAGACACGCTGGCGGCGGTCGACGGGAGTTCGGCCTCTCTGTATCAACGAGAATACTCACCCGTGGACTCTACCTCCGCTCAAGTCTGAGAGCTCGATCAAAGAAGAACTGTCGGCCTTGTACTGGAATCAAGTTGCATGTCAATGCCCACCAGTAGTTGATGTGGACATTCGCGCAGACAGGAACAGTAGTCTGGGTGCAATGCAGGCGCATCAACGTACCCGCTCAGGGATACTCGTTGACCTTCCACGGCGATGTCAAACACCTAAGGTTCGACCTTCTGGCCACAAGGGCGAAACAATGTGCCGTTTCTGGTGGTGGGAAGACATCAACACCAGACAAGGCCCAACAGTCCAGTGGATTCTCCGGCGGACTAGAGCCTCCCCCCTTCGAGAGTTCGCATTCCACAGGGGTGAAGCGAGAGAGAAGTGACATGTCAATCAATTCGACGGGCGAACTTGATGTCGTCCATTGTGAGCGAGCGCGACATGGATCCGTATGACTGGGGCGCGCATGTCGTGGGCGTACTCGTACACGTGTGCTCCGTACTTACAGTAGTCAAATGGCAAGTTCCTCCCCATGACGAATCACGAGCTTTCCGCAGTCGCGCAATTGTGCCAGCCATGTCCCGAAGATGTGGAAATTCTCGCATGGACATGGTCCGAGAAACGAGAATAACTCATGTGTGCAGCATCGAGAGTTGCCAAAGGTAGCTGTGCAAAAGCTTCCATGTCCAAGGCCATCGATCGCGCCTACCTGACTGTGTACGCTGTCGGGATGGCATACGGAGGATGTACTCGCTGGACCTACGAGGATGTTGTCTCAATTTGTTGGAAATCGAGGATCAGGGAGCCGTTGCCCCGGTTTCACGGCCAACTTTGACATGGCATGGCATGGCATCGTTTCCAACTCCCGCGCGCCATGCATACCCATCTTGAGGCGGGCGCGTGGATGCTGTCCTGTCCCACTCCATACCTTTCTTGAGGGGCGGACGTGTGGATGCCGCGCCGTCCGACTGTGTGTGCAAGGGATGCTGCGCAAAGCGTGGATGGATACTACCCACCGACCCTCATTCCTGTTCCCCGTGCCGTGCCGCATGGGAACGTGGCTTGAGATTCGGATGATTAGTACGCGTACTTGCAGGGGAAGGTGATTACGAGTTACCCAGTACATGGGAGCGAGTGGTTGTGATTGACTGTGAAAGGTGTGAAAGGGTGACTCAGGAGGCGCTATCGATGACGCGTACACAGTAGTACATGTACAATAACATGTCCTCCGTACCAGGTACAGTACGCATGTGCTGCTTTTGTGTCGGAAACGATATCCATGCAACAGGGGGTAACGCGTGTATTTACTGTGTACTACTGGTACTCGTGCTGTGTAGACAGTGCACGAGGGCAAGTCCAGGATGGCCTGCAAAGTCGACAGCCAGTGTGGTGTGACTGACAGCACGTCGAGACTCAGACTGACTTTCAGCTACAGTACGAGGTACGAGTAGGGTAGGTGCTTCGACGGCTATCATGATGAGCATGCCAGGACATACCACAGAACTGTCCTCAGTAAGGAGCGGGAGTGTTGTGTACGGATTTCACTCTGCCTCTCCTGTCCGAGATTAGCACCACTAGGACCCAACTGACAACTCCCAACTGCCGCGATCGAAGGGGTGCGTGGGTGCGTGGGTGGGCGCAAGGGAACATGCATGGCAGATGCATGACTTGGAAGTCACTTCTTTCCCTTTGGTTGTTGTTGCAATTGGCGAGTGTGTGAAAGCAAGGGGCCAGCGCAGGGCAGCGAACCCAACCGCGATGCCAGGATGGCATGCAGACGACCGATGGCCCTACGAGGACTGGGTAGTACTCACTGAGTTACCGGCCCTCCTTGCCTGTTCCGTCCCAAGTGCGTCTGCGGGCATTCCATTTCCGTTGTTCCCCTGGCGCCACCACGGGCCCCCCTTGTCCATCGTTTCCCCTTTTGACAGGGCCGCAAATGTCATCCATCCCACACGATACTCTCCGTATTGATGGGTCTAGCTTCATAGCTCGTGCGCGTGCGTTGCGCACAGTCGAGGCCAAGCTGAAGGCCCAAGGTTACACAGCAGTGCACGTACTCTACTCCGCCTGACTCGGTCAGGGATGCGCCGTGACAGTACGAGTACGTACGGTGCGGTGCGATGGTCTCTGCGCCCACACGAGTATGACCTGTCAGATTTTTTGGGACACCACGAATCACACTTCACGCGTTCCTATGATTGCGAACAGAGTGTGGAAACAGCCGTGCACGATAGATACGAGTAGTACCGATGTTCGTAGCTTTTTAGCAGACACATACGAGTACAGTAAACATTGCCTTACCCTTCTAGGCATGAGTAAGTATTCCGCTTTAAGCTGGACTGGCGTTTTTCGATTCCTTTCCTGTGTGGCTGGCGGTCGACATGAATTGACTCTCGCCCTTTTCATACTACGGACAGGCAAGCACAAGTCACGAGTCACGAGTCACGAAGGCGCCGCCCACGCTGGGAGTCTAGATCATCGTCGTGTCGGAACGGAGGTACATGCATACTGAGTAAGAGGGCCGGCAGATCCCTCAACTACGGACTACTACCCGGTAGGGGAGTCACGGGCATGGTGTGCCCTGTACGGAGTACGGAGTACGCGTGGAAAAATCACGGTAGAGTTAGTAGTAGTACTTACGTTCCAGAATGCTGTGGATGGAAAAATCACGGCAGCGTTGCGTTCCAGAATGCTGTGGACTGTCCTCCGTCTGTTGACTACTTGTTACAGTAGAGTCTGGTGGGCCGGAACTTGGACTGTGTATCAAGTACTCGTACTGGAAGAAGGTGGTGATAGTGGGCATTAAACCTCCCGATGGAAGGGCACCCTAGGCGGTACGAGGCAACGGCGCGCCTTTTCGACCCGGGCACGTCCGCCGTGGACGGTCCGTTCCATCAGCTTGTTTCGCTGCTAGTACGAGGTAGAACGGTCGAATGAAACGAAAAGCCCGTTCTATGGGCCAGGAAATCCAATCTTTGACTTTTGTTGATGGCGACGGGTGGGTTGTCACTTGTGTGGCCGTTTCAACGGCCTCGCGAATCGCCGCCGCGGACTCGCTTGCGCGCGCGGGATGTCGCCGTTCGGAATCATCCATCAATCATGCGATCAAAGTCACCCAGCGTACCAAGTACGGACGGAGCAAAGTACATACTGGGTTATGATCGGATCTTCCCAAGCGCAGTAGCCAAAAGTATGCGCTCCGTTCTGGCCTGACAGTGACGTCGATGTTTGGCGTGGACACGTCCACGCAGGGAACCTCGGCGGCGAGCTCTCCCTTCGCCGAAACCACTGGTACCTATTGAGTAATTGCCCAGTCGTGCCAGTGCGTTGCGAAGGGCGAAAGTATAATTTCCACAGTAAACAAACGTCGCCTGATTGCCCTGGACTTTTCTTTTCCGGGCGTCTCCCAACGGTTTCAGATCTAAGGTGATGGTTACCGTGTAGTACGCAGAGTACTCCGTATGTTGCAGGGGACCGTGGCTCAGCAGACTGTGGACGAGTACCGAGTACTACATACCACAGTAGCGAGTACTGCTTCTGGGCCGCTGACATTGCCCCGCAGGCGATCCAGCAGAAGGACAGACAGCCAAGTGTGCTTCATTTCCTTATCAGGAGATGTTCGTCCGGCACCGAAGGATTTTTCCGAATTACCTCACCTCATTCTGAATAGCCTCGAGTCCTCTGACTGTGTACCGTGTACGCAGTCCCGGGTACCTGACATAAGCATGTCCTAGGTACTGGGTACTGGGTGCCTGGGCGTCCACCTGCGCCACATGCTGCCTGGCTGGGCTGCGAACGCTGAACGCCTGAAGGACCGTCAGGATTTAGGGTGCAAGAGTCCCTTCTAGACGTTGCTGACCCTCGTGGGGCAGCCCTGAATCTTGTGGTGTCCGTGTGTGCGCGCCTCCCGCCGGGTAACGTCTCGTCCCGGGCGTCGAAGACACCGTGGCCTGGTATGTACATACTACGAGTAAGCCCCGGCCGGGATCGAATCAGGTAGTTCGGCAGTTGGAATCCGATTGGGTCGTTCCTGGCACTCGGCCAGGTCGACGTCACGGGCCTTCGTCTCCAACAGGAGGAGCAAGGAGGCACCGGCGTCAGCCTTGCATGGTCTGAGGTCTGAGGAGAGGAGGCCCCCCTGGATTTGTTTCCATCGCATCGATCCGGCGGATGACCGTTGATCGCTCTGATCGCTCGCGGAGGGGGCACCAGAAGATGATGATTCTCCGCAGGGTGAATCGAAGATGCGAAAGGTGCTAAGTACCGCAGTACTACCCAGTTAAGGTACGTACCACATCAAACGGTCCTGCGAACCCACTACGAGTACTACTGCTGTCGGAACGAAACAAGCTTGCTGCCTCGATACTCCGTGCAGCGGAGAATTTCTGCTTCCTAACACCGCCTCCGACATTGCCAGCATGAGTAATAGCCCCTTCGGTTACCTGCTATGCTTGCTCGAAGCGTAAGGCGGCGCTGCGGCACCGGGAAGAAATGTCCGTTCAGGGCATGCGGTATGTGGTAGTATTGCGATCTGTGGTCTGTGGTCTTCTCCATCGAATACGCAGAGCGACGGGGAAGTCAGCTTTTGCCGTTAACCTGTCAACCTGGCAATCTCCGTGGATGCGTCGCTTAATGTCGGCAACCCCGCCACGGACGAAACACTGCGCACGATTGCCCAACTCGAAAGGGTCTGCGCGCCGGTATGTGGCCGTGTATGTGCATCATCCGGGCGTGAATAATCACTTACCACTGCGCTATCGTCGCCGGGTGCTTCATCATGCTGGTAGAGTAAGCATGACGGTGATTGAATACGTTGTGGTTGAAGGCAAGAGACAAATTTGATGAAATAGCTTCTCAGCGAACACATGACCTGATGTTTCATCTTGAGTGGATATCGCTTTGTATAGAATGTTCGTGGGCCATATCTGTAGCCGTAACCCCAAACCGGCATCGTGGGACCTTTTTGTGTGCAACCGCAACCGTATTGGGTTGTTGCCTGTTCTGCCCTTCCTCCGAGTCATCATGCTTCTGCATCTAGTATTCCATTTCTCCCAAAGAGGAGGACGTCGAAGGTTTTGTGGCGTCGTGAAACGAAGGATGAGACTGACAAGAGGAACCTCCCAGCGCCATCGCTAAAGAAACTAAAGAAACAAGAGGACTGCATAGGTCCTTAGATAGCCATACACCCTGGACGCCGTAACCGTTGTATGTACTCATGTCCACCTCGGACACAAAAAAGCCGTGGTAGACGGTTCTCCAAATAGGATCGTTGTTGCAAGTGGCCGAGATTGCGGTGCTGTGGTACCCGTCGTGCATTGGATGATGCGTGTGCTGAAATCAAAACTCGTGGCTGATAGAAACCTGAAGCTGATATACTTCATGTGGACGGTCGTGTCAATGGCCCTTCGGCGGGCGCTTTTGCGACAGGCTAAGCAGAAGTTGGCCGTCTTTCTCGAGTTGGCGCGCATCCCGGGGCTCTTCGCGGGAACGGTGCCTCGCAGTCGACCGTGCCCGTCGCATCCTGATGCCTCGGCGAGTTCGGGCGGGCCCACCCTCGCGGAGGACTTGTTTGGCTCGAGTGTATGTGATGGGAGGCATGGTGTTGGAACCGGAATCGCTGTCAATATCATGCCCGCCTGCGAGCTTACCGTCGGCCTGAATAGGCGGCATGCCGTCGTCTGACAAGGTACTTTTCGGCTCTGAAGACGGTGGGGGCGCGGGATTCATGAGTTCGTGTAGATCCAAAGCAGACCGCGAAGGCTTTTGCCGAGTTATGGTAGGTTGCGGCGTCGAGGTGGTAGATCGAGACGTGGGTTCCAGATCCAAGGCTGGTAACGGGGTGAAGGTGTGAGATTGTATCCGGAAGCTCATCAGGTCTTCAGCGTGAGGTGAGTTGGGACAACAGGTTTCCTCTATGGGGTAAGCTGCAAAGTACTTGTCCAAGTCCTGGAACGTGGACTGCATTCGTGCAACATGGTGGGCTTCGAAACCGCCATTGCGAGTTCCCAGCTGTGAGATGGCGAATTGACGTTCATGTGTCTGTTCAAGCATTGACGAGTCGGAGTACCGTTGTAGTTGGTTCGGGCCTATCAGAGCGTAGAAAAATACGTTCTGCTCAGTGAGATGGGTATACCAGTGAGGACGTTGCTCACTAAAGGTTGTTGTTAGTAAGAACGAAGAGATGATGGATGGGGCTCGAGACCTACTTGTGCGTGAAATTGTCCCATGTGACCATCGTTTCGAGACTCGAGGTCGAATCATAGGGTTCAGTTAGGTGTGGTTGGTCTTAGTCAAAGCCGTGGTCGAGGATGTGACTCGTATTATACTCTCATCAGGCTGACATCAGGAGCGTCGAGTGCGAGGACGAATAAGGCCAAAGCATTGAATTGCCCAAGACAGCAGGGGAAGGTTGCAGGACACGGTGATATGCCTGTCAGCCCTATCGAAATTTAAGCAGGACCAGTGTTTTAGTTGATTTGCCCGGCTCCGCGTCCTGCCAGACTCTGGTACTGGCTGACGAGACACACCAATTGCCAATGCTCGTCACAGTCGAATTCAGACCCAAGTATTCAAGAATGATCTGGACGAGGCCCGTTCGGTGGTGGAGCGGGCGTGACAAGTGACGGATGGAACGGGTGGATGGGATCCCGACGTCGAGCTGGTTTGGAACCAATGAACGCTGACGGGGCTGGAGAGCTACGCAGTACTGGACGACAGCTTCGTCCTCCGTCCAGAAACCAATTCGCTCAGGACGGGTACCTTGGAGCGACGGCGTTTGCAGGCCACGGGACAAATTGACGGCCGCTGGTAGATCTTAGGTCGGGGCTACTCCGTAGATATAGTACACATATGAAGGAGTCGAGGACGCCAATGGACATTGGTGGAGTATCGACCGCAGCACAGAATGGCGGATTGCAGGAAGGTCTGAGCGCGAAATGGTGAATGAGGATTGGAGGCCGCACGCTGAATGAATCAGACGGGATGCCAGTTGCAGCGCGCTGGAGCCGGGACGCTCTGGGTCGTGACGAGACGGGGATGGCGATGTCAGAGGTGAATCGAGGTACAGCTGGATTCGGCTCGTCCTCGTCTGATGGACAAAGACGCGAAAAGCAGCGGCGGATTATTAAAGTGACAACGCCCTGCAGGTGAGGTTTGAGGAAGTTGCGGATTGTTGGGTTGATAGCGGACCTCGCGGCCCAGCTTTTGACAGCAGGATCACCAGGATGGCAAGTTAGATTTCTCTTGCGCTCTGCTTCAAAAAGCAGCGCGCTGCAGTGCTATGGAGATCAAGCCGCTGGACGGGTACGCTTGCGTGGAACCCGATCCAGGGTATTTTGGGATGCCCCCATGACCACTGACCAGGGAGCCACGCCCCATGCGTGTCCAGCGGGTTTTGGTGCCAGATGGTCGTGGGCGGCCCAGAGCAGCGGATGGGGGTTCCCGGCAGCCAGCGTTGCCATTGGGGGACCGTCTGGCGAGAGACATTTGCGAAGAGCGCCGGCTTGTTGGATCGTCGTGGAGAACACGGAGATGCGCATACCAGCTAACGGCAAAGCGGTTTAGCAGCGACCTTGAGCTGCAGAACCGTCGCCGAAGTTCGTTTTAGCCTGGAGGGCTGATGCAAGAAGGGGCCTCCACCGCCGCGGAAGGGACAGCAGGGAGGCCAAGTGCCCCCATTAATTTTTCCAGTTGACAGGAATCAGGCACATAGGCCTTGCAGCTTGGGCGTTAGGGGGCCTTGCTCCCTATAGATGCCGATAATCAGCGGTGATCCGACAGGGTCTCGTTACACAAACAACAATTTTCTTTTCGTTCACTCGGCTCTCGCATTCAGTTCAATTGCCTGTCAGCCTCATGCTTTTGTGGGCAAGTCTCCCGCGAAAGGGGCTCAGGGCATTGAGGTAAAATAAAATTATTTGGTGGTCTGCAGTCTTGAGCAGGTGGTCCTGAATTATGCATCGTAACGCCTTTTTGACACTTCGTTGTAGTCTCCATCAGCTCGCGGTGGACGCGATGAACTCTATCTGAGTGTCTAATTTCTACAGGCCCCTAACTGGACACTGAGCGGCTGATGAGCTGTCAATGCTACAGTGGATCGGCGATCGGTAGAGCACGTCCAGTGCTCGGAAGACAAGCTGCTAGTGCACCTCGAGGATCCTTCTCCAGGCTATCGTCAGGGTGGCTTGTTGGTTACGAGGACGGAGTACGCAGGTCAATCCAAGACAAGGCACGGCAAGTGCCGTATGCAAACATTTCCAAGGTGCATTAATTGAACATGAGGCGCAGGTGCGGCGTCGCTGTTCCAGTTTCCCGGACGGATTAAATGGTTCGTGAGCAGTCAGCAGTGTCGCAGTGACTTCCCCCCTCCCTTCGGCGCGAATAAGGCGCGGGCCTTGTTTAGCCAAACTCCTTTCGAAACGCAATCATCATTGGTACGGGGAACCAGGGACGCCATCCTTGGGTAAGGAAACGTGGGCATGTGCGCATTCCTGCCTGACAACCGAGTTTGTGGTTTATGGAGTAGGATCCAAGCTGAAGGCCTTCCCCACGATTATTCGCAAGCTAACTTTCAGATGCAGTTTACGTACTACCCCCTAGTCTTCCCAGTGAGGCTGTCGCCGAACCGAAAGCCCTGTGGTCGCCGAGGATGGAGGAAAACAAAGACACAGTGCTGTATACGGAATAACGAGGAAAAAGGAACTAGAGGTCGCATTGACGTGAAGCCCGAATCGATCTGCCTCTTGTCGTCTATCCCCTGCACCTTGAGCGGGTCGTCTTCGCCAACGCACGACCAAGCAAATGCTCAATTCACGGTGCGGAAGACGGACGTTCCTGAAACCAGCGCAGGCAAGAGGTGCAGTTGGTGCTTTCGCCCCGCAATCTCTTGTAAGCCACATTCCTGGGTGATGGAGCCAGCGCATCCTACCATTCCATCTGAGTCCTATGCTGAGTCCTAGCAGTCTCAACCCTGCAGCTTCCATCCGGATCAGATCAACGGTCTCCCATCAGCACTCGTGATAGGCC
Organism: Phialophora tarda; assembly: GCA_016109495.1. Lineage (NCBI taxonomy): Eukaryota > Fungi > Ascomycota > Eurotiomycetes > Chaetothyriales > Herpotrichiellaceae > Phialophora > Phialophora tarda. The sequence goes on along the minus strand of JADWPL010000026.1, from coordinate 192,723 downwards.
CTCAAACGTGCATTGACTTGGCAGGTTCGAATTGCTTCTCACGAGGGGATACGAAGGAGGCTTGCCGCTTCGACCAGGAAGGAAGCTCAATGCAGTTCTCAATTTTCATCTGACTCCACGTAGAGATGTGTCTGGCGACTGGCCACCAGTAGAGTAGCAGTTTGGGTCTCACGATCACTAGTTGACATGGTGGAGTGCAGGAACCATCACGGTACCCAGCACTCCGTACTTGGTACCAGCAATTGAGCATCGTTTGCCCTTTGTAGCGGCCCGCCTTGGCTGTTTGATGTACTGTGTACTTTGCATCAGCGTGGCAACGACATTGCCGACAAGTGACTTTGCTGGGAATAGGCGCGGCATTGGAGCGCACGATCTGACTGTGTCCGCTACTATAGGCGCACGCCTGCTGAACTTTGTTCTGTCAACCCATCCTCGTATACGAGCAAAACGAAACGCAAATCTCGTTTGCCGGACGTCTGTGCTTCCCTCCGAACAGAGTCTGGAGGTACATCGCTCGAAGTACAGGCGACATCCGAATGCGAGGCTGGCCCTTGTGTAAATATCGTATCCGGGCCTCGAGAAGCCTTCTCTTCGGCTGCGACAGCGATATGGTGACGTCACAACTCGCTTGTCTGCGATGCGATGCTAGCACGACGGTTCTAGCAGTTGAAGCGAACGCTCTAGCAGTTCTTAGTAAGGACGGGATCTCCCCCGACAAACCCTGCAAGTCTGTTGTGTACGTAACCGAAGTTTCATGGCCGTGAGACGAACAACGAACTTGAAGAGTTCCGGCTTGAGGAATCCACACTGAATAATTATACGCCACCAAATAGTAGAGGGTCGCAACAGATTCGAGTGAACTCGGAACAGCCGTATGAGGCGCGGAGGTGGAGAACGTCTGCCTGCCCCCAGTCGCTGTCATCGCAGCCTGAATTGACTTGTCAGGAACTTCTCAAGCTGCCGCAGAGTACCCGTACGGAGTATCATCGACTCCTGTGTCCTGATTCAATTCATCATTTCAAAGGCAACCTGAGGTGGGTCAACACCGTAAGGCCAACTTCAGTCGCACAAAACTGCCGGTTGATCCCCTCGCTTGTTTCAAACCATATCCTTGTGCGAGGATTAGGGTCCGCTCCTGGAAGGGGGAAGGCTGCGGGTGGACGAGGCCTTCCGCTGCCCTTCCGCCTCGTCCAATCCTCCGATTCCTTGCATCAACAGCAAGGCTAGCGACATCACCCGAAACCAGTGTCACGCCACACTACAATATCCCTTGGGAAACGCAAAAGGCAATCCGTGAGAGCAAATGCAGCGGCGATGGCTGATGATGCTTTGCGCTCCCTTCAACGTGCCGTGTGGAAAGCTCGGCTGCCTCTGCAGATAAGGCTAGCCGCTTCAGAGTGCCGTTCCTTTGATGGAGCAGATCCCTACTTGGTAAGAAAGTGCCTCTGTGGTCACGGGCCTTTGAAGGCCTGACATCCTACGTTCAGAGGGCAAGCACATAGCGGACTGACTTGTAACATTGCTAGATTTCTCTTCCACGTCTGTCGTACCTGCCCCTGCTCCTTCCGCGGCTGCATGCCTTCTTCTCGAGTTCACTCATCGCCGATCCTGAATCGATATCACCTTACTCCGGCTTCTTCACCTATGACGATGTACCCTTGAAATGGCATCTGCCGTTGGGCCTACTCTACGATGTCTACGTCGCGTCCACTCAGGATGCCCGACAAGACCACTCGACCCCGGCCCCTCTGCCTTTCAAGCTGACTGTGCATTTCACGCCGGACCCTGAAAAGCCCATCCTTCCAGAGGCAACTCCCGTGGTGTTGCATGACTCTTTTATCAACTCGGTCAAGGAGGCTGACTTTCTGAGATCGGGCACGGCCAAACCGATCATGACGCTCTCTGCCCAAGAGAGCAAGGCGCTGTGGACGTCGACTCAGGAAAGCGACTTACCGACTTTCTCAAAAATCCACAGCTCCCTAGTTCCGCCACCGGGGCAGATGCGACATATCCCGCTGCGACTCTACTTCCCATCTGCGCCAGATCAGGACCCAAGCAAAGCTCAGATCAAAGTTCTCCAGTCACATGTTTCGCCAACGATTGCAGGAGCAAACCAAGGGGCCTCGCCTGCGGCACTGCGAGGTGGTGGTACCGCGGGACAGCCTCAAACACTGGGGACGGCCTTGCATCAGTTGGCTCCCAGCTTGTTTCCGTCCAGAAGGACTCCGATTCTTGCAACACCACTTCTGCATGGTGCTCCAGTACCAATGAGTGCTGCCCTCGAGGAGCTCGTCAGATGGGGTTGTTATGCTGATGGCTGGGTGTCCGTGGTCATAGCCATGCGCAGCTGATGATGCCGATACTACGCTTGGCTAACAACATCCGCAGCTCAATATCCCAGTAGCTTTGGAGCCTGTGTCTTGTACGAGTAGCGACCGGGAGTGTGAGGGCCCGCCGACGTCATGCTGTGGCTGGAAGTTGAAACGTGCTCAGCCACAATCGCGGGATCAGCGTTTGAGATGGCCGTCACCAGCCGCCCACTGCACCTGACGTGTCAAGCAGCCCATCACACGTGGTGCAGGCAAAGCATATTGTCCTACCCGATAAAGAGGCTCGTCGACATGCTACTGTAGCGCTTTCTGAGAGATAGGACGTGTACCTGTAGCAACCAAACTCGGAAGAGTCGCCCATCCGGCTGCATCGTCAGCATGCCTCCGTTCCCCGGTGAAGAAACACTGACTACAGTGTAAGGCGCAACCTCGTGTGTCCCTCTCACATGCGACCGCAATCTAACTTGGGCACTTTGCTACCAGGTACGCCGACCTACATTCCTACTTCACAGCGCCCAGCCCTCGACCGGCTCTCCATCGCTTCGATAAAGCCTCCTACTTCTACATCTACTACAATTCCACCAGGCAGACCAGTCGAGTCGAAGCCGCGATCTATGCTGGAACGCCTGATCAGACCGCCTTCAACGGCTTTCTGGACAACGTCAAGGTGATCCATTCCCACAGATTTCCGACCAGAGTGACACTGGTTGTCGATGGGGACACCGCGAACACTTCGCCCACCTCGCCGCGTACGGCGAGAGATCCGGATGAATGGCGTCTTGCCAGTTCAGATCCGCGAGACCTGGGCACATCAAAATACAAAATACACACCGTCGACATCTATCTCTGGAATCAGGACGATTCCAAATTGGTAATGGACATCTTCAAGAGACTGCTCCCTCGCAATCAGTTGGCCATTGAGGAGGATCAGGAAGAGCCTCACCACCATGACATGGTGAGCCCTGTGGTTCAAAATCTGGAGAATGTGGCTATATCCGATCCAGCATACAAAGACTGGCATCATGATCACGCTTCAGAACCTCTACACAAGCCGGTTCAGCCTCTTCCCCCGGCTGCTGTCGCTAGCCGATCGCCTGCCCCCGGCCAAGCAACGGGTGCTTCGCCTATCTCAGTCGCTGCCAAACAAGCACCAGTGACTGACTACACACCTCTGGCGTATAATCCAGCAGCGCCCGCAGCACCCGAACCAATTGCGCATAGAGAGGACACGCCTCCTCCAGTTGATGCCACCGACGGGACAGGGCTGGCTGCCGCGGCGAAGCATGACAACCCATACGCCCCTTCACAGCACCCACAAACCTTTGGGGGTCCGCCCTCCGTGGCTGCCGGTGGGTATGGACATTATGGCTCTCCACCACCACCACCACCCTCCTTCGGGCCTCATGCCACCACGTCACCCGCACCGTCTTTTGGGCCTCAAGCTGCAGCGACAGCGGTACCATCCTTCGGCCCTCATGCTTCGTCGACGCCACTGCCGAACTCCCCTCGGACGTCTGTGTCTACAAACTTCGCACCGCCCCCGACGAGCGCAGGTTCCGACAGTAGCCGCCATCCATCAATAGCTGCCCAAACTTATGTGCCCCACGGCCAGGACCCGAACTCTCATATCTTTGGCCAGCCGCCAGTGCAGACCCCTGGCACACAGTTCTACCAATCAATCAATGAACAACCGCATAAACCACTGCAACATGTACAACCTCAGTATCCCGACTACCTGGCTGCCGGACAAGCTCCAGCTCCAGCTGCAGCACCAGCGGGTCCTCCGCTAGGGGGATACTCTGCATACAACTATGGCCAAGCGCAATCACCCCAGCCTGCTACAGGCGGATATGACATACACAATCAAGTCTACCGCCCTACTGAAACCGAACATCAAACACACCACCACAATAAACCTTCGAAGAGTTCGGTGTCGCAGCACAAGCCGTCTCACACAGAGAAGATCGAGAAGGGTATTGGCAAGTGGATCAAGAAGGTAGAGAAGAACTTTGGATGAAGCAAGGTCGACAGTCTGGTCTTTTGACACGATAGTGACGACACACTCTGAAATTAGCAAGCGTGGCGAGTTCAAATTGCAATTTTGTCTTCACCTCTGTAACCAAAGCGATCGTCTCTTCATCATCTGTACCGTGCCACCTTGAAAAGTGTCTCGAGATCAGCCTCCAGCTCTTGACGGCCTGTCTCTTAGTCCTCTCCGGAGCTTTCAAAAGCAGACACCGTTTGTGGTGATCCCAACCCTTCGACGCCTCCTCCACAAGTTCCCTCTCCTAGGTAATTTGGTTCAATGGAGGCTTCGCGCTCGGTGGAGGTCTTTCTCCGCCCCCCTCTCCTCCTTGCGACGGTTGACTTCCGACGTGGTGGCTGTTGAGACGTGATTGACTGGTTGACAACCGAGCTTATCAGCGGCTTTGCCGTGTTCGTTGTACGCAACGAAGCCGCCGGAAAAAAATGTGTGTCTGCGGTGTCTCGACACACTCGTTGCTATAGACAAGGGCCAGTCACAAATCCTTGGGAAAGGAGGAAATCAAGTTTCCCATGCCTTGATTCTTGCCAACCAACACATCCTTCCTTCTGTACTTCTCCCAGACATATCCTACTGCATGTTGGATCGATGACCCCGTCACAGATGAGATGCAATGCAATGCAATGCACCTCCTACTGTTAGTGGGGCCAACTGGATTCTTAAGTCACGCAATGCACCTCTTACTGTTACTGTTACTGGGGACAAACAGGATTCTATAGTCACGCAACGCACCTCTTACTGTTACTGGAGCCAACAGGATTCTTTTAGTCCCGCAACGCAACGCAACGGACTCGACCCAGGCCCAAAAGGGAGCGAGAGACGTGCTGCTGTTTCGAGGAGTCCGAACGGTCTTGTCTTCTACAATACCTAGCTTGCTCACGCCTTCGCTGGGTACGTGCGAGGAGGTAGGTACTGTAGGTGCTGGCAAGAGCGCGCCTGCTTCCTACTCGTGCTACTGTAAAGTAAGTAATACCTCTGCAAGTCAAGTTCCGCCGTTAGGGCTTCGCTCTCCCTGCCTCCCTCGCTCTGGGCATAATTTTCGGATGTCGAAGTGTGTTTGCGAGGAATAAGTTAATACTGACAGACCTTTTGCTGATAGACTTGCAGACGAATGCACTTGGAACGAGGAGGATGACAGAGGAGTCAAGTCTCCAAGAAAGCAAAGCAAAGGAAGGAATTGACGAAGAGGCGAGGGCCTGCCGCCTTCAAACACCAGGAGTTATTTACCCACGATGCCAACCCAGAATGAAGTCCACGAGCCATCTCACAGGCCAAGTGTGTGGGTGACAAACAGGGCGGAAGATAGCGGTACAGTACCAGTACCTTGTCTCATCGGTACCGAGACAGTTGCAGGCTTTTGTGTGATTCATAGTACTCCAGGTAGAATCCACTAGATTCCCAGTCGACGAGACCGCAATTTTGTATAGTCCGCCGTCGTCGTCGTCGTGTTGAACAATAGGATAATTTTGTCAGGCCGGATATCGCCATGGGAAAAGCAGACTTGGCCACTAGCACAGAATTGGTAGCGGCAAACTTGCGGAGAATCTCGATATATATATTTCGCTGCCGAATCGCAGGTTCGAGAATATAAAAAAGTCGTCATGTCGGTCCACGGTGTAGATTGGACGTGTGGCCCGGCGCAGGTTCCTTCTGGCATCCTTGCAACCCTTCGTGCTGGATCCCGCCTGAGGGTATGGTTGATGAGTGCTTGATGCTACATCCTAGATGACAGAGAACGTCCCCCAGCTGTTCTTGGATCGAAAGTTTTCTGGGTGGTCGCACATTTCTAGCCATACCTTCGAGAGTACGAGGTACTTGCCCAGGTTGGAAGAGGAAGGATATCTGGCCAATCCGTACGACACCAAGCCATTCAGGCGCAGGGATAGTCCCAGGCACACATGCGTCGAGATATTGGAGGGTAGTATATACCCTGTGAGATCCTCCAGGTTTTGCCACGACCTTGACGACCGCGTCCGGATCGCATTTGAAGATTGTTCTCGCTGCTGGGAAGGGGCCTGTATAGAGAACCTGGCTGATGGAGAGGAGCTCTGCCAGACGCTCGGAGGCCTTTATCCATCATAGAGATAAGACTCGGATGCCGATGCCGCCAAGATCTTTCTGAGCGAGGGGGGCGAGCCGGTGTATAACTTCCACGGGCCGACTCAAGTCAATGATGGATCGTATATCCTCGTCCTCGGTGAAACCTTGGTTGTCGCGGTTCAAGAGCATATGATGGTTGTTTCTCTGAGAAAGGTTAATAGTAAGTAGGCGAGAAAGAATAAGCAAATATGTAATGGAGTCCGAATCTGTAGCTGACGAATCTAGGAATTCTCAATAGGATAGTCATGGCGCACACGAATCAGCCTCGAATTCAGCCAACAAGCACGCCAAGATATACTATCACAACCCGTACATAAAGGTATATTTCTTATCCCCGTACCTCTTGGGGTTTGTCTTCTCGTCTTCAACCTCCTCGGGCGTCATCCTCGCAAGCTTGGCTCTCCGTCTGTTGTTCACGGCCGCCAAGGTGAAGCGGTAGGCGAGGTATCCAACCAGGGCGACGGCAATGAATGCCAGCGTGACGTAGAAGGGTCTATCGAAACCGAAACAGTCAGCACGCCGGTGTTCGACAGACGGACACATATCCTATGCTTCTGTGCACACATAATATCTGCAAAACAACTTACATGAGGTAATCGGGCGCGTATGATTTGCGGAACAGCTGGGAGCCAATGACTCCGGAGAGGTTGCCGAAGCCGTTGAAGCCCAGGACGAGAGCCCTCTTGCCTGGTTCCGGGGTGTTCCCGCTCAGCCAGGCCACTGTCAAGGGCGCGGAGACGTAGCTGCCGAACAGCAGGATGCACAGACCGGCGTATTTGGCTCCGTGGGTTTTGGCCGTCACGGTGATGATGAGGCCAACGAGCGTGATCAGGAGGCCGAAGAAGATGTGGTAGCCTCGCTCCTTCCTATGGCGCCGAGGTCAGTATATGTGTGTTGTATGCGTTGTGTGTATGTTTTGAGGGGTCAGCGCGAGCGGATCTTCGTGCTCTCGCTGCTGCTCCAGCTCGAAGCAATGCTTGTGCTTCTTTCTTGGCGTGCTTACCTTCTATCAGAGCTGACGGCGAAAAGGTACAGTCCCACAGCCCCACAGACATAGGGTGGCACAGACATCTGAGAAGGTCAGTTGAGTCAAGTCGAATAGGGGCCTTGGGGGCTTAGCTATTGGACCTACCAGATTGGCCGAAATCGAGGAATACCCCAGTCCAGACACCACAAGGGGCAAAAAGACCGAGAAAGCCTGGCCCGGCACGCTGGCCAAGATGTTGAAGAACAGCACATACCACAGCTTCCAGTCCTTTCCCGTCTCGATGACGTCTCTTTTGTTCAGTCGCTCGTTCTCGAGCCCGCTGTCCCCGTAAGTATGTTGGACGTACATGACGTTGTCTAGTCGCATGCGCTCCACCGCATACACGCGGTCCTTTTTGCTCAGAAACCACGCGCTGCCGGGACCGAGAGGCATCCAGAACCAGGCAACAATGGCGATCAGACACGTGGCACCACCCTCAATGATGAAGAGGTATTGCCAGTTCTTGAGACCGCCGGTTTTGATGTGGAAGACACCGTATGCTCCAGGCGTGTTAGCGATTGGTCCAGTTTTTTGACGGAATCTATATCCTTACCTATGCAGCCGGAGAAGGCGCCCGCAACGGCGTATTGACCGTAGAAGAGGCCGATGCGCACAGCAAGGTCGAATCGCGTGTAGAAGGTCGAAAGGTAGAAGACACCTGAAACACGACACGGCACGAGAGCGCCCACAGTCAGCATGATGAGATTCGTTGTACACCGCGACATGTGGTGCAGCACAGGGGAGCCTACAGCAGGGGTAGAAGCCAGCCTCGAAGAGCCCGATCAACAGTCGTGTACCAATGAGTGCACCTGCGGCAGAGTCAGCGGCGGTGTTTCTCCAAGATGCTGCGCTTGCTGACCCCGGCCTTTGACCCATGCTTGACAAATCGTGAGGATCCCCCAGCAGAACATGATGATAGGGACCCAATGCTTGGCCCCGATCCAGCGTCCCACTGCAGCCGAGGGAGGTTGGAACAGCACGAAGGTGATGAAGAACAGGCTGACAGCCAGGTTCAGGTCGTCGGGATGGGCTCCGATATCCGTCGTGAAGCCTAGACTCGGCTAATCATCAGCCGCGTACAATGGACATGCATTGACAGGCGAAGGTAGCTTGACCAGCTCGACTTACCCTGCGTTTCGGCATTGCCCACGTTACCCTGCCCACTGTTAACGGCCAAGAATTGAATGAGGACCACCGTCGACGAAGACTCACCCGATCCAATCCGTTGAAAAGGTACAACAGGGACAAGAAGGGCAGAAGGAATATATCAAACTTCCGGTTCAAAGCTCGGCTCAAGGCTCTTTCCTCTTGGGTCGTCGGAACATGTCCGGCTGGGAGATTTTCCTTGTCTCGCAAGTCGGTCTCGATTGTAGACATGCCAGTTTCAAGATGGTCTAGGCCAAACTTCTCCGCCATCACTGCGTTGTGTCGGTGATCAGGTTCCTGCAAAAGCCCAGCTCAATAGGATGATGGTGAACATGATCAAACGAGCGTCTTTGCCTGGAGCAAGTGCACCTCATTTTATACCATGGTCGTTGCTGTAATTGCTAAAGTCCTGGTCGAGGGTACGGTAGCCGTGGATTGACCGATGTTGCAGTAGCGAAGGTCCGGAGATGTGGAGATGGTTGGGGTACGAAGACAGGCAAAGCAGGTCGGGCAGGTCGGGGTCACCTTTTAGAAGGGATGAATTAGTTCGGATATCACTTGACCTTGCTGGAGGATGGAGGGCAATGTGCTGTGCGGGGTGTTGGATGGCGGAGATAACTTGGCGGACCGGGAGAAGTTAGAACCCCCCTTCTCAAATGTACTGGGTACGGGTAGGGTACCCTGATGGTGTGCTCGTGCGGGTAGGGTACCCTGATAATGCCCATCGCGGTTAGGGTACCCTGCTGATATCCACGAGCGGACGCTGATATCCCTTTGGGTAAGAGCGTCAGGGTACCTTATCCCGTGTATTCTCCTTCCATAAGTATCAATCTGTGCCCGGTTCGGGCTGAGGGCAGCAACGAGTTGTTGACCGAGAAGACTCGTTTCGCTCCCAACATGGAGGCAACGATGACGCCACCAAGTATGAAAGCTTACGAGAAGAACCCGAAGACTCTGGATATAGGCTTCAACGGTGTATCAGTGTCGACTGACCTCCGAGGAACGGTAGCGAGATCCTCAGTATGTCGAACGACAATAAGCTGACCAGAGCTCCAGATATTGCAAATCAGTTCTTTCCATCCCAAGCACGGCATTGTCCTTGCGGAGCCCTATGAACAATTTGACGGTACCAGATTCCGGGATACTCCATATGTACGACAATATCGAACTCGAATGCTAAGATCGATAAGGAATGGTGTTCCTGGGTTTGGCTTGCGTTTTGAAGGCGAGGTCCAAGACCTCCGGCTGGATCCTGACGGTTTGGGGCGGGCGACAGTCTCCTACCGCACCGGCGGTGGTCTTGCGATCACAATATCTCTGCGGGTCAGCGAGGATGGAGAGGTCATTCAAGCCGCGGAGGTCAGGTCGTTCGCCGACTCGGCATCCAGTGTCAGTTTCGTCATGGACTTCGGTATCAGTGTCAACAGGGCCTCTTATGGACAACTCACCGAGGGTGGACCCATTCCACTTCCCAGATCGGAGAACATACTCAACACCACCAAAGACCAGCAGGGCTTCTTGATCACAAATACACCCTTAGGTGCACATCTGAAGGGATACCTTGAACGTGATGGCCAACTGGTCGATATAAAGGACGCCCTTCAAGAGGAGACTTTCGTCGACTCTCCGGTCGTAAGGAGATATTCCGGACTGTTGGAAATTCCGCCACGCGGGGCACGGGTCTTGACAGCCAAGTTTACCTTGCAACCAGGAGTAGTCCCTCAAGCACATCGAGACACAAAGTCCCCACAACGAATGGGAATCCCAAAGCTCTGGAAGACACCAGAGGAAGCCGGAAGGTTTATCGTCCGCAGAAACCTTGAGTACATCCTCGGAAACTGCGCGATTCCGGTTCCACCGTCCAAGCAAGCTGTGTGTCTTATGACAGACCATGTTGCTCTGCCGCTAGGATGGATGCGAGACAATTAGTACGTATCACTCGCCCTCGCCAGCCGTAGCTAACCAGTAGTAGTTGGCAGGTCCGGTTCCTGATAGACGTCTACCTAAACCTCGAGAAATTGTCTGACCCAAGCAACGCACGGGAATACGCCCAGGTAATCAAAGCAGCGGTGAAGGGTCATTTGATCTGGGTCTTCCGCTACGCGCAGAGGCCGCACAAGTTCTGGCACAGGTCGTACCTCACGACGGGCCGGCCAAAAGATGGGCCAGTATTCCAACTTGACCAGCAATGTTACCCGCTCCTTGAATTGTGCGACGTGTGCGAAACCTTTCCGGAGGAGCGGGAGCTCGTTGAAGATATGCTGCGGTCAGACACCGTGTCGCAAGTCTTGGACCTACTCGAGACAAAAAGAGATTCACGGACGGGGTTGTTTCCAACGGATGAGACACCAGGTGATGACGCAGTTGAATATCCCTTCCACTTCTCGAGCCACATTTTGCTGTGGCATTCGCTATCCAAGCTTGCCAAGGTTGCCGCGCGATTCATGGCAGGGTCTGCCTTGGAAACACGCCTAGCAGCCCTCGCTGGAGGTGTGCGTACATCAACGCTCGATCACTTCCTCTGTCCAGAACCTGCGACAGGAAAGCCGGCCTTCGCATATCTAGTTGATGGCGCAGGCCAGCGGACATTTTACCACGATGCTAACGACATCCCAACCCTCTTCGCTCCTTCGTGGGGATTCACTAGGACGGACGCCGAAGAGCAAGCGTGGCACAACACAATGCACTTCGCGTTCACGACGGCCAACAGAGGTGGCTATTATGCCGAGGGAGCATTTGAAGGGTTAGGCAGCGTCCACACGCGTAACCCGTGGACACTGGGATACTTCCAGCAATGGAGGTATGCGCAGATGAGGGGAGACCGCCAGGCCGAAGCTATTGCGTGGAACAAAATATGTGGCGTGATGCTCTGGGACGGCATGTTCTCAGAAGCCGTTGATGGCCATTCCGGCGAAGTAACCAGTAAAGCATGGTTCAGCTGGCCTGGGTCGATGATTGGAAGCGGGCTGCTTGAAGGGGGAAATCGAGAGCGGTATCTGTGAGGCTCTGTCTCTCTCTTGAAGCCTGCGTAGTCGGAGTAATGATCGGTGATTTCGCAGTAACGGAGGGCTGATCGACAGGTGAAGGGAAAGTGAAATGAAGGAGACGTGGCTGGGAAGGAAAGTGTGCCGAGACCCAGCCTTAACTCCCTGGGCGCCAAGTCCAAGTTCTAGACTCTTGATCAATTGTTCTCCATGAAGCCGCATTTAAGTCAATGACCGCACACGGCTGCTTGAGTATTTCTTTCTCTCTTCCCCGCTATGTCGAACACGAATGGAGCGTCTGCCTGTCAACCCTCGTCGGAACAAAATTGCTCCCGAACTGAGGAAGCGCGTTGCTCAAGCGTAAGAGAGCTCGACATGCCTTTTCCTTTTGCATAAGACTTACACTCGTTTTCTGATTTAAAGGTGCAATAATTGCAACGTCAGGCGAGCAAAATGCTCCGGAGGGCATCCGTGCGAACGATGCCGCAAATCATCAAGAGAGTGTCTCTATCCCCAGGCCGAGCAGACAGTGTCGGTCCCGCGTAGAGAACACGATGAACTCACTGCCAGATGCGCTCTTCTCGAGCAAGCGCTTGCGGAGGTCGTCCCGTCTGAAAGGGAAAGGGAGAAATTGCTGCAACATGCCCAAGCCAAGACTAGCGCCCCAGAACACCCTGCAGCAGATCTCGACCGGGACATCACCGCAGAGAGTCAGCACCTCCGCGAAGGGCGCATATTGACGGACCCCGACGGTACCGTGCGCTACCTAGGCGAATCCTCCGGTGCCACTTTTCTGAATCACTTGCGGGAATACATGGCAACCGTGTTTCCGTTGGCCTTTGAGGCGGCCTGGCCAGGCTCCTCGAATCCGGATATCACAGCTTTCATCTCCGGGCTCGGCAGGTACCAGACCCACGACAGTCGCCCTCTCCTGACCTCAGCTGTCGACCCCCTCATCTTAGCGACCAAGGAGCAAGCTGTAGCGATGGTCGCGGAGCTTCGAGAATCCGCTCAGGACGGCCAAGGCACATTCGGTTGTGGCGGCATCTACTACTGGGTTGACAGCGAAGCCGTTATGGAAGACTACGTAGCGTTTGTTGATGGTGTTAGGACACTTGAAGTGAGCCAAAATGTTGTGGCTGCCAATGCCGTGTTCGCCGTGGCCTGCCAGTTCAATCCAAAATGTGCACCAGACTGGGAGTCCGGCTTCGGACAGACCTTCTTTGCTAGAGCAAGGCACCTGATTGGGAATCCTCTTGACGCCTGTTTAATCAACGATGCAACTGTCCTGGCTCTTCTCGGATTTTACTTGCTAAACAGCAACCGTCGGGACGCCGCATATATCTACATCAGTGTCTCCATGCATATCCTGATCGTCCATGGAGTCCACCGAGCGTGGATGGTTGATGAACAAGGCAAGCGGCTCTTCTGGACTGTGTATGTGCTTGACCGATGGCTGAGTTGTCTGATGGGAAGACCAGCTCTCGTTCCAGATGACGCGATCAAGTTGGATCTGCCTCGAGATACCGCCGGCTTACCGCCAGCGGCTGGTCTCCGCGCACACGTCGAGCTCTCCAGGATTTCAAACTATATTGTCGCCAACGTGTATGATATTGCACGCGATGGGCCTCTCATGAGTACTCTGTGCATTCAGAAGTCTCTGAGGTTGTTGACATCTTGGTCTGACGCCCTTCCTGCATCGGTGCAAGGCACAGAGGAAAACTTTAATGGCGATCGAGCTGTAGTGGAGCTACACATGGCGAAGAATCAGCTCATTATCCTCGCAGTGCGACCTTTACTCTTCATCAACGCCAAAATGGTCACTGCGGATATGCTTCTCAACGCTCGAACAACTGGGCATCAGATTTCGCACAAGCCCGAGCTTGATCTCTGCGCTGATGCTGCCAGACATAACGTGCATCTCTGGAATAGGCTACTCACTTCCGAACGCCCTGCAAGGCTCTCTGTTTCGAGCGTGCACTATCTGTTCAATGCTGCTCTCACGTTGCAACTGTATCGACTCCTGGCCGACAAGGATGCGCAAGGCGACTATGATGCTATTGGTTTTGTGATTTCCTTGCTTGACGTGGACGACGGCAGCAACAGCACATATGCCAAAGATTGCGCACGGGTCCTTACAGATTTCAGCTCGATCATGAACAGGCTGGGCAGTATCGACTTGTCAAAGACTGCTTCTAGAGGAGGAGATCTTCGGGGAAACGGACAAGGCCTGCCTTCTCATTCTGCCATCGTCCTGTCTCCGGGCAATGAAGCCAGCTCAACAAGCTACGCGGAGTCGTACCGTCACTCGCAAGTCAGCCCGGGGTCTGGGCGTGGCGACTTGGACACCTCACAATCGACTGGATCAGCCGGCTCACCGTTTGATCGTCGTGCCTACAATGAGTTGCTGTCGTGGTTGGAGACCGACAATCTTCAGCACCGGTTCGACTTTCCACATCGGTCTGGATGAGTGGTGCAGAGCAGATATGACAAAGGATTCGCAAGCTCCAATGCCTGAGGTTACCACAGTTAAGCAGTCCACGACCATCACAGGGTTTCGCTGAATGTCCATCGACTCGTCGATTTTCCGACGGCTGACAATGTTCGTCCGGATCGGAGGCCCAGACAGCGTGGCTGATGGTCACGTGGACTCAGCCAAAATGCGTGTGCCGGTATACCACGCACAAGCCAGGACCAGACCAGCTGAGGGCTTATATAATCCACTTCTGTCGAGGTTGGTCGCCAACAAGGATTCGGTGGCATGCAGCTCTGCCCATTTGAGACCTATCAGCAAGGGTAACGTGATGGCGGCTCTTTCGTACTACTATAAATACTTGCTGCTCCTTGAGAATAGGAAAGTCGACACGAAACACGAAACGCGCGACATCTAGCCATGGCTCCGGTTCATACGCCAATTGATCGCTTTCTCCAAGGTATAAATACAGCCAACCTCGAGCTTATGTTGAGTGCTTTTGCTTCAGATGCCGAGGTCATCGACGATGGAAAGAGCTTCAAGGGCGATGCAATCCGGGCTTTGTGCGAGCATGGTATCATAGGCCATCACGCGCAAGTCAAAATTCTTGAACAAGGACTTCTGGATGACGGCCGAGCTTACGCCCACATTACCATGGAAGGAGATTTTGGCAAGGATTTCGGCATCTACGAGCCATTTGACTTGTTCCTTGCCGCAGAGCTAGACAGCGACAAGATTCAGCACATCGACATGGGTGATCTGGACCCTAAGAGACCAGCCATGCGGGCTGTCTATGCCTCGGTTGGTAGTGCAACCGATCCTTTGTCGTCGATCCGCATCGGCCCAAGGAACGTCCCTGCACTGAAGGAGGGGTGCGTCCGAGTCAGGATGCAAGCTGTGGGACTCAACTTCCACGACATCTTCACCTTGCGGGGCGTTGGGATGCATGAGATTCGCTTTCCGATGATTCTTGGCAATGAAGGTGCTGGTGTACTTGACGACGGCACTGAAATCGCAATCTTTCCCAACCTGAGCACAGACCCGGACTTCAAAGGCGACGAGACGTTCGACCCGCACCGACACGTATTCGGAGAGCTTGTGCAGGGAAACTTGGCAGAGTATGCTGTTATACCAAGACGTAACGCGGTTCCCAGGCCGAAAACCCTGGATGCAAATTCAGCTAGTGTGATGGGAATTGCCTGGTTGACGGCGTATCGCATGTTGTTCACGAGGGCTCATTTGCGGGCAGGTCAAACCGTTCTGGTGCAAGGGTCATCCGGTGGTGAGTGCATCCCTGACGTTGCTAGAGTCCCGTTCCAGAAGGCTCAAGCTAATGTCCTATCCAGGTGTAACAACAGCACTCATTCAAATGGGATCTGCAGCAGGCTATCGTGTATGGACTACAGGCCGGACAGAAGCTAAACGTGCCCTTGCACGGTCGCTCGGCGCCGAGCGTACATTTGAACCTCTCGTGAAGCTACCAAATCTCGTCGACGCCGTCTTCGACACGTCAGGAGCAGCAACAATCTCTCACTCACTGGCATCCGTGAAGCCAGGGGGGACGGTGGTGTCGTGCGGGATCCACTCAGATGGCGGCTCAACAGATGTCGCAATAAACCTTATGCATCTTTTTACGAACCAGATCTCCCTGACTGGGGTGTACACGGGGACAAGGGACGAGTTTGTCGACCTCTTGAACTTTGTGTCCGCGACGGGGATCAAGCCGTACATCGGCAAGATCCTGCCATTGGAGCGGGCAGCAGAAGGGCTGCGCGATATCTGGGAAGGCAGAACGAACGGCAAGATCGTCGTCACCATCTGAGCAGACAGACTTCTGAGCTGGATCCGTGGAAGGGGTAGACACCTACAATAATTACAAAAGTACCTCGCTTCTGTTGTGGAGGCGGCCGGGATGGGCTTAGTCACATTCTTATCGGCCCGGGGGAAGTCGATGACCGAATACAGCTGCTTATCGCTTCATTGTCGGTGTCCTTGACTCTCTGCCTCATCCTCGCTGAATAGATCTCGTCGGATGCTTCCGGCTTGCCTGGCCTAGAAGTCGACTTGCAGCTGGTTTTGCTGACCAGCACCATTTGAGGAGAACTAGACACACGGCGGGAACCTTTCTGACGCCTGGGCTCCATTGTCATCGAGCGCCCCCTTGCTACGTCGATCACTACCATGGCTCTCTGGACCGGGTTCCCCGCTGGCGTTGGCGTGAAACAGACGGGGGAGCCGGCCCTGCAGTCGCCTCGAAGGCCACTCAACTGCAGAGCCAAAAGCGACGACTTTGAACGCAAACTCTCGTGCAAATTCATCCTTTCCGGCGAGGTAAGCATTACTCATTATTGACGAAATACTTTCGTCCTGCAGATTGGATGGTCTAACTTGTCCAGATCCTTGACAAAGGAGTGCAGGACCAGGACTCTGGATCGATTCTCCTCAAAATGCCGTACGAGATTCTGCTTGCGGTCTACGACAGCGTGGCCCACGCGCCCTCCCAGGTGGCGCTGGCGTTGACCTGCAAACGCATGGCCCGAGCGGCGCGAGACATCCAGCTCTGCCTATCACCCACCTCGGCCAAATACGCGGGCTTTCTTCCCCGGGCTGTCTTTGACGTCCCCGAGCTGATGACTCAGTTGAAGCCGTGGATGCCGGCGGAGCTGCGTCTTTGCAACCACTGTCTGACCAACCGGCCTCGGCACGAGAAGTACTGGAACTCCGTGGTCGGTTGCGAGGTGAGCAACTTCTGGATCACCAAGACGGGGTGGGAGTTCCGCAACGCCAGCTGGCACAAGCAGGTCCACGACATATGTCCGGCGTGCCACGCGTCGTGCAGCTTGAGCGACTTTATCGACTGCGACGGCTGTCGGGCTCTCGGACGGCTCGGGGACGTCGATTGGTCGCGCGTGTCGGATTCGTGGCGGAGAAGGACCGAAGAAGAACTTCGGGCCGGTAGGTTTGCGACGGGCCCTGATTGAATGGGGGAGGGTTGACAGTCTCTATGTACCTGAAGGTGCGGAAGAACGAACGCCGGCCCCAGGCACGCAGTCAATCAGGACGCGGTATCGGCGGACCCATATTCGCAGATTTCGAGACATTCAGTATGCGCGGTCACACTGATCTCCGAACAATAGACTTGGAAGGACAGTGTGTTACTCAACACAGACAAGATCCCAAAGACCGGACAACACCAGCCAGACTCTGGAGGCAAAGGAAAATGTTGCGCCATTCGAGCACCTCGGCGGCCATTTATGGGCGTACGTCCATCAGCGGTCAAACCCCGACCTATGGTTTCGTCAGGCATGATACAGCAAAGAATCCGAGAACAGCTCGACACGAGAATCCTTTAAATAAGCGGCAGGAGCATGGACTGCAGTACAGTTACATCCGGGAGGAGTTTCTCGCGAGCATCACCGCAGCCTACGGTTGCAACTGCAACGGACGCGAGCCACTAGGAAAGGGACTGGTATTCCTGTCTACCGGCGCCTGTGATACAGCTGCTGTAAGGGAGATCAGAGATCATTGCAACGCGACTCGGGACAGAATATAAACCGTCCCAGTAGACGGACGGGACAACCTATCATAAGGGGCTTCGATGAGGCAGCACAAGCGTACCCAGCCTTGCTCGTTTCTTCTCACTGGCAAGACGAGGTGGGCACTGCGAATGAGCATACTTGCCTTCATGATGCAGATTCTCCAGGCCTACTTCAATCAAGCCACCAAGGGACCTCACCGTTGGTTGCTTCGGCACGCATGAGATACTTGACTCGCTTCCCATCATACTTCTCCCAAGCGGACTGTTCGGCACCCATCTGCCCTAGGATGTCCCGCCCCTTGTAATGCCCCCAGAGGACAATGTCCGGCTCGATGTTCGAGATCATTGCATAGGAGACCCTACGGGCGTAAGATGCGTCCTCTCCTCGACGTTCGACAACAACGAGGAGGGCATCACCGACGATCCGATGACCAGACTGCACCGCCTGTCGAGAAATGACAGCCAATCTCGATCGTTTAGGATCTTCCGCCACAGTCCATGGGTTCATCTCGCGCTCCCCGAGGCCCTTCTCATTCATGCACATGATCGAATAAGAGTCGACGCCGGTGGTAAAGTGGAAACATCTCCTAATCAGCTCTCCCGGCAGGCAGTCGAGAAGCCAGCCCTGGTGTTTGATCAACAAGCCGTCGCTCCCGACTCGCTCAGCAGGCGGACCCATTATATTATCGCCGCGCGGGAAACCCAAGCCGTCGAGGAATGTTGCGGGCGCCCAGCGGAAGCCCGGAACTCGAAGCGTTCTTTTCAGCCAGAAGGCCACCTGGGCAGGGACATCGTGGACCATGCTCCAGACCTTGGCCATTCGTTCTTCCTTTTTCGTGTTGACAATGTGCCGTAAGTCAAGATCCAGGACGCTTGCGATACAGATGGGCTCGTCGGTAGGCTCCGTGGTCGCTCGGTCTTGCAGGACTCTCTGGAGCATCATGATTCTCTGTCTCAGCGGGAATTTCGGGTCGTCCAACGCGAATATCTCTGGCGGCACTGCGGTTTTCAGGCCCAACACAGAGCCATCTGAGAGGTATCGGTCTCCTTGAGAGATGCCCTTCAGCGCCTCCAAGACGTCGCCGTCAAACTGAAACCACAAGTTGTGTCTTCCCAACACGCATTCCTCCAGTGTCCAGAGCCTCCTGTTCCACTGCGAGTTATGGATTCTCATGAATGCCTCAATCTCCGGTAATTTCTCCAGGGGCTGGGTTTGAAGATAAGAGTCCAAGACAAGGACTCCGTCTGCGTTGCGATAGGTGTCCCTCATCAGGGCCAAGGCGGAATTCTTGAGCTCCTTGGGCTGAAGTGGGCAGCAAAGCGTGTCCAGCCAGAAGAGATTCTTTTGGTCGTCGGTGTCACGGAGCCGAGAGACCAATCGATCAAGGTGAGCCAGCTGACAGCGAGGGAGAGAGTTCGAGTCACGATTTCCGAGCCCGTCGGACCACACATGAGAGATCGCAACATAGTGGTTGTCGGCTCCTGATGAGAAGACTTGGAGACGTCCATCTTGAAAGGACACGACAGGCACTTCGTCCCTTGCGAATATGTCGCAAATCCGCTTCATATCGGGAAAGACATGTTTGCATCTACATTGAGGGTCGCGGTGTTTCGTAGCATAGGCATAGGATCCAGGCGGGATATTGTACCCGACACACGCTTGGATCTCGCATTCGGCGTGACTGTACTCCTGCCCTGGCCTCTCGATCCGACTGACAAAGTACATCCCTCCTACGGTCAGCTTGCCCGAGAGCCTGCGTACGGCACTGGTGCACCAACCATCTCTTCTCATGGTCTTTGCTATGACGGCCTCACCCGAGGACCACCCCTTTAGCACTCGCATGCTCTCCTCGCCAGGGCTCCGGTTACGATCATCAACAAGCTCGCGGTAGGCCTGCTCGAACGCCAACGCCAGCCACTCGGCCAATATAACGAGTGCTGTGTGCTGCCACGGGTCTTCAAATGGTTCGAGACGGGAAGCCCCCCAGGCGTCAAACACCCGATGGATCCGCGACAGGCACGTATGTAAATTTCTGGCATGTCTCAACCGGGTCGCCTCAGGCAGCTTTCCCTCTTTCCGAAGCCAACGTTCTGTGATCCCTCTCAACTTGTGCGTGGTGAGGAACTTGTTCCCGTCACGGCGTCTCACGAAGTCCTCCGTGCTCATTCCCTCTCTGAACATCTCCCTCAAGGCGCCGAAGAACAGCCAGCATTGGAAGAACGACGCGATCTCGGAGGGCCCTCGCTTGCTACTGCCGGGGTTGAAGATCTCAGACTCCGTCCAGCCCTGCCGATCCGGATACGTGAGAAATGGTCCACCATCATACTCGTACTTTTCGCTACACAAGTACAGAATTGGCGGGTCAGGCCGGATCGGATTAAGCGGGGTCGGGAGGTGATCCATCAATGTGGTGTACAGTACAGTATCTAGCAATACCAAGTTCTGCTCCGTATCGACAGTTGAATTCGAGACGAGAGCGCACAGGCGATATTAGAACAAGACGCAAGATGACGCACGGATCAGATACAAAAATTCGAGCTAGACAGGAATTACAGTACTCCATGTCCGTAAAGATTCAACATGCATGGCGCGATGGAATCCTACTGTAGGATAGGCGAAAGGTCAACCCAGTCCGAAGCCGAGGCCGAGGTCCAAATGCAGAGGCGTTCGGCTCTCACTGACCCTTTTGATACTTCCATCCCGACTACAAAGTACACGGTAAAGAGTACATATGGATATCCTACAGTATACTGACATATCGGCAGTGTAGCCCTGTTATTACCCCTCTGCTAATCACTGTACTACACAATTTCTTCCTCTCGAGCAAGTAATACCCACGCTGCTTGCGGGACCCATAGATCGACACATTTATTTTTGATTGATTACCTGCCTCGTGGAAACCAAATGGCCAACATGTCCTCCGATGGCCGAGATGAAGCAGAAGTAGAAGAAAGCGCAGAGGCAGAAGCAGAGGCACAAGCACAAGCACAAGCCGGATCATCACCCATCCCAGAAGCAACTCTAACCCACTTCAACTCCATCCCCTGGGTCGCATCGCGGCTCTCGGACCAATCCTTCCGACCGGTCCATCTCTCCCGCACGCTCACGCACTCCGGGGCGGGCCACACCTTGATGGCCTCGACATGGAACACGCCCTCGACCATCTCGCACATCTTGTCGACCTATCGTCGCCCCCCGCCGAGCAGCAGCAGCACCAGCGGCACCACTACCAGCGCAAGGGGCGAGATCCGCCGCTTTTACACCTTCGGGGCCGGCCTGAATGCGCACCCGGGTCTCCTGCACGGGGGCGTGATTGCCACGGTCCTGGACAGCACGATGGGCAATGTGATTGGGCAGGAGCTGCCCGCGCATGGGGCCACCTTCACGGTCAAGTTGACGGTCGAGTATAAGAGGCCGGTGGGCACGCCCGGGACGGTGATGGCCAGGGCGTGGATCGTCAAGGTGGAGGGGCGGAAGGTGTGGGTTGAGGGGGTTGTCGAGGATGGGGAGGGGAATGTTCACGCGAGGGGCGAGGGGTTGTGGTTGAGAGGGAAGGGAAAGGGGAAGCTTTGAAAAGAACGAGAGGAGAGGAGATGAGATGAACTGTCCCGATTATTTTTGTTCTTTTTCTTTCGGAACTGCGCGATCGACAACAACTTCTCTGGACGGGACAAGATACAGTAAAATAGGACGAGAGACTATTCTCGTGTCCGCTATCTGCTGTCTGCGGTCTGGTGGCCATGCCCGACCGGTATCCTCGCACTCGCACCATCATCCGATCGCTGGGCGCATTGCAAACGCCTCCTGCGGATGCCACCTTCAGCTACAGTCGCCTGGAGATCACGGTCTCGCCGAAAACAAAAACTACCGGCCTCTAACGTCTCCATCTGTGCGACCGACCTGAACACAACCGGCTCTTTTTCCCCTCTACGGATCGTTGGGAGGCCCCATTCCATCCATGTTGGACTCCTGCGTCACCTGCACCTCGTCGATGTGATATGTCGACCGGAGGTTCTGCATGAAGTACTGGAATTGCGGCTCCGTCCACGGCACCCAGAGCCCGCACACGTCCAGTTCGGTCTTGAACTCCCACGCGTTTGGCTTGATCACCTTGCGGAAGACCCAGTCTCGATGGTCCTCGTACACCTGGTCGCTCTTGACATAGTCCTCTGGGGCCGGCCACGCGTACAGTTCTGCACCAGTCTGGCGGGGGACTTCATCGCCCGTCTCAGGGTCCCGCATCTGTAAAAGAAATACGTGTCAGGAATGTTCGAGCATCGCATACGAGAGGATAACTTACGGTGGGATAATCCTGGTAGTACGGGTCGTCGACATGCACCCAGTCGCCGCAGCAGTCGGCGATGCTAGGCACTCTGGGAGTGTTGATGGGCGTCAGGCACATGCCGTCCCTCTTCTCCTCGCAGAACTCGAGGTAGTTGGCCAACGCGGCCAGGGCTCTCCGCGGGCACGTCTGCGACCACTTGGCCGCGTTGGCGTCGACGAGAACCGTCCGAATGGGGCACTTGTCGTCGTTGCAGCCGACCACGACGTCTTGGAGATTGTAATCATCCCGCTGGTTGAGGATGGTGGGGTGGGTGCCATTGACCGGCAGGCCAGTTGTCCCGTGCGGAAGGAGGAACGGCAGACACAATACGAGCACCGACTTCATATACATGGTGGCTACTAGTGGTAGTAGTGGTGGTGGTGGTGGTGGTGGTGGTGGTGGTGGTAGCAGTAGCAGTAGCAGTAGTAGTGGTAGGGGTAGAGGAAGAATATCTAGCACAAAGAGCAGGATCACAGCGTCTTCAAATACTTTCCCTGAGGCTTGTAGGTCCTCTGTCCAAATCTCAAAACTCTGGCTGCGGAAACAATATGGGGCTGCAGGTCCTCAGAACCATCATGGCGGCGAATGAGAGAATACTGTTGACAAAATAACAAGCTTCAGGCAAAGCAGAACAACCAAACTCTACCGTCCTCGCAGTTCTTTGGAACTCACTAGAGTAAGACATCTTGATCGTGCGGTGTCTGGATGCACCACATCATTTACACACGTTTGAATGGACGACTGCTTGAAAAAGGCCAGACAATGCCCTACCACGGACGCTGTGCGCTGTGTTGGGAGAGAGACACTCTCTGATTGGCAGATACCAGATACATTCTTTTGGAACTGGTGAGGACCTGGAAGTCAAACAGTGGAAAGGGGGCATTGTGGTTCAACTTTCTGAGATAGCCACTCGTACGTCCTTTTGGTCGACCGTAATTTGTACGGCGGATCTGGAGGCAGTGTAACGCAGCTTAAATTGCGACGCGCTCAACGCGTCTGGTGTTCAGTTGACGTCCATGTTCGTTCATCCCAACCCTCAACGCTGCATGACCGCGATAAGTCCTTGATTGTTGTCGCACGCCAAACGAGTACCTTAGCTGGGACGACACGGGCCTAACATGGCTCCCGTGAAGAGTCTCTTGCGGCCATGGCAAAAAGACGAGAAATTCGAGGAGCAGCGCAGGGTCTCGTCCGGCTACAACCCGCTCTATTCCTACCGTACTGCTCGAGGCCAGGCGAAAACTTACCTGCAGCAATTCGCCGACATATACTTCTTGCGCCTGGCGAAGCTCAAACCGGTGGTGGAAGACGTCGCTGCGGCCGACTGGGAACAATTTGAAATTGCGGGAGAAAAGGCGCAAAGAGTGGACCGAGTGCTCGATGTGCGACAGGGCCAATTGTGCTGGGTCGTCGGCACAATCTACATGGACCTGCCACTGAAGCCCAACATCCTAGAGGACATATCGAAGGAACAGTTGCTTACCTTACAGACGCTGCAACATACGTATGTTTCACGGGACCGGGAAACCCAGGTCATGCTGGAGGACGAATCTGGCCGACTACGGTTGACTGGCACGATGTTGAAGAACAATCTATTGGTCACAGGCGTTGTTGTCGCGGCTCTCGGTACGGAGAATTCCAACGGCGACTTTGAGGTCTTGGACATACATATTGCGGACTTGCCAAAACAACCAAAGCGATGGGAACGAGACGAAGAGGAAGACACAAAGATGGATGTCGATCAGCCAGCCAAGAAGATCGCCCTCGTCAGCGGTTTGGACATCTCGGGCACAGACGGCGACGCGCTTAACCTCTCGCTTCTTTCCGAGTTTCTGCTGGGAGAGGCATTGGACGAGGAAGACCGGCAAACAGCCAGCAGAATTTCCCGGCTGATTATTGCGGGCAACTCGATCGCCTCAGGGTTAGCGGATGGTTCGTCCTCCGACGACGACGACAAACCAGTGCACCGCAAATATGGGTACGACGCAGCGTCCTATAACCCGATTCCCACCGCCCACCTCGATCAATTCCTGGCTGAACTTTTGCCCAGCATTCCCATCACGATAATGGCGGGTGAACAAGACCCGGCCAATGCGAGCTTACCGCAGCAGCCTATCCATCCGGCGATGTTCCCTAATGCTCGGGCCTACTCGTCTGCAAACATCGCCGATCCCGAGGAAGAAGACCCAGGCTGGCTCGACAGCGTCACCAATCCCTGGGACGGCGATGTCGAGGGGTGGCGTTTCATGGGAAACAGTGGTCAGCCCGTAGACGACATCATCAAGTACATCGACGTCGACGGGCCCGATGGCAAAGGTACAGACGAGCGGTTAGAACTCTTGGCCAGCATGCTCAGGTGGCGATGCGGAGCACCCACCGCGCCGGATACATTGTGGTGCTATCCCTTCCAAGATCGCGATCAGTTCGTCATCGACGAATGCCCGCATGTATTCTTTGTTGGCAATCAGCCCAAGTTTGACACCACAATCATCCATGGCCCTGCCGGCCAACAAGTCCGACTCATCGCGCTCCCAAGATTCCACAAGACCGGCGAGCTCGTGTTGGTCGATTCAGAGACCTTGGAAGTCGAGGTGGTGAGATTCGACATTTATGACCCAGACAACACGAACGGGTCGTGACAAAAGCTGCTTCAGTTTTGCAGCGCGACGCCGGAATTCCCCGCCGCATGGCACAACTCGATTTTCCGATCCCTCATAAATATTTCACAGAATGCATTGCACAGGCATGTCAGTGTCTGATAGGATCATGAACTCCAGATGACCTGAGTTCATGATGGATAGATCGATAACATGCGTATCAACGAACATACCTGTAAGTCTACTCATTTTGACCATTCTTCAACGAAGCGATAATCTAAAACATTCACTACTCAGGCGCGTCTACGGAAAACGTGGTCCTCGTACCATATAACGCGCACCATGTGCCCAAATATCACGAATGGATGAAAGATCCCGTAAGTCAGCACCCATTCAACACGACTAGATCGCCGGATCTCGAATGCTGACCGCTCGCGTCCGCAACAGCACATCCAAGAGGCAACAGCTTCAGAACCTCTTACCCTGGCAGAAGAGTACGCCATGCAACAAAGCTGGCGAATCGATGGCGACAAGCTTACCTTTATCATCTGTCGACCGTTCCATCGCCTGCATACCAACGGGGATGACGACCTGGCGGACCACGGTACCGTCGCTTCTATGGGTTGTGCACGTCTTGAGGACGAACTCAACGCCATGGTCGGGGATGTAAATCTCTTCATCTCTACCGTCGAGGAAGAAGAAATGCTCCCCCACGGCATTGACGAAAACCACACCGACCCGAACGCGGACTCTACCACTACCTCCAGCAATACCTCGAGGGTCGACCCCTCGACCGTGATCGGCGAACTCGAACTCATGATCGCCGAATCGGCCTACCGTCGCAAAGGCCTCGGCAGAACCGCCGTGCTGACCTTCCTGGAGTATGTCGTCCGCCATGAATTCCAGATTCTAGAAGAGTTCCACGATGAAAGGCGCGCCGTTCTGATGGGAGGGCCGAGTCCTGGACCAGCACCATATGGAACCACCGATGTCGCTGGCGGGACACATCGGTTCGGCTACTTCACGGTCAAGATCGCCAGCTCCAATCATGGGAGTGTTGCCCTTTTCGAATCGTTGGGGTTCACCAAGACGAGCGAGCAGGAGAGTTACTTTGGGGAGTTTGAGCTGCGGTTGAACAGGGCGAAGCTGGTTGGGGAGCAAGGCAGGGAGGTCGGAAAGGCATACAGAGAGGCAGTTTACGAGTGCTCTTGTGAGGCGTGCTTGAAGTAGGAGGGGCCGGCGCTGTGATTCATTTTGCTTGCGAGGGCATAGAACGCAGACAGACAGAGATAGAGACACATCACCCAACGCAACCTAATGTACGCACCCCACGCTTCACGGAATTCTTGATCCTAGATCCGTGATCGATGATCTTTGGATTCATGAGAATGAGCTTTCAAAAGGCTTCATTGACGATCGTGTTCCATACCAGGTGCACCGGCGATGTTGGGGGATATGCAGCGTCTTGTTTTATTCCATTCCTATCTTAGCCCGAATCATCGGCGCGCGCACGCACGGCACACACACGATACGAGCCAGCCTGCATGCTCTGATCCGCACATCTTGACACGAGTAGTATTGATATCTCGGGGGCGATCCATTGTCTCGGACACTATCCACCCACCCGTCTTTGCACAGCGCACGCGCACTCTCATATGCCATACTGACGTAACAGAAACCGGGGGGGCTTCTCGAGCCTTTCAATCGAGTCGGGTGGTCACCCCCATTTCATTCATCTGTACGGGGTTCCTGTAGCTGGATTCGAACACACGCACACACAAAATGCCCCGTCGGCGCTGAAAACGAAAAAACCACTGCCAGGGGTCCCTTGCCGGCCGGTACAATCGCACGGACCGGACCAGATCAGATCAGATCAGATCAGATCAACAGCGCTTAGTTCTTCTTGGGCTTCTTGTTCTTCTTGCCGATTTCTTGGAAGTCCATCGCTGCGAGGGGGGAAGGTAAGAAGTCAGCAAGGTCTCTCGAATTTGGGGGTAAGTCTTCCTTCCTTCCAGGCCCGGACGCAAGACGCAGATGCAGAGCCGATCTCTCGTGCGTATTTGCATTGCAGGGGGCAGGGGGAGGGCAGAGCGCAAGCACGAATATAATGGCCTCAGATATGCCCGGTCATTCGCGCGCGCGCTCTGTCATGTCCCGCCCCGCCCCGTCTTGTCCGCCACTTGCACCGGGTTTTATCAAGGCACCAAATCCTGCTCTTTTGATCGCGCATTTCCCAGCTCAAGTCCCGTCTCTCTCGTCCTCCGTTCGCTGATCCCGAATCCCGTCCCCGAACCGGAGAAAAAACATATAGAAAGGACCAACCAGAACTTACTTGGCGGCAAACTCTGCTTGATCTTATCGGCCTTGTCCGAGTCCTTGAGGATGAGCGTGTACAGGAACCGCTTGCCCCGGAGCTTCAACTTGATGTCCTTGCTCTTGGAGGATTTCTTGAGGCGGGCACCTAATGGCAGCAAAAAGAGATTAGTAACGTTCCCTGAAAGCTAGAGCGCAGAGAGCGGATGGCGGCCTGGCACAGGATATAGAGGTTGAGACGTGGGTGAGGGGAGACGCGAAACCAGCGCACCTTTGGCATCCTTTCTCCGTGCAATTTCAAGGAATTGTTTGATGTCTGTGACTTCGGAGGGCATCTTGACGGTGGTTTCCTGTGGTTTTGCAGAGCTGAGCTGGAGAATGCGGTTGTAGAGTGGTGTCTCTCGATCGATCACAGTTCCCGCAAATGTCGAAAATGCGATTGTGGGCGGTGTTTCTTCGGCTGATCTACTAGCGCCGGCATCTGGACGGAGATAATTTCCCCCGAGGGCAGATTCCTTGGGATGAAAGTGAGGACGGGGGTACTACAGGCTTGAACACAAAGCAAATACTGTTACTGTGCACGAGAACAGCTCATTCTTGCAGGCTATGTCAAAATAAAGTAGACCACGGTCAAGGCTGTCATGGGTATCGTGTTTCGTCAAGGTCTCCAAGTCTACCACCACATTCCGATCTGCGGTCCGATCGTCACCCACTCTATCTCGGGTGACGAGCTTTCCAGTTGCTGGTATATGCCGCCAACACGGTGCTCACGGCCATGAACTTGCACCGAGGCCAAGTTGAGTCCTGTAGACGGTGAACACTATTTCTTGCTCAGGCCCTTCAACCACTTGGGCATCTTCGACTTGGACTGACCACTGTCTTCAGAATTGCCAGTATCCATCTTCCCCACATTAATTTTAACCCCAGGGTCCTTGTTAGCCTCGACATCGACCATTGTCACGTCTTGTACTTGCAATTCTTGGGCGCGCTTCCTCAGATCCTCCTTCAGCACAGATTTGGTACTGCGCGCCTGAACGCTGGCTTTCTGCTCGTCCCAGGAGAATGTCAGGAGCACTCGGCCTTTGAGCTGGAGGTCTTTGATTAACTTCTTGCCACTGTCATCCGGAAGGATCTCATTCTTCCCCCTGATGCCGGGATTTCGAAGCAGGAAGACTTCCGACCGCCATCGGTCTTCCAGGCATTCTCGTACAAAATGATACAGGTCTGCTGCATTGTCCGACTGCGTAAAGGGCGTAACAATAGTACTCTGATCTGGGAAGCGGATTTTGACCTCGACATCCTTCACTGCCGCCCATTTGGCCGCTTCCTCTTCAGCTTGAGCGGCCAGCTCGGCTTCGGTTTTCAGGCGAACATTTCTGGAATTCTGCTGGAGCAGTTTTTGATGGATTTGGGCATGTTCAATTGTCGGCGTGTAGTCGGCTTCGTTATGAGATCTGAGGGC
This sequence comes from Phialophora tarda, assembly GCA_016109495.1. Classification (NCBI taxonomy): domain Eukaryota; kingdom Fungi; phylum Ascomycota; class Eurotiomycetes; order Chaetothyriales; family Herpotrichiellaceae; genus Phialophora; species Phialophora tarda. The sequence goes on along the minus strand of JADWPL010000026.1, from coordinate 164,384 downwards.
TGCTGACGGCGTAGATGCGGTAGGAGGCCGGAATATGGAGATCGGACGACCGGACGCTGATGTCGCTGTTGGTGACTCTGTGGATGAAGCGGTAGATGTTTCTGGCTGGGTTTGAAGAGCCGGCTGTGAAGGACTCTCGTCCGCCCATTCTGGTTGTGTTGTGGGTCGTGCAGGCTGCGGTTCTATTGCAGGAGCACTTTGCTGTGGCTGGGATGGTGGAGCCGCTGGCCCCTCGCCCTCGATGGATGTAAAATACTCTTGTATTTGGACCATAGCCTCTTCGAGCGGAGTCTCAGTGGCTCGGAAACTCAGCCTCAACAAGGCTGAGCCGGTGTTGAATCCCAATTGTGCCAGCGATTTTTGTAGGTCTGTAAAGGTTGACAGTTCCCGATTCATGATCTGAATTACCGGCTGTTCATAGTACAATCTGCCCGCACCCGGACTGCCCTGAGAGGTTGATGGTACTCCTCTAGCAGTAAAGTTTCGTGGGTCTGTACCGCCAGCAACTCCAGCCTCAAACTTTCTAAGTAGCTGCCACAGTGTTGTTGAGCTAGAAAACTTGTCTGTGAGTCTGGCGTTGGGTACACCTCTTGCTTCCGATTCTGGTAGTTGGAGGGCTATTGAGACAGCTCCGGCGGATTTGGAAAGCTGGACGAGCTCAAGTTTCGCGCCAGACGAGAGACCGGACAGGCGGAGAGGTTTGGAAAGGTCGACTTGTTTGTTGTTGTGTCTGGAGGACCTGGTCAGAAACTTTGATTCTTCGTGCCTTAGAACGAGAAGTGAACGTACTTTAAGCCGTACTGAGCAGCATTGATACCTAGCTTCGCGCAAGCCTCCTCGAGAACCTCACTTAGGTGTTTGCCAGGGGTTGTTTTGATTTGTGTCCTTCGAGCGGTGGCATCAATGACTACGACATGGGACGCCATGTTGACTGCTCAGGCAGGGGCCTGGTATGGTGGGGTGAAAGTCGTCTCGCTCCTAAGTAGATTATGGCTGGTGGAAAGGCGAGGGATATGAAAGACGAGATCAGTATTATGTTGCCAAGGAGTGGAAGATCAATAGAATAGTCTAGAATCACTCGCTGGTGTGTGTGGTGAGGCTGATCATGTTGATTTGATATATCAAACGCGGAGAAGCAGGCGGCGAGAAAGCAGCCCACCTGCAGGCAAGCGCACGCCCGCGTCATTGCTCCCAGGTGCTGCCGGCCTGCGGGATTAGGTAAGACGCCTGCCCATTGGTCCTTGACCAGCACTCGCAGGCTCAGCCTTGAGCCTCATCCGAACTGCGAACGCGTTTGCTGGCGTGCCTGCGCATCTACTTTCGTGGGAAAGTTGTCACTTAATCCACACCGCCGTCTCTCATGCTCCAGTAACCGCTTGCTTTCTTGCTTCGTCCCCGTCTTGTTTGTTCTATTTTACAACTCCGTCATGGTAAGCTTTCCATAATGACAATAGGGAGAGAGTGAATGCTAACGTCTTGAACAGAGCTCTCCGTTCGATATCAGTATGCTCCTCCATGAACCGAACATGAACCCTCACTAACGATGTCACAGATGGCGGCGCCTGTGTCGCAATGGTCGGTAAAGACTGTGTGGCCATAGCCTGTGATCTACGTCTCGGCCTGCAAGCCCTCACTGTCTCGAACAACTTCCCCAAGATCTTCAATTATGCTCCCTCGGTCTTTCTGGGCCTCACCGGTCTGGCCACCGACGTACAGACTGTTAGCGACACCTTCCGCTACAAAGTCAACATGTACCGGCTACGGGAAGAGCGCAACATCTCGCCGCAAACACTGGCCAATCTTGTGAGCAGCAGTTTGTACGAGAGACGATTTGGCCCTTGGTTTGTCTCTCCAGTGCTGGCAGGCATTAATCACACAACGGGGAAACCCTTCATTTGCGGGTTTGACAGCATTGGCTGCATTGATTTTGCGAAGGACTTCATTGTGGCGGGAACAGCGAGCGATCAGCTGTTCGGAACGTGTGAAGGGCTATGGGAGCCAGACTTGGTGAGGATATCTCCGAGTCGTCGCTGAGCGGTCCAGAGGCTAATCGGGTCGTAGGAACCAGACGATCTCTTCGAAACCATCTCACAAGCGCTTCTGAATGCCGTCGACCGAGACGCTCTCTCCGGCTGGGGTGCGCATGTCTACATCATCGAGAAGGACAAGGTCACAAAACGATTACTCAAGGGCCGGCAAGACTAAAGGAGGCTTTTCTCTGAGAACCTCAACAGAGATTCTGGTCATGGCAAGCATTCGCAAGGGCGTTCTGGTATCTCTGCGCGGTGAATACGTTGTCTACGGCGGAGGGGAAATGGGATCGTAAGGAAATGCCAAATTTGAACTGTATGACTTGGATTTCTGCAAGATAGACAGGCGATCTGGGTCAAGATCCAGTCCCAGTCCTGAAGTCATCCAACTTCAAGCGCAAATCCCTGGCTGAAAGTAGACTGGCCCGAACAAGCCTGTAAACTGTCACCGCGAACCAAACCGTCCCCGTAAGGGACCTTGTACTTTATGGCTGATGCAACTGTCGAAGTGAAAGATAGAGTCCCCTGCGGTACTTGAGAAATTCCCTTGACAAGTGATTGCAATGCCCGTCGTTGGTTGAAATGCTTGGCCACACTTCGCGCCCATTCCACCCTGCGAGGTCACATCGTTCGCTTGCGTCTCTCCTGTCTTCTGCTTCCTTTCTACATTATCCAGGTCACTCGCCAACAGAATTTCCAACCGGAGAAGAGCGATGACCACTCTAACCCCCGCTCGAACTCAAACCTCCATTGAGCTGGGCCTCAAGGACACCCCATGAACACCACTGCCGGTCCAGGAGGGTCAACATTGGCTCTTCAGCAAAACCTCACCTCCGGCCTAAACATCTATTTCAGCTGGACTCAAGATTGAACATGGCATATCCAGTGCCTCCTCTGCCAACGAAGGTCCCATTATCTGCACTTTATTCATGCTATGTTGCGTTTGTGAGTCTTGTCGCACTGCTCGCCAAGTTCTGTTCTTCCACACCAAATATACCTTTGGCAAGCCCGCGCCGCATTCTCCTGTTGGGTATCATAAGTGTTCTGTTGATGCTCAGAACCCAAACCCTCTCACAGTCAAGCAAGACGACTTTGACGTCCGGGGAATGGCGGCCATTCATACTACGTCTTCCAGTCGTTATGCAGAGTTTTGCTCTTCCTGTTGCCCTGATCGTGGTTCTAGAGGTACTTCAAATCACATCCCGATCAGAACAGCTGTATTGTAACGTCGGCCACGGCTCAGAGAAGTATGCCCGCTATCTTCCAACGCTCACCATGCTGCTCGTGTCGTTGCTATTCAGCTCCCTCGGCTTCAATGCCTCCACCTTTGCAAGCCACAGCTCCCTCGATCTCGGTGGCGCATCCAGCAACTCAGCAATCATCTCAAACTTTGGTGGTAGACTGCCGCCGATTCACTCCTCGAGGCGACTCTGAATTGTCAATACGGTGTCTGCTCAACGACTGCCACCCTTGTCGGTTCTATTCTCACCAATGTTATCTCAAGTCAACCCCAACGCCTCAACTCGAGTGATCAATCGTATGGACACATTCAACCTTACGTGGACTAATAGATCGGCAAACGACAACCCCTCAGCCACAGTCCTACGTCTAATCGAACACCTAAACCTGAGCTATCCCAGGTTTACCTACTCAGAGACTGCGCTGCCTGCATTCTCCTTGGGGGTTTTGGTCGCACTCTCCAAAATCAGGTTCCGTAGTCAACCATTTACCGCAAGTATACGGCCCAGGCCGTCAAAGCAAACATGAGAAATGGTTGCGCTAGCCCGGCAAGGGCTTGCAGTAACGCTGTTAGTCTGAAGACTGCAAAAAGAGCAAATCTTGACGATTCCGACGTTGTGCAAAGGGGTCGTAGGCGTAGAACCACCAGAACTTTGAGGTTGCTCAAGCTTGATTTCGTCTCGCCGGAGTCGGATGTCATCAGCTTTCCTCGACCTCCCGACAAAATAGGCACGGGCTGTTGAGTCTTGCATGGCGGCATCGCGTGGAAAGCCGATTGATGCGCGGTGCCGTTATGGTGAGAACAGAAGCTTGGATATACAGCACACCATCAAATGAAAAGTACACAGCCTGTTTATCCAATCTACGCACGACTCCATAGGTGCCCCAGAAACGGTTATTCCCAAAACATACGCCCGCAACAAAGCCTCAGCAGCAACGCCAGACCGTTCCCGAAGTCGAAGTAATGCACCCTAGCAAGCCTGCTCGCGATACAGCCAAATCCGATCATGTCAGCATATGATGTGCAAGAGCGTCGAACGGCAGAAAAGCCGTTTTGGATAGGTCTCTTAACACATATCCATCAAGAGCGTATGGCTCCTGCTTCAATCTGTCAGCATTTTCGCCTTCTTGCGTCGTTCTTTCAGCAATTCCTCGCTGAAGAGGTTCTCTTCGTCGTCCATTACCCCGACCTTGACCATCTCATCATCAACCAGCTCCTTCAACATGGATTCAAGGAAGGCCTTCTGTTCTCTGATGAAGGCCTTTGTGGCCTTGGTGTCGAACCGGTGGGCACGCCTGCGCTCTCGTATCTCTTTCAGTTGTGCTCGGATACGTTCTTCCAACATCTCGAAGCGATACTCGGCATACTGCGAATAGAGCTCTGTGAGGTCGGATATCGGGCGGACTGTGGTGAGGACAGTGTCATCCTTGATGAAGGCAGATTTGGGACGAAATGAGGTCACCATCGAGATACGCTCCGTTGTGCCGAGTACTCGCATTGCTTGATGTTCGATATACCGGCCCTGAAGGACGACAGCATGACCCTAGACCTGGTCAGTGTACAAGTTTGCAATTGTCAGATGCTGATCTTACCATGGCTGGCCCTCGAACTTTCATGATGCCCCCGGTGCCCGTCCGCAAAGCTGTTTCGCCCCCGATCATGTTAGTGCAGTCACTAAGCATGGTGACACAGACGAAAGGGTAACTGTCTGTATGCCAGTCGACAATGGGCTGTGCGTCGTCATCGTCCTCCCAGGGACAACCCGAGACACCTTCGTCTGCTTCCCGATGAGACTTCTCGGCAAGAGCCTGCTTGACGGTCTCGATCTGTTCCTCGGTGTTGCTGGAGATGTTCATGTGGGCAATCTCTAGGTCCAATGCCGGTACAAGTTCAACACCGGCAATCTTAGACACAATGGAAAGCACTTCAGGACTGCGCCAGACGTCATACACGAACGGCGCGTATCTGATTGTCTTATCAGTATTGACCAGGGAGCAACCACAGGGATGGACTCACTCGGGAGCAAACCCTCTCAGCTGGCACTTTGCAAGATTGCTGGAATACTTGCAATTCTCCCAGACGGGCTTGCTGAGTACCTCCGCTCTCATTGCTTTGATGGCTTCCGTTGTAAAGAGAGGGAAGGGCTCTGAGACGGCAATAGGTGAGACACCCTTATCTGCAAAGCCAATCTCCTCCATGGTCCATATCTTGGTGGGCGATTGGAAGTTGAGATGCTTTGCCGGCTCAAATGCAGGTGCTTTTGGTGTCTTGGGAGCCATGTCGTCCAGGAGAGATGCCGGTCTTTTCCTTGTCGCAGAATCAAAAAAAGAAGCTGGTTGGGGTATGAGGACGTCTGCCGAAGCCATCGCTGCTGGCATCGACTATATACTGGGATGAAAGTACAACAAAGTAAGTAGGTGGTAGCGGTAGCGTGCGGGATGCGCGATGGAAACAGGGCAATTGAGGCAATCACTCAGATCGTTGTTGTCATGGACAACAATATCATCAAACGGTCGATGCTACTGATCATGTGTGTACAGACAGGGGAAAGACAACATATATCACAAAGTCTCCTTAGCCTCAGGCAGCAACCGTCCCTTCCAAGGTAAGGCGGTATGTGGTTTGAGAAGAAGGCTCCGGAAAGGACGCGCCCAACGTCAGAGACGACTGCTGTGTCTGCGGATTCCGGTCAGTTGAACCGAAAAGCACTCCCACCATCAGTTGGCTAGCTCATGAAATCGCAGCACGCATGTAACTCCACGAGATAGGGATGATGGAATTCCAGGAAACGAGACACCGGGGCGCAGGGGAACAGTTGTCCCCAGCTTCACAATTCGTTCGGAACTTCACGCATTCTTATCAGCTACTCTTATCATCGGTGTGCGGATGGGAGTGCTCGATCTAGACGGCTCAACACTTATGGAGCCGTCTCGACCTCTTCGTGAAGCGAGGAGTTGCACTTCAAGAAAGCTGGGGATACCCGATTCACGCTTGTGGGGACTATCAGCAGACGAGGAACGCCGGTGTTTGTCATGGATGGAAAATGTTGCTCAGTTTGGCTTAAAATCACTGCCCGTCCCTCGTTGCCCGTTGCCCGCTCCATATTTCTTCGCCGTGTGCGCTCTCCTACGAACGGATCGCTCGCTTTCACATGTGCTGGTGCATTTCTGGACCAGCCGATTCGAGGTGCATGCCCCTCTCCTCTGCCTTTTGGCAATACCGGCGTGCGGGACAGATTTCTTACATCACAGTGGCACGTTGGGAGCTTCTATCACCAGCACTTTCGAGTTGAACGGGGCGGTTAGGTGTCGAGATCAGGTACCGCAACCGCTGCAAGGGCCCCAGCTGGTGTCAGTGTGACCCGTGGAAGTCCCTAAAAGAGGTTGCTATTATTCAAGCGCTCACGCCCACGAGCACCAATACACGATAAGGGTCCTGAACATGCATCATCGCTTCTTTCAATTATGAAAGATGGACAACCCCGCTGCCAGTGTGGAATGGATCTATTCACCAAACGTGGCATGGTATCGGATATCACAAGCTCTTCCGCCAGCATGGCTTCGGCCAGTCATGTGCTTCGTCGTTACTTCTCTAAAGGTGACCGCAGGGGCTTGGGATATTGTCATGGATCACTAGTGATCTCCTTTATCGTAGCTTCAACCTTTAGGCGCGTCGAAGGTTTACAAGTAATCCTGACGCAAGCCTTCCGTAGCAAGACGACATCATCGGATCAAAAAGGAGGTGAGGTTTCCCAAGCACCTCGATGACCAAGATAAGGCGAAGGAGCACCAAGAGCACCAAGTATAGAATGCGCTATGGGCTATATGTCCTTGTTCGTGTCTACTTGGTATGTCTTGCTCTGCCATTTTCCTCGTTCAAACACCGGTGAGAGTAGTTCACGCGCAAGGAACAACGTTGATGAGTGAGCGGAGACTGGATCCGACGCACGAATGGCTAGTACATGCGCTGCTTGAGCTGACAATGTGCGTCGTAGTAGTACGTGCACTCTCACGACAAACTGATCGTGCCTGATGGAGGGCACGGAGGGGCAGCATTGGGCAGTAAGAAGAGATGGAGTTGGACTGCAGGCTTATCGATAACAGATCGATCCGCACTCGTCGACGACCTAAGGCACAAAGCAGCTAGCGGGTTAATCCCTGCCTCGCATGATCTGAGGCACCTGCAGCTACACGAACCCATTAACCCAAAGAGTGTTTGTCAAGCAACGACATGGCTACTTCAGCGCAGTCCCAGCAAACCCCCGGCTCAGATCCGCAGGCCGATACGTGGGAGAAGTCAAAAGCAACGTTTCAAACGTACGTCCGTCCGCCCCCATTGCCATCCATGCCCGCAGCCGGAATGCTAAACGGCCGCTTGCTCTGCAGGAAACGCAGCTCAGAATACTACGACCCTTGCCAGGACTTCGCAAATAAGAGTATAAAATGCATGCATCGGAACAACGGCGATAGAGATATGTGCCAGGATTACTTCAAGTGCGTATAGCCTGGGCACCTGCACAGCGTCAGCGGACCGGTCCACTGGAGCAGTTGAAGTGCCAAACAAGGTGGATGAAATCGAGCAGCAGGCTGATGGAGTACCTGCTATACAGAGCCTATCGCGACTGCAAGAAAGAATGGGTACGCAATGTTCGATAAGACAGCATACAGCCAAACACTGACAAGATCATCAGACGGCGAGGCGGAAAGCAGAGAAAGGATCATGGTTTTCCTAGGAGATTGAGCCAAACCTCCGCTTTCAATGCTCAGGATTGTACAAAAGCAAGACGATACCCTCTACAGATGCATAGCGCGGAGTCCATGGCAAGAAAAGTGATACGTATCATTGTTGATGTGACACGAGCGTCGCTTCTGGGCTGCGAGGATTGTAAAATTAGGACAGATTGATCAAGAATGAGGCGACTGTCCACACAATAAGCTCGTGGACCATTGAATGCGAAGTTGCGGTCCAGGCTTCGTGATTTCGTGACTTTGCGCGTCTGCAGTTCTTTTCACGGCACAAGTAAATAAATCATTTTCAGCCTCATCACACAAATTTCCCCGCATCCTCTTTTTGTCGTCTCACCACTTCCTGACAAGAAGGGCTGATGAGCCCTGAACATGTCCGATCTGAGCGTGAGTGAGCGGAGAATACGCCCGATCCAAGATGCGGTCGCCAGTGAGAACTGGAAGCAAGCGCTTCAACTCTGCGACAAATGGTCCAAGAAGGGAGAACGGTCGGATCGGTTTCTGGTAGTCTAACAGCACATCACGCGTCCGCATTCTCAAACTGACAAAATTAGGCGGTGAAAGCCTCGGTTCTTGTCCACCAGCTCGATAAAGCTCAGCATGACCGAGGACGACAGGAGCTCCTTGATCTCTGCAAGCGAACACCTCCTGTCACAGATCCAGAAGCCATCTATCAGCTGCAAAAGACACTCAAGAGCCTTTCCCTCCACGATGAGACCCCTAAGCTATGGGAACGAGCGGTTGCACTTGGGAAAGATACCAAGGATCTCTACACGAGATGGCTCAACCAGGCAATAGCCGACAACAACTGGCGCAGTGCTCAAAAGGTGTGAAGAGACCAACAACAACACAAGAGAAGGGCATTTGGCTGACATGGGGCCATTCGACAGGCCACCATGGGTTTACGAAACTCATTCCCAAAGGAACGACAGTATGAGTTCTGGAACATACTCATGTGCTACCTGATACACAAACAAGAGGACATTCCTGAGAACGAGCGGATGCTGTTTGGTACGCTTGCATATCGCATGATATCAAAGGCTGCCGAAGCTATACCCAAAGATGAGGTATGTCGCCAGTATCGAAAGAAGTATTAAAGTCTTATTTGCACACAGGAGCAAGCCTTGTCTTCGGCAAAGGCTATCTCGGACCCGGAGGAGATCGCGTTACTGGTACAGGTCTTCAACTCCACGGGCCATGTCCAGGAGTCCGTGAAGCTCTTACAAAGCGGATCACTGAGCACAGAATCTCGCCTTGGAGCCAAAGATCCCCAACTTGTACTATCTTTGGTGCTCGAATCCCTCGAAGCGTCAGAGAACTGGGACGAAGCGTTGAAGGTATGCCAGAAGCTGCTTTCGAAATCCGAGTCACAATCAGATAACCGCATTTGGGACCTGTGGCTCAAGGCACGATCACATTGTGCAGACCAGGAGTAAGCTTACGATATGAGATCTGTAGAATGGTGATACTGACGTTGACACAGTCTGCAACAACAGTCGGAAGGCATCCTCGACTCTATCTGCAAAACTAGGCCAATTGTCCGCTCAGCATATCTTGCGAAGCTGCGTCTACTACAAGGTCAAAGAGACGACGTGGTCGATCAGGACGCTCTGCTGCAGACATGCAGCGAGTACTCTGAGGCATATTCGGAAAAGGCATTCTGCTTTGACGACTTGAAGGACTCCTTGCGACGACTCGATAAGCAACACTGGGATGAATTCCTGCACACGGCCGAACAAAGGCAAGGGCACTTGGCACGATTGTTCGCGTTGAAAGTCGTCTATAGCTCGATACCATCCGCCGATTCGGAACCGCCACACGCTCGAAACCAAGAACTGCTAGCTCTGGCACACAGAGCGCTTAAGCTATACCAACTGTCCATGGCCGAACCACCTTCATGCCCAGAAGCAGCTCTGCTCGCAGCCTTGGCCATCCTGCAACTACGAATCCAGGACCCCCCGCACCAGCGGGTTCTGGTCGCCGTAATTATACTGGAGATTGCACGGTCCAAGTTTGAGGACTATTACATTCTAACGGTTCTTCTTGTTCGACTCCAAGGCCATCTGGGTCTACTTTCGCTTGCCATGGAACACTTCACGAAACTCAGCATCAAGAACCTGCAGTGGGAAACAGTTGGTCATCTGATCTTAACCAGGATATCGACCTTGCATCCGGCTTGTAATGGCGGGGAGGGCGACCTTGAACCTCTTCTGGCTGCCGAGACTGGCGTCACTGTTCTTGAAAACGCAGACATGGCTCTAGTCCGAGGTATACGTGAAGGTTTGCGGTTCAACAGCTACTCAAACATCTACAACAGCGTCAAGATGCGTTCGGAGATCGAGCAGAGTTTGAACAAGCAAATTTGCGCCATTGAAGAACGCAGGGTGGCCAGGTGGCGCAGGCCGGGTTCGGACGATGCTACAATCCTACCACCCACGGATCCGTCAAAGGCACTCGTGGATAAGAGAGATTACAGCTACATGCCCAGCTATTGTGAGGATGACTGGCGGATGCTGGAATCATGTCACTGCGGCAAGCAGCCGAAAGAGGGTTGGGTTCACGCCATGGTGCTTTGGGACAATGTGGCCACCTATCTCAAACAAGACCTGGCCTCACATACGACCCTCGCAACTGCAGCGTACGAGAACGTCAAGCAGCGTCACGGACACTTTTCTGCGGACAAATTCGTCCCCATGGAGCTTGAGAAGGAGATGACCGGCGCTGAATTGTCGACCCTTGACGCCGCCACGAATATCGCGCAGGCAATCATCCTCCTCACCGAAGGCCAAACAACCGTCCACTCTGGTCGGCCCGGCGGCTCGCACTCCTTGCCAGCTATTGTCGCACATATCAAGGCCTCGTTAACATCTGCCCTGGACAACCGACGTAAGGATAAGACCAGCGACAAGGACGCATCTACCCCCGCTCGTCTCAAATTGGCGGGAAGCTACATCCCATGGTGGAGCGACTTACATTGCAGCCTCTCCGAGCTGGACCAATTACAAACCATTTCCCACTTCCTGACATGGATGTCGAGGAAGTCGCAGAAGGCCGGCAAGACCGCGAAGGCCGTCTTCGGGACCGTGGGCAAGGAATCCATCTCCGAACTGCAGAGCCTCGTCGCCGAGCTTGAAGCGCAAATCCACGCCGATGCGCGCTGGATCAAGTCCCAGATCAACGAGCCTGGCGTTCTCGGCAAGCTCGTCGATCTCGGCATGGGCCGGCAAGCGATTCCGGACGACGCCGACCCCGACCCCGACGCAGAGGCTGGAAAAGGTGCTTGGATGTGGGACGAGCTCGACAGCGACCGGGCGCGGGAGTGGGAACAACTGATGGAGAGCCTATGCGATGAAGCTACCATGGAGACCATCTGCGCGAGATACAGGGAGAGCTGGGACGACGCCCTGGATGGGATTTTGACGACAAAAGTCCGAGTTGTCAAGTAAGCGAAGCGAAGGGAGCAAGCGAAGGAAGCGAAGTGAAGGAAGCGAAGTGAAGGAAGCGAAGTGAAGGAAGCGAAGCGAAGGAAGCGAAGGAAGCGAAGCGAGGTGGAAATCCTATATCAGAAGCTCATTACTGGAGAATCAAGTGATTGAGTAGCGAAGGCATGGAATGGAACTGGACCGGGTAGATGTTGATACTATTTCAAATACAGTACAGTAACATGCACGGATTCACAGAATGCACGCACAACCTTTACTTGTATTGAGCGAGTCGAGCGAGTCGAGCGAGGTACACAAGTAGGTCGTGCTCTCTTGGTTTATGCAGGACAGGAAACCATTCCTCATTAAAGGGACAACAGACACGGAGCATCGGGGCTGGAAAGGGTTGGATGTACCATACTCCGGCTGTACAGAGTACTCGATATACAGTATATATATCCCATCATCGTCCAAGACTCCTCCTTCTCCATGGCGTCCGAAATATACACCACCAACAAAAATTGTACAACGCAACAAGGTTAGACAACAAAGTCAGATTTCAAGTCAGATTTCATGCACGTCGAGATCATTAAATCCCCTGCCCCTGCTCGTACCTCACCCCTAGATACTGGCGTTCCTCGCCTTCGCGGCCTCCAGGGCGCGTTTGATCCGCTCTTCGTGGCTCTCTTCTCCCCCCGCCGTGGCCAGTATGTCCCTCACGAGCTTGATCGCTTCTTCCGGTCCCTTGGTCACGGACGCGGTCCTCACGTTCATCTCCCCGATCAGCTTGCTGTCTTCTTTTGCTTTTTCTTCCTCGAGTTTGGCGTACACGGCCGGGTCGGCGTTGGCGGCTCTGGCCTCTGCGACCGAGACGTCGTAGTCGGCGTCGTTGAGGAGGATGTCGCCTTCGTTGGAGAGGGCGAGGAGGCGGCGGGAGTCGCTCGTGACCGAGTCGAGGGTGGATTGGGCGAGGGAGAGGGTATCCCTGGCGCCGTTGGCCGTGCTCAGCATATCTTTGTTGATTGAGGGGTCCGAGGAGGCCAGGAGTGCGTCTATCGCTTTCTTCAGCTCTTGGAGTTTGGAGAGGACTTCGTCGGTGAAGACCTGGTTGTCGCCTAGGCCGCGCACGGTGGCACGGTCGAAGCTATCCATCAGCTTGTTGGCGCGGTCGTCTTTCCCGCGGGCTTCGTGCAGGACAGCCATCTTCTCTGCCACGGCAAATTCCTTTTCAAGTTGTTTCACGCCTTGCACATCCCCGTTGGTGTAAAGGATGGTCAATTCGAGATGCTTCCTCCTCCGCTCCCTTTCGACATGTGCTTCGGCGAGTTTTCGGTGCCGGATTTCGATCTTGTTGAAAAGTGTCAAGACGCAGGACATGATTTCAGTCATTCGTATCGGTTTCTTGTCGCCGTTTGGAACTTTGAAACAGCTACTCACGGCCACGCTCTCTAGGTCCAGGATGTCGATAGCCATTGTGTAGGCGCTCATCAATTCGGCAATCTCCTTCTGCAATCTCTCCGTGACTATCACAAAGACCTGGCTGGTGAAGCTTTCCAGCTCGGCTTGGTCTTCGTGGTACTTTTTCTCTGCCTCCGAGAGCTTGAATTCGGCTTCGAGCTCGCCGATGTCGGCATAGCCGATCTCATTGTCATTAAACAAGGCGTCGATGCGGGCTTCGGACTCTCCTTGGCGCTGTTGTCGCTCGGCTTCTTGTTCTTTGCGGACCAGCCGATTGGTGCGGTCCCATTCCACCACAGCATCATGAATGAATGAGAACTGATCATTGATGGAGTCGATTTTGGACCTCACGACCCTGAGCTTCGGGTTGCTGCCGCTCGAATCGATCGGAGTAGGAAGGTCGTCCAATGCCGGAAGAAGGGAGCGTAAGGTTGTCACGGCCTCTTTGACAACGTCTGCTGGTTGCTGCGATTTGAATGCCGGTGCCGCCGGGGTGCCCACTCTCATGAACGGCGGCGGTTCCGGTTTAGCGGCAGCAGTCGCCTTATTGTTAATGCCTCCCGGAGTCATGCTACGTGGTAATGGCGGTGGTGGTGCAGATCCAGGTGGCCTCTGTCTTACAGCCATACTCTGCTTCCTGATCAAGCCGATGAATGCCTCGTCATGTTCTCTTCTACCGCTGCTCGAGGTGGGTCTCGCCGGAGCAAGCAACGCAGCATCTTGAGCAAGCAGACGACCCGACCCAGCCTGTGAATTACGTAGTGAGGAATACGCCTGGTCTGCCGGTCGCAGGGAAGAAGTCTTGGTCTTCTCTTCTTGGACCCCTGCACTATAACGAAAAGGAGTATATGCAGGTCGCGGAGGTTCGAATTTGATGGGGACAACAGGCTTCTGGCTACTTTGGTTCGGCCGTGGTGAACTCGGGGCTACAGGCGGTTCAGCAGCAACAATCATTGGCGCATTGATGCTTGGTGAGGTCGGCTGAGGAGTCATGTAGTCTTCAATAACCATAGGAGCATCATTGCTGGGCGACAGGGCGTTCTTGGCTTGTTGACGGAAATGATCCTGGACCATGATGCCGACCGCTGGCCTTGACGGTGAGGTCGTTGCGGCCTTGGCCGTGATCGGCCGACCACCCGGACTATAAGCTTCATCGTCACCAACGCCTTTGACTTTGGTCATCAAGGGTCGACCGCCGGGGCTATATGCCTCTTCGCGGCCAGGCGCTGCGACCATCACATAGCCATCGTCTTTCGACTTGGGGCGATGCTCGACAGATGGTCTACCCGCTGCCTGAGGAGGAATGGTCGATGCAAATTTGGAGGTGTCCAGTTTCGGCGGTTCTTTCGGGCCAACATTCGGCTGTCCGGTAGCGCCCATGGCTGACGGCTGGGTCGGTGGTGATTGAGGCAAAGCGGGCGTCGGAACCGGCTCAGATGTCTTTGCAATAGGTTCATTGAGCTGGCGAACAACATCTGGTTTCGTGGCAGCGGGAGGTAAGGCTGACTCGGGCAGCACAGCCTGTATGTCGGCCAGGTTGGCGGCCTTCCTGACCTCTCTGGCCTCTTCTTTCCTCAGCTCAACCCCGTAAAGCAAGCTTCGGAGCCTGAGCTCTTTGGTCACGAAACTCTGAAAAATATCAAACTTCTCATCGTCGGTCTTGGCTGCTGCCTCTCTCCTGAGCATGACGGCGTACCTCTTCAACGACGCCTTGAACTCGGGCTCCAGGTCGGCGTAGGGGTCGACTACTTTTACACTGGTTGGAGAATGCCCTGGTTCTGAGTTTGGAACCGCCGAAGCTGACGCACGCGATTCCGGCCGTGGAGTAGACTCCGGGACGGGATGTGGCTTCAACGGAGCGTTCCAGGCTTGGATGACGGTGTCAATGTTACCCGTGCTGTTGAGACTGTCTGACCGGGCGGAGATGCTACTGGGATGTTGACCTGCAGAAGACGGTCTCGCGTCCACAGCTGGCTGCTGTGCGGCGCGTGGACCATAACTGGGCGCTGGTGGTGGAATCTGTGGCTCTTTTCGAGGCGTTACTGGGCTTGGAGCACCAATTTCAACAGGATAAGTCGGTCGAGCAGGTTCTGGCTTTGGGGTCTGCTGTACAGGAGCCGGAGTGGCATGGCTAGGAGGTGGTGAAATGGGGGCCTGTGGCTGATAGAAAAGGTTCGGTGGTGGACTCGTAGGCGTCTGGTCTGGAGGCGGCGCATTAGGATCATAGTGCTCCCAATCCGAGGGACCCCCGAAACCTAGTGCCTGAGTATTGGCAGGTCTGTCATGTGGTTGTTGAGGAGGAGCATTGTAATTGTTCTGAGCATGGCCTGGAGTCTGTTGCCCATGCGACCCTCCCCAAAAGCCGCTGGTAGGCTCTATTGGCGACACCAATGGGCCATCAACGGTTCCAGACAGATGTTGCGGAGGCGGTGCCGTAGGATAATACGTCGGCCCTGTGGGCTGTGGAGGTTGTGTATTCCACGCATTCTGCTGCGGAGGAGCAGGATCGTAGTGATGTGATGTAGGTCGGTGAGAGTATTCCTGCTGAGGTGTGCTTGTTCGACCATGATGGGCTGCTTGGATGTGAGCTTGGTATTCGGCGGGACGAGGAGGTGGAGGAGGTGGCACTGCGCTGCCTGTGTGATAAGGGTCATTCCATGCCGAGTATGGCTGAGAATGGTCCTGCTGGTGAGGCTGCGGACTGAGCCTGCCTGTTGCCGACGTAGGGCGAGGTGGTAGCGCAGGCTTCGTCTCTTGATCTTGACCCTGGCCTTGACCTGGACCTGGACCTGGGGCCGCCAACCCTTGATTATATTTTACTCCCCAATGCGAGACGTCGAACTGTGGCTGCGGAGGGTACTGAGGTTGAGGAAGCGGTGGAGGTGGTGGAAGAGGCGGTCCAAACGCATTAGAAGAAGGATTATTGTGGTAGGCAGGAGAGACTGGACTCTGCGGTCCTTGGCCTGGAATCCTAGGGTCTCCCCATCCTTGTCGTCGCGGAGGTGCTTGCCACGGTGGCTGCGGCGGACCTGGTGTTTGCTGTGGATATCCGTACGGCGGCTGATTGTACGGATTCATCGCCTCGACTCACGCTGACGTCCGCATCAGACAGCTCGTTCCCTTTTGGCTGTCGCAATGATAATCGTGAGGACAGGACACATTACGGAGGACGCGTGCACGAGCTGAACAGAAGCTGGGCAATGGTCTGTCTTTGGGGGCTGCGAAGGCTGAAGCCGAGCCTTGGGGACGGAGTCTCTAATTAATCGAGGACGGAGTACTCGGTACAGCAACTTGTTTAGATTCTCCATTGTTTTGTTCGAGACAATGCTACTTATTCTGCACAGTATCGTGTTTCGATTTTACCCGCTCAGATCAATAACCACTCTTCCCTGTAATTGACCCTTGTCCATCTTCTCAAACGTCTCGGTCAGTTTACTCATCGGTTCCACGGTGAAGTGCGTCTTGACGATACCCCTAAGCGGCAGCGTAAGCAAAGCGTTTGAGAGCGGCAGCGTCCAAATTGAGACTCACCTTCTTGCAAATTCCAATGTCTCAATGGCCTCTTTTCGGTTGCCGACAGCGCTGCCAACAATCTTCAGCTCCGAGGCAAGCATCGTTGCTGGGTTGGCTGTAGCAATGGGCACCAGAGGCCCTTCAGGGACGCCCACGCAGACCAAACAACCTCGGAATTTGAGGAAGGACAACCCTTGAGCGTAGGCGGTGTTGTTGGCAGTGCAAACCACGACACCCGAGGCACCACCTCCTGTTATGCCCTTGACGTCTTCCACCAGCTTCTTGGTTCCCTCATCGTCGCGGCTGTATTTGGAGAGATCGAGGAATGCTTCCGCACCACACTCCTTGACCAGTTTCTCTTTCTCGCCCATATCAACTCCCACCATGCGGAAGCCCATGCCTCGGGAGCCAATTTGAAGGGCGAGGTGACCAAGCCCGCCGCCCCCTCCCGGAATGACCACCCAGTCTCCCGGACGAACTCCCTCGTCGATCAGCTTCTTCAGCGCTGCGTAGACAGTGACTCCGCCGCAGAGCAGGGGCGCTGCCAAGTCGCTGGGGACACCGTCCGGGATGGGAGTAGCATAGTGGGCTGGGGCAATGGCGTATTGCTGGAAGGTCCCGGGGTAGTAGTATCTAGTTGGTCAGTCGATAAAGTTCGTCCCGGGCTATCAAGCTACGTGATACATACCCCGAGATCTTTGCCGCTGTGCAGGATGCATCAGCTCCCGCCAGGCAAGGCGCGCAGTTTCCACACGCATAGGCTAGCCACTTGATGCCGACCCGATCGCCGACTTTGAAGCCAGAGGATTCAGCGCCGGTACCCAAGGCAGCAACGGTCCCGACGCCTTCGTGGCCACCGACTTGGCCCTGTTGTGTGGGAGCAGGAAGCCATGCCCACGCGTTGCACATAACCCCCATATCCTGTCCGAGGGAAACCGCACCGTGAGTACCGCTGTCGTCTGTCGAGCGAGCTCTTCGAAGCACTTACCGAATGGCAGACTGAGGCATATTAGTGCTCCTTCTTTCTCCCATGTAAAGGCCGAAGCGGAGTGACAGCTTACCTCCAGAGTGAGTCAAGTTCACCAACAGCTCTCCAGTCCCAGGCTTAGGTGTCTCGACCTCCTCGATCTTCGTCGAGATGCTGCCAGGGTTATCGTACACCAAGGCCTTGTGCCTGGAAGGGATCTGGACGGTAGCCATGTTGAGAGCACACACGCAGAAGCGAATTTCTTGCAAGATGAAATGAGAGGGAAATGATCACACAGCGTTCGGTGCGAAAGAGAGTCAGCAGAAGTGGACGGAGGGTAACCGCGGTAAAGGCACAATATAACGACTCGAGCGAACGCGTCTGGTGAAGAGGGGTAACGACATGGCCTTGTAGTGTTATGCTGGGCACAATGACAGGCACACGGAGCTGCGGCGGGGCAACGCCCAAAGCCGCAGGACGTTGATCGGATGCCGATTGTTCGGCATGGGTAACATCTTCGAGCATGCCGAGTCAGCGGAGATGACTTGAACCAGGTGTATCTTGCGACGGCAAGCAAACTCCACAAACTAAAGGACGAGAACCTCGGATTCGTGTGGGGGGCTTCCGAGATGGCGGAGCACCCGTCAGAATCTTATTACCCCGCGATGTGACGACAAGAGCAGCTGGAGTCGGTCTTTCACTGAGAGCATCCTACGCCGAATTGAAACCGGTGTCAGTGATTGTATTGCTATTATGTGGCAAGGATATATCAGAAGCAACAGCGACATCGTTCGGTGTGAAGCTGATTGTACCTTTCGCGAATTACGCGTGTGAGCTGATTAGAGTAACCATAGACAAGAGCCCCGAACCACCAATCTTCAACAATAGCTATACCACCAACGCCGCTGGAATCAAGTCGAAGGAAACACCATTGCTGATCCGTAAAGCTGACCACCAGGCATCCAAGGCCGCTGCTCCAGGTGCTGCCCCAGGGCAAATCTACAACCAGGCCGCCCATGTCCCCGTCTGTTTGGATGTCTCCAGTGGCCATGTCCGAAAATTCATCGAGGCTTCGCTGGGTGCATTCCTGTATCCGATGCCCCATTATTCCGGCATCAAAGCCTGAAACTGAGCCAGGTAGCCGGGTGGAGCACCGTTCTCAACCAGGAGTTCGTGGATTTCGCGCATTGTTGTTTGCGCCTCATCGGTCCCGAGGCTCCTAGGCCATTTGTCTTGGACCATGTCCAGCGCATCAAGGATGAAAGGTGTGGCGGCATTCCCAATTAGTGCTTGGTATAAAGTCGGGACGGTTTCTGCACCTGCACCCGCACTTGTACCCTCCAGGCGGCCGCTGCGTCTGACAAAGGGGACATCGGCGTATCTGCCACAGACCTCTCTTAACGTTTCGAGCAGGATTTTCGCGGCGTTGTAGTGACTTCCGGTCCGAGTACTGATGTCGTCCTCCACTTCATCTATAATCGTCCCGATCTCATGGCATATTTCGAGCACCCGCCCACGGACCTGGTTGGCCGACCCCGGCGGAATGGAAAACAATGCATCGTAGGCGTCGAACTGTTCTTCCAAACGCCTTTCCACCTTCTGCTCAAATGTCAGAGCTCGAATGGCAGGCCCATGCATTCTGGTGAGCAACGTCCATCCGCCCTGGTCGTGACAACACCATTGCATCAGACTCGCTTTCAGGTCATCGTGGATTGTCCATTCACTGCTGCGTCTACTACCCTGTTCGGCAGTAATCCTCTGTAACGCGTCGTCCGGAAACAACTCAGAAGGAAGGTGTCGAGGCTCAAATGATGCAATGATGTCTCTAATGATAATCTTCCTCTCCTCCAGCGTTGTCCTGTCAAATCGCATCTCCTCCGCAACCCTGGGATCAGGGTTGTCGTCAGGCAAACAAAGGTTTGAGAACTGTCGGGTGGGTGTAGACATCGTTGGAAAATGCCGTCCGAAGTCTGGAGGATTCGACTCTTTAATAGTGAATCGAGCCCAGATCCATCACACTGGCAGCGGACCAACCTGTGAAGTAAAGAGGCCATGGGGTGGACGGGGTCCAGAAGTCGTTAGTAACCTTCAAACCATTGACCTGCTGATAAGGTAGGAGCACTGCCATCTCTGTGTGGTCACGAATGACATCGAGAAATGTCGACAACCGAGCAGGAGCAGTTCGAGGTCCCCCGATGGATCAGGGCAACCGTTTCCGGTCGGTCCACCCTTCAACTTGTCCACTTCCCGTCCTCCAAGCCACGAAGAGAAGGCTCAAGACTGCCTTAGTGTCCTTGCAGCCTCCTGCTGGCCGAGGTTTATCGATTGAATTATGCATGCAAAGGTATTTCCCCGTAGCTGAAGGTAATCAACATGGGGTCAACGGAAGCGAGTGGGCTGCCGCAGAAGCGGTGTTGCTTGATTGACACTACCATTTCCTCGGTCAAGGCGTCACGGGTTGTATCGCCGTCCCGTCAGATCGGCGGCACAGGTGTACCCAGGGGGCGATAACGGCGCTTGTGCTGTGTTGATTCCAACAGTACCGTTGTACTGGCATTGTTCACGTCCTCCATTGCGATGCGTCTTTCGAGTCAGACGTGCCCCTTGACCATGCAGCCAGGTGTTGGCAGGTCGGAGTGGTCACGTGACAGACCCCCGTCCGGCGGCTTCTGTTGCACATCCATTGGATGCCGACCGGTGAACCAGGAGGTCACTGAGATCATTAGCGCATCGATACTCGCTCAAAGCAGTCGTTGACGACCCCAAGCGCGGTGAGAAAGGTAGGTCATGTTGTGGTTGCAGGCAAATTTATCGGCCAGGGCGTCGATTCTCGAAGCGAACGGCCGCGCGAACGGCTGAATGACCACTCATAAAGCCGTCCTTCGAGATGTCGGGCATCGTGGCCACACCAAGGCAGACTTCAGGCGAAGAGTGAGGGGACACGGTGCAGCTACTGTGCCAAGGCTGTATAGATCCTCTGTGGGAGGGGTGCATGGTTCTGTTTCTTGATTGCTGAGGTTGATAGATGTGATCGAACAATATCAAGTTGCATTGAATCCCGTTCAGGAGGATTTTACACCTCCCCCCACCAGAAGACCACACCAGTGACGTTCCTTGAGCAATCTGTAGCGTGAGAGAATTGCGATTGCGAAGATCCCCTGTACATTATGTTCTGTAGTTGCTGCATCTGGACGCGAAGTTCTCCTCCGCTTAACTTCCGGTCGGTGCCGCACTGCTCGAAGGTGGTCGTACCGCAATCCGGATGCAAAGCTAGAGATTTCTTCACGATCCACTCCTCGACCCTGTCCTGTCATTCAATCCTCTAACTTCGGTCCTAGCAGAGAAATATTGAGACTTCTTCTTTCTGCCTAGCGCATAACAGTCGAGCAACCTCATGCCATGCGACTGCTCTGGGATCACTTGGATCTCTGTCTATGGCTTGCATCAGCACCAGGTCGAGTTGTTAGCTATTGGTCGCTAGAACTTCTGGATATTGCGCTGCGTTCCGGCCCTTTGATTCCGCTGCGGCTAGGCAACATTGTATCCGGGACGAAGCAGAGCTCTCGCTTGCCTTTGGAGAGGCTATCTCCTAAAGAAGTGTGCCGCCGCTGGATCCAGGCGCGTCCAGAACGATTGACTGCCTTCACAGTGAGTCTGCACCCGAGGTCTGTTTAGGCAGCTCCGCCTTATCTTGTTTTGTTAATGTAACGTTCGAATGGGCACCTCGTGATGTGGGAGGACTGAAAGCTGTGAAAAGAAGGCCTAGACACATTAGTGAATGTCAAGGGGGCGTTCCCCGGCTAAGGGTGAGCAAGCATTCGCGTTGTGCCTTTCATGTGCATGAACAAAGCAGTACCACGAGCCACTTCCTCAAATCGTTGAAGGAACCTCTGCCAGCCAGCTTGACAAGCGATAAGGTCACCGTTAAGTTGCTGGAGAGGCACCATACGGCACATGAATAGAGCTTGCCAACGGACCTTGAGTAATGGTTGGATCAATCCAGTCTTACAGTATTTGAGTCCAACAGCCTAGCTTCTCCTCCGCTCCTGGTTCTTTTCGAGATGGAACTCTGTTCAGATGAGTACTCGAATTGTGCCACTCAAGGCACGTCCTGGCGTGGGTAGACATGAGAGCTGCTTCGGCTTAATGGTTGCAGAAATGGACCCGCTACGCTGATCGTGGTGCCAAGCCCAAGGTGCAAACCTGTGCTTCAGGGACATTCGTGGCTACTGAAGAAATCTAATGACGTGAGGAGGTTCGATTGTGGATGAACGACTGCTAAGGCACCAAGTGAGATAGATCGCTTAGAGGTGATAGTTGGCAGAGACCTTGCCCGCCGTGCCTCTCCGCAATCAATTGGTAAGGGATCTTCGCCGTCAAGAAGATGTCGAGGAAACAAAAGTTTCAAAGCAGCCACGACCCGTGTCCATGTGCACGATTATGCCATGGCATCAGCAGCAGGAATAGGCGATTATCAAGGCAACGTGTTGCCGATCCACACGAGCGATATGTAGTGTGGGATGGAGCAAGACTTGTTTGTTCCGAGTGTTTGTTCCCAGCTTCAAGGCAGCGGAGGAAGTGGGAAGCGCGAAAAGCGGGAGGAACGATGGACGCTGGATTGCTGGAGGCACTTCGGCACCAGCCCGAACGAGGCGCCAATCAGATAGCGCGGGACGGCCCCCAGAGACAAGCTATGACGCCTGACGAGGACGCTAGCGCCTGCCAGCCACATCGATTCTCTGAAGGATGAACTCTCACCCCGACAGCAGGACTTGATAGTCTTAAGGTCGCCCAGCCTCCTCGATGCTGTTATCATTCATCCTTGTTTTCTGCATATATCCTTTTTGAAACTGGAAACTTCTTCCAGTGGCCTTAGTTTGCTTCGTCCGCCCATTCATTCTCTGCAACACCGCGCTGGTGCAACCCCGCACGCACTGGGTTCTGGTGACCACCACCTCAGGCAGTAACAGTCTGCGGTCGAAGCGATACCCATTCTTACCAGCTCTCCCCGGTTCTGGTCACTTCAAAGCAGCTCAAGATGCTCGGAGGTCTTCTTTTCTCCTTCTGGAGGATCGTGGAGATCGTGACGTTGATTCCCATCATTGGGATGCTGGTACGTTGTCTCGCCCGCCCTCAGTTGATCCTGAGCTTCCACTGACTCGCGATACAGGCGTGGTTCGTCGATGGCTTCAATGACAACAACCAGCTCACTCCCTCCTTCATCCTCGTGCTCTTCATTGTCTCCGTTCTCGCCTGCGCGTGGGCGGTCGTAACCCTCCTCCGCCTCGGCTCGACGCGCCGCTCCGCCCTCTTTGTCTCGTTCATCGACCTCTGTTTCGTAGGCGCATTCATCGCAGCTGACTACGAGCTTCGAGGCATCAGCGACGCCGATTGTGGCAGCTTCTCCACCGGTTCTATCTATGTCAACCTTGGGCCATTTGGGTACTACGGCAGAAGCAGCGGTTCATCATTGGCACTACACCTCAACAAAAACTGCACCATGCTTAAAGCATCATGGGCCTTGGGAATACTGAACACCATCTTGTTCTTCTTCACCTTTGTGTTGGCTATCTTCTTGCACCGCCACGAGAGGGTTGTCGTCACCAAGGAGGTCAGACGGTCGAGACACAGTAGCCGCAGAGGTCACTCGCGGTCTGGATCAAGGAGAAGCAGCAGCCGCCGCCGATACTATGTCTAGACAGAGGGGCCATTGATATATCACCGCTCTGCTAGTGAAAAGGGGGGGGGGGGGGGGGGCTCGGGACGAGGAGGATGATTTGAGGAACTGAACATAACGATTTTCCTTGTGTCATCACCATTGAGGCCAAGTCTGTTCGAAATTTGGACTATGTCAAAATATCAGGGATAAAGAGATGCACATTCCGAGACGTGTTGGAATATTTGGAAATGAGCTACGACGCGCACGACCTATACCTCGAATACTCGAGTATTTCGAAACAAGAATTCAAGATATTACGAATCTGCTGACCCACGAAGCGGCTCTTTTCTCACGATGTGCAAAATGTAAAATCGCAGCACATTCCTTCATTCCCGGTGCTGTCGAGCTATAAGGCTTGATCATGCATGTCCTCGTTCTTCGCGTAGTTTTGCGACAAGGATGATATCTCGACATGTCACTATAGAGTAATACAGGAAGATTGCGGGCCAACCGGGTCACTAGGCTTATCAATTGACTGTCCAAGCTCCGTACCGAGTAAAGAACCGAGTATGTACGGTGTCTCTCATTACCACGATTCCCGACCTGACCTCGCCACGATCCTCATTTCCATCGTGATGACCTTGGCGGCGGGTTCCACGCTACCACCGGTCGCGTTAGTTACACTTTGCTTCCCTTCTCCGGGACCTGCTCGACGATCTCGGCGTGTCCGACCTCGATGCTCTTGGGGCCGATCGTGACGGGATCCATGTCCTCGTGGTGGACGACCTTCTCTACAGCGGCGACGGCCTTGTCGGCGAGCGCTTTATCCTCGAACACTAGGGGCGGGGTAGGTTGAGTTAGCAATGTGATGCACAAGAGCAGCAGCGATTGATTGATTGGGTTACCTCAGGGGGGAACTCACAGAAAGCCAACTCCTCCAAGGTGCGGCCCGCGGTCTCGGGGAAGAAGAACCACACAAAGCAGATCTCAAACGCCAGCCAGCAGCAATACGTGATCAGCCACTTCCACGAGATGTTCTTCAGGCCGATGGGGTTGACGAACGTGGTGAAGAAGCCGGCGCAGCGGCCGAAGAGCTGGAAGATGGCGATGCCCCGGGACCGCTCGGCGAAGGGCCACAGCTCCACCAGGTACGTGTACGTCAGGGCGTTGTAGCCGATGTTGTAGCACGGGGCGTACAGGAAGATGAAGGCGATGGTGGCGGACCCGGCGGCGGCGTTGGAGCGGTCCTCCGCCTTGGCCTGGAGAGACTGCTGCATCGTGATGGTCCAGCAGATGTAGACGACGAGCAGCGAGCACGTGCACGCGAGGTACATGGTGCGGCGCTTGAAGCGCGTGACCAGCATGGCGGCGGCGAAGGCGCAGACGAGCGACCAGCACGAATTGCCCAGGTTGATCTTCTGCTTGAAGACGCTGTCGGTGTGGCCGATCATGGCGAGCAGGTCGCCCAGGTAGTATGAAATAAGCGTGTTGCCAGACCACTG
This sequence comes from Phialophora tarda, assembly GCA_016109495.1. Taxonomy (NCBI): domain Eukaryota; kingdom Fungi; phylum Ascomycota; class Eurotiomycetes; order Chaetothyriales; family Herpotrichiellaceae; genus Phialophora; species Phialophora tarda. The sequence continues at coordinate 139,848 of JADWPL010000026.1, read as the reverse complement.
GGTGAAGAGGCCGAGGAAGGAGGAGAGGAAGACGCGGCGCCGCATCCCCGCCGTCGAGAAGACGGACAGCCAGGACTTCTTCGACGCCTCCAGCTCCAGCCGGATCGTGGTTTGCATTTGGGCCATTTCGGCGCGCACGAAATCCGAGTCCCGGTCGCCTTCGGCGTGGTACTTCACCAGGATTTCGTAGGCATCTTCGCTCCGATCTTTGGTGACAAGCCAGCGCGGGCTTTCGGGGATGAAGTAAACGAAGACGATCTGCAGGAGCGAGGGCGCCATTTGGAGCAGCGATGGGATCCGCCACCCCCAGTTGCTGGCGATACTGTTCGTGCCGAAGGTGATGCCCGCGGCGGTGATTTGGCCGATGAAATAGGAGACGTTGAAGAGCGAGGTCAGCACGGGGCGTTCCTTGGGGTAGCCCAGTTCGCCGATCAGCGCAGACCCGGAGACGATGCATGTCGGGATGCCGAAGCCTAGGATGATTCGTGCAGCGATGTACATGCCGACTGGATTCGAGGTTTGAGATCAGCCCGCTGGCTCGTTCCGAGGAAAGCTGGAAATGCTTGGTAAATACGCACCATTACGGGCGAAGCCTTGAATGAGAGCTCCGACAATCATGATACACGACCCTCCAAAGATTGACCCTCTTCTCCCAAGCTTGTCATTGACGATGGGGATGAAGGGCAACGACAGAATGGCTCCGAGCGAATATGCCGCAGCGATAATGCCTTTGAGTGAGCCTTGAGGGTCGCCGAAGTCTAGGATACAGATTAGCCGGTCGTTCGTCACACTCTCCTTTTGCGAGCTACGCACAATCGACCCATGACGGCACAATCTGGAGGGCGTTGATCAATTGAGAATCGAATCCGGAGGTCAACTCGATACCCATGCAAGTGGGAAAGAGCATGAAGTAGAGGTATCGTAGGTTAGGTTTCTGATACCATGGCACTTTGTCCTCTGCGGCAATTCGAGTGAGAATGGGGTCGGAGGCGCCGACCTCATGAGTGGCTTTCTTGAACAGCTTCGTAGTGGTCGCCATTTTGTCGAAGCTGATAGTATCAGTGCAACTTGTCTGCAAGAACTGAGAACTCCTCTGAACGAACGATCGGGGGTATGCTGGTTCTTATGGCCATTGTCTGGTGGAGCGTGCCCGAGGAACAGCCGCCACAGCAACATGGTGGAGGCGAACTCGTCCTCGCTTGTCGAGAACTGACATATTCACCCGCGGCATGGCATTCGAAGATTCACGAATTTGCTTGCCACGGTGGGAGCCCTTGGTGGAGCTTGTCCGGTGGAGAGGAAGAATCTGGGGTTAGTTGCGGAGGCGTCAGAGGCGCCGGTGTCCATCGTCGACCATGTCCAATGATTTTGGTTACACTCACAAGCGACAGCCTTGTAAAGCATCTCCGGGAGAAGGTCGACTGTCAGCCGATGGAATCTTGACCATAGCCTATGTTCCCCGGTCAAACGATGACTGGACGCCTCTAACGGTCTTGTGTTTTGAGGCCAAACACGAGCCAGGTGGCATTTCGGCAGATAGATGGCTAGAACTTTCCTGTTGAAGACAGCGAGCGCGATGGAAGCAATGGGTGATTTAGCCTCAAAGCCCCAGCCAAGCAGGATAAAAGGCATGCCAAGGTACACTTGCTTAAGCTCCGTGCTGGAAGCGGATAGCGTCGGCGGAAGAAGTTCTCGCGATGCCGTGATTGTGATCATGAGCGTCAGCCACGAGAGGTTGTCTCTCGACCAGAGCCGTTCAAAAGCTCGCGGAGTCCCGGTGAGGCTGAGAGAAGACCTCTGAAACACGGGGTTCAGTTGTCGGAGAGGGAAAGACTGGACCTGAACAGAGGTGTTAAGTTAAGGCTACGGATATGGTAAAGCCCAGCCTCGTCGGAAGCGAGCGTGGACTAGCCCAGCCTCGCCAATGTGGCTGTTGTTCTCATCTGCCACGGCTTCCCCAGGTTCAACGTCACCCAATGCAACAGGAGATCTTGCGTCTAACAGCGAGTTCATAACCTCATTCAAGTCGCCGCGACATCCGCCTCTTGCTCCGTGCTGTTTGGTGCTGTGGCGAGGATGGTCACTGGCTGGACAACATTGCACACCGAGCAGAAGCCGGCGGAGTTGTCGTTGTCACGATGCGCCTGCGAGCGGATCTTGGACTTGATCGCTTGGGACCGGAAGCCGGAATTATTTTGGGCGATCAATGCGGGTTGTATTCGAATGGCAGAAGCAAAGATCCAAATGGCATGACGTCGAACAAGGATGGGCAGGATGAGAAAACTGTAAGCTCTCGAAAACGCGCACTTACACCACATGATCAGCAGGATACAGGAGTGAGCTCGCCGGCAACAGCGAGCACCATCAATCTCACTGCTGCAAAACGAAGGCGAAGGTCAAAAATATCATTGCACTCCAGTTTGTGAAGATAAGACGAGACGCCCGCACCAATCACGTCTCGCCCATTTGCTCGTCGGAGATCGCCGAAGGCTCTGAACTTCCTCACGCTTTCTTTTCGCCATCCTCACCTCATCCCCCGCTCCAAGCTATTCATCATTGTTCGTACTCGTACATCGCGTGTCCACCGATTCGAAAGAAGCTCTTCCCGTACTTGACACCTCTCTGAATATATTGAACGCCATCCTGTCCACTCAAGGGATCAATGGGCGCGGTATTTCCTTCGATAACGGCCCTGAGAGATCGGCAGGTAAGACAGCGATGGCCCCCCTGACAGACACCGATGGCTCTTCTCCATTATCCCGCGACCAGCAATGCATGGCAGTCATCGACCCCGAAACAGGGTACATCATCAATATAGATGATATCCGCGCTGTAGAATATCAACAGCTGGTGGATACGACTTACCTCGACCATGCCGGCACCACATTATATGCCAAGACGCTCATTGAGCACTACGCGAAGGAGCTGACGTCTAACCTGTTCGGAAACCCACATTCTGCATCGGCGTCCTCGCAGCTCTCGTCTCGCCGGATTGACGATGCTCGACTCCAGGTCCTCCGGTTCTTCAAGGCCGATCCTAACGAGTTCGACGTCGTTTTTGTCGCGAATGCAACCGCGGCAACCAAGAGCGTGGGGGATGCTTTTCGAGATCACGAGGGCGGGTTCGGGTACTTCTACCATGCAGAGGCTCATACGAGTCTCGTTGGTGTGAGGGAGCTTGCTGCTCGAGGCACGGCTTGCTTTAACAGTGATCGGGAAGTTGAAGTCTGGTTAGACGGCCTTGGTGATGGCAGTTCCACTGACGACGGAAGCCCATCATTGTTCGCATACCCCGCGCAGTCGAACATGACCGGCCGTCGCCTGCCGTTGGACTGGACTCAAAGAATACGGTGTCTCCGAGAAACTTCTGGGCATGCTGTATACACCCTCCTCGACGCCGCAGCACTCGTGTCAACATCGCCACTCGACTTCTCTGACCCCTCGACATGCCCCGATTTCACAGCCCTGAGCTTCTACAAAGTCTTCGGCTTTCCCGACCTGGGTGCCTTGATCGTCCGAAAATCTTCCGGGGATGTTCTCCGACGGCGCAAGTACTTCGGTGGTGGAACGGTCGATTCCGTTGCAACATTTGGTAAAGCTACCTGGCATGCGAAGAAATCGTCGCTGCACGGTGCCCTCGAAGATGGGACGGTGGCATTTCACAGTATTATTGCTTTACAAGCTGCGCTGGATGTTCATAGGAGGATATATGGAAGTATGGAAAATATCTCACGGCACGCCAACCACTTGGCATCAATGATGAGAGAGCAGTTGCGCGAGCTTAGACATGCGAACGGGAGCAAGGTTTGCACCATCTACACCGAACCGGCCGCTGGAAATTCGTCGCAAGGGCCTGTCATCGCATTCAATCTCAAAGACAGTCGCGACAAATACCTCTCTATCTCGGAAGTCGAGAAATTGGGTATAGTGAAGAGTATCCAGTTTAGGACAGGCGGGTTGTGCAATCCCGGTGGGATTGGATCTCACCTCGGCCTCTCGAGCGAGGAGCTGCGCCAGAATTATGACGCCGGACAACGGTGCGGAGGCGAAGTGGATATTATCAACGGCAAACCCACGGGCGCCATCCGGTTGAGTTTCGGGGCGATGAGCAGCATGAAAGATGTGACCATTTTCCTTGACTTCATCAAGGAATTCTACATCGACTCCAACGTACCGCCGCAGACATTACAGCCGGCAATAGCGCAATCCTACGATCATCCGACACCGGAAAGCTTCGTGGTTGAGAGTCTCTCGGTCTTCCCCATTAAAAGTTGCGCAGCGTACAAAATTCCCTCTGATGTGGCCTGGGAAGTAGGAGGCAGGGGACTCGCATGGGACCGAGAGTGGTGTCTCGTCCATGAAGGGACAGATGTTGCGCTGAGTCAGAAGCGTTTTCCTAGGATGGCGCTTGTTCAACCAGAGATAGACCTGCCAAGACGCCTCCTGAAAGTCTTTTTCACGCCTGATACAGGTGACCGGAGAAAGCTCGAAATCAGCCTTGACTCGGCGCCGACGCGTACGGGACTCGTCAAGCCCTGTGAGGCATCGATCAGCAAAGCAGCAAATGTCTGCGGCCAGGATGTGGATGTGCAAGTCTACACGTCGGCTGATGTGAGTGGCTTCTTCACCGAAGCACTGGGAGTTCCATGTACGCTTGCGAGATTCCCGCGTGGAGGGACAGTGAGGCGAGCCAAGGTCCGCGTGCCCGGTCAACACGGCGGGAAACAAGCCACCGAGATAGGAAAGTCCATTGCCCTGTCGAACGAAAGCCCGATTCTGCTGGTTTCCCGCTCCAGCGTCAATCGCCTCAACGAGCAAATCAAGCAATCCGGTGACGGTATCGGCAAAGCCGTCACTGCCGACTCCTTCCGCGGCAATATTATCATCGCTCAAGAGCTGCTGGGAGGACAAACGGAAAGCCCCTATATCGAAGATGACTGGGCAGGTCTCCGGATAGGAGAAGGTCCAGAAAATGTCTTTGAAGTCCTGGGGCCATGCCAACGATGCCAGATGGTCTGCGTGGACCAGAAGAGTGCGCAGCGAAGGCAAGAACCTTTCACTACGCTGGCCAAGACGAGGCGAAGGGACGGTCGCGTTTGGTTTGGCATGCACCTGTGCTTGAAGTCGGCCGATGACCTGCAATGCACACGTGATTCTCCATGTTCACAACGCGCCAGCGTAAAAGCGGGAGATAGAGTCACGCCATTAGGAGCAACGGACTGAGGAGGAAGTCGTACGCGTACCTGTTTCAAGTGGAAGCCGGCGACTCGGCTGCAACCTACAGGAACACGTAGCGGCAGCAGTCTGACAGGAAACATGAAGTACTCATACCTGAGAAATAGGCAGACACGGTTCGAGGACGATGAATAGTGCTGTACGAGTACGTACATACTTCAGATCGAACTGTCAATGTACCTGTACATAGCATGTGGAGGGGGCTTGTTGACATCATTCAGCAGCCCTGCGAGCCTGTTCATTGTGCGAGTAAGGGACCACGGGACTTCGTGGCAGCCGCCCGCTATGGGTGGCGTTGGATTTCAAGCGTCTGTCAGACCGCATCTTTTTCTCTTCGAACCAACGGCTGCCGCGAAGTCGCACAGGCATCCTTGCTTTTTGCAAAGCAGCCGAAATGCCAGTGAGATCAACGCATCTCAGATCTCGTCCTCGCAGTTGTTTGGAGGGTTTACCCCTGTTGCATTCTATTGCAACAAGGATGCAATCGTGTTTTGCAGTCCGGAGTACGAGGTACTCACAAACCTACGGACTAGCATACTAGAACGTTCTGAGGTCAGCTCCCTGGAGTTATGCCATCTCTCGTACAAGGCCTCGAATTCGATTGCATGGTGGCATATTGCACTCAATATACAAGTTACTCGGTACTGCGTAAGCATCGCTGTGTTTAATTTGAACGCACTGCGCCTCACGTAATTTTTCGTTGGTGGTGCTGAGCTCGCGGTGACGCCACCTACATATCAGCCCCTCCGCCGTTCGGGTGGCTCATGACTGGACAATCAGGGTGCTGCTCACTTGCTGCAGTGAATAATCCTCCAAGCCCCCTGGTCACGCTGGCTAAGGATTCCCAGATCCTGTTTGGGATCCTGGTCGGCGAATTCGGGATTCAGTTGAAACCGGCAGTTTCCTGGGAGAGGGCTTGACTGCTACTGGGTAGAGCCCGGAGGCGTGTGTTTAGCGAGAGTCAACCAGCCACTGGACAAGAAGGAAGCCCAATTGTGGGTGGCTGGGGTGGTTGTCTTCTGCACTAGTTAAGGTTCTGTCGCAAACCTTCTTTGAGCCCCACGCGCAAACGTTACGTATCTCTCTCGGAAAGGCACCAGGGCATCGAGGACATCGTAACGATTCGTGTTGTGGGAAGCTAAGCACAACGACTGAATGAGAACTCGTACCTGGACGACAAGATGCCCCGCTGTTTGCGCACTTTGGGCCGAAGATGTGATGAAACAGTGCACTGTCTGCGCGTCAACCGTATAGGGCTGCGGAGTTGAATCTCGTTCACTGCATTCGTCTGGAGGATGTCGTGGAGCTAGAACGGCGTTTCTTTCACTCATGTGTTCGGAGGAGACAGATGAATCCAGTGCGAGCCAGTCCAGACGAAATAGTTTCCCAGAAAGCTGCAGTACTGGTAGGAGTACGAGGTCCGAGTACTGAATGGTAGTACTCGCATCAACCATAAGAATGGCAATGCAGATCACAACAACAGGGGCGGGATCGGGAAATTTGTGAGACTTTCAGCCACATTTGCAGCCATTGTACTATCACTTATCAGCCACTTGCTGGTCCCTGGAAGCCCGGTGCCTTCTGGGTGGTTTCAGTAGTTAGTGAGACGTGGGGAGGCTCGTTATGGATAAGTGCACGCCACTGCACCTGAAGAATGGAGACTCGTCAAGTTGAGCCCCGGCGTGACCTAAAGAGGACGGCGCTTGACGGTTCGGGCAAGAGTATGAGGTTGAACATGGAAAGGTTCGTTCTGAGTTACGGGGCAAGCAGTCTAAAGCAACAGGGTTCAAGAGCATGCCACCGTGCGCGACGCTGGCCAGCCAGGCGGGTGTTCTGCTCTACGGGCGCTGAGGGGGAGCTGAAAGACAAAAGGCTGACGTAGATTGGCGGACGAGCGCCAGCGCCAAAGGTGCTAAGTAGATTTCACCAACCACCCATGGCGTCATCCAGGATTTGTCTCAATCTGAAAGCTCTTCGGCAGAACAGAAAGGTGAATCACAGGTGAGGTGAGAGTGAACGAAGGCAGGGACACGGAGACTCAACTCGAAGCATCTGTGTTGGGTGCAGGCGACCTTTAACTAGAGCGTCACAGCGTCAAGCCGCACCTAGGGTACCAAGTACTGGTACTCGTGCACAGTGCAGCAGTCCGCCTGTTCCTGGCAAGCGTCAACGGCCACGGTGAGTTTGGTGAAGCACTGCCACTTTGCATGGGTCCCGTCATATCCATCGGGCAGCTTTCACACGAATCACCAGCCGCTGCTCACTGCTGATCGAAGAAACTGTTGATCTTTTCGCGTGCCACATCGAACGTCAAACCCGATCAAAGATCCTACCGTACGAGTAAGCCATTTGCTAAACCAGCTTGCGTACTGGCCTGTGGTTGAGCGGTTAGCTTTCCATCCAAATATTTAGCTGTCCCAAGGCTTTTAGCCCCGTTCGAGCGCCACCGCTGTGCCTCTATTTCTCAGATCGTCGGCCTGCAGCCAGGCACAACTAACCCTAAGTTCTTCTCTTGGATCTCTCCTCGCAACAATTGCGTATCACGATTCGTCTGTCGGCGCCTCATTTCCTCTTTCACCCTTCCTCCTCTCCTCCGGCGTGCCTCTCCATCATCGAACCAGCGACGACCCCAAACCATCGCGAGGAGCGTTACCGACTAGGATAGTCGCAGTGCTTTCTTAGTGGCCTAGCACAGACCAGACACTGTGAGCCACTTTCTCCACTCAGTTCGAATACCTCGTCACTCGGTTCAGCATATCGAGGCCCCATCTCCATCATTTTCTCTCTCCCGCTCAACTGCCACTATCATTGCTACCAAAGTAGTCAGTAATTCTGATCCTGTTGATTTTGCGGCGTTGCCAGTCTTGGATCGACTTCTACGCTCCATCTCGCCCGCCCAAGAGTCTCGCTCGCCGTTGCACTCAGATCAGCCACCAACACAGTCGAGAATTCTCTGTCATTTCAACTCGGCTATGCTGTGTTGAGATCGCACCCGCCACCATTTACAACCCTCGCCTCGCCTCTACCATCGTTTCGTCCCGCCTGCCTCAGCGCTTCGACACCTTCCTTCGGTCCTCGACGTACACGAATTCAGGATCTTAAACGCCGAATTCATCCTCTCTGCTGCGCAAATTCCGAGCACGGACCTGTCGCATCCGCCCCGGCGCGCATCCTCAACGGTCTTCCACATCGTCAGAATCCATCTGCGACTTTTCTTTTGCCTTGCGCAGATTCGCCCACTCCTGCACCACGACTTCCGCTCATTAAAGAGGCTCGGAGAACTCGTTCGACTCGCCGCATAAAGAGTGCGTCAGTTCAAAGGCTTCAGCCTCGGCCCTGGGACTGTCTTGCGACTCAGAATACACCGCGACAGCCTCAAAAGTCCCGCGGCGCCGACGCACATTCCTGCATAACATGCTGCGCAACCCTGTGTGCCAATGAAATAAGAGATAGGAAAGGAGCGATCCCAGCAAGCACTGTGGCCATCTGTCCGCCTTGAAAACAGACTGTTTGGCCTTGTGGTGAGGCTGAAGAGAACGGCCTTCGTATTCAGCCAACTACTTTTCAGCTTGGGGCCTAACACTGCTCAACCCATGCTACTGCAACAGGTATGCCTTCCTCCCGTCCTACATGACAATGTCGCAAATTTACCCACACCACCGTCCGTCGCTCCCAGTCGTGGCATTTTCCCGTCTGCGCCCACCCTGCGTTTGCAATGGTGATGCGGTGCCCGCGTTCGTGGACCTCCCACTGACTCCTCGCGTAGGTCACAGTTATCGAAGCTACATTAGACATTGTTGATGGCTGAGTTCAGTCCCGATCCTCAGATATCCCCAGGCCATTCTACTCCAGCCTCCCCCACATTCGTTAAACCACCACTTTCAATAAAAGATTCATCCAAAGCCAGGACCAGCTCTCGGGACGACTTCGAGGAGTCCTCACGGCCCGGAAAGAGGCCAAGGCTAGAGAGCCCTCTCATCACTGCTGCTGCCGCCCTTGCTGAAGGACAACAGAAGTCATTTCGATCCACCCCTCCACCATCGACTGGGACGAGTCCTAATCCTCCCCAGCAAGCCCTGAGTGCCCTGATGGGCGCAAATTCAAATGCTACGAGCAAAGCTGAGCTACACTCAGATGCTCCCTTGGACCCTGCGACCACTGTCAGTGAGCCACTGGCCGTGGTTGCGGAGCACGTCCAGCAGCCGTCTGCAAGCGCTGCCGAATCGTCCGGAACCGGCGAAAATCATGCATTGACCAGTCCCACCAGCATCTCCAGTATAGGGACCGTGGGATCTCTCGAAGGCGTGGCGGGACATTCGGGGATGACCACCACTGTAGGCAGTCCACTTCCGATTGAGGAAACGGTCCGTCAGGTCGTGAATGCCGTCGGGGCAGGCTCTACCTCACCAACTGATGTTGCAAAAACAGGAGCGTTGTCGTATCCGACTCCGTTCTTGCAACCAACACACTCCGAGGGCGGCAGACGAGGGATGAGCTTGCCTCATTCCGGCACACGACAAGGTACAAAATCTCCCTCCAGCAAAAAGCACAGATGCCCCTATTGCGCCACCGAGTTCACCCGTCATCACAATCTGAAGAGCCATCTGTTAACGCATAGCCAAGAAAAACCCTACGTCTGCTCGACCTGCTCATCACGATTCCGCCGGTTACATGATCTCAAGCGCCACACCAAGCTCCACACCGGTGAGCGACCTCACATCTGCCCGAAATGCGGTCGCAAGTTCGCCCGCGGCGATGCCTTGGCTCGTCACAATAAAGGACCTGGTGGATGTGCTGGGCGGAGATCGAGCATGGGTAGTTTCGGTGGTGACGAAGAAGGCGACGCTGATGAGTCTATGGAGGGTATCATGTATGAGGAGCCGCCCAACATGGACGATGAAGAAGGTAATGAGAGGCGACCTACACCTTCCATCCGCCGCCAGGCACCATCAGGAGACGACACCGTGGACGAATCCGAGCACGCGTCCCGGATTCCAAGCACGTACCCTCCGATACAAGGGCGCCCTCCGGGTGGTATAGCGGGTAGCTATTTCGCCCCCCGACCTGGATACAGTCAATCAAGCGCAGGACCAAGCAATGCTCCAGTGGCGGCAGTTGCACCCACATCCTTCGCACCGATCACTGGCTCCTCGTCCAGTTCGCGGCCCTCAGCGGCAGGCTCGGTCTTCGCTCAAAACCCAATGACGGAAAGTCCGAAACCGTTGTCACCTGGTCAGACGCAGAGAGCGGGTGCCGTTGCCGGCGATGGGCGCAATCGGTCGCCAAGTACGACATTCTATCCACAGCCACATCCCCGGAGTACTGGTTCCGGATCGTCCCTGAATGTGCCTCCCAGTGCACCGCAATTGCCTCCTCCTCTTGCGCCACACGCGCTGAACCCACCAGATCCGAGGTATACTTTGCCCAGTCAAGGTGGCCCAGCTCATCCACCTACACAGCCCAGTGGCCCACCTACTCACATGAGCGGTAGTGGGCCTCTCTCTTCCCACAGTAACAGTCTGTCGAGCCACGGCCATTCCGGCCACGGAAGTGGTGAAACATCGAATCCTATGTTTGCCCATTCCGACAGGATCTGGGCATACGTGACCAACCTGGAACAGAGAATCAATAGCATGCAGGAGGAGATCAATTCACTGAAACACCAGCTTGCTAACGCTACTCAACAACAACAGCAGCAGCAGCAGCAGCAACGGACGTAGGATATCCAGCACAACTAAGAGCACTTCAGCAACAACGAATATGAGACGGGAAGTATGACACAGATCACTCTACGCAACAACGAATACGAGACTTTTGCGCATGATAAAGAGAACTTTGATCAGTAACAGAAGTGATCTGCCGAGCATGGGAAACCAGATACTCGAGGCTACAATGAAGATGAGATGTCGACTACGACGCAGAGCACCTAAGCAACAACGATTTTTGCTCGCAATCACACGAAGAAAAGTGCATATGATTACAGACCACGGTGAGGGTTGAAAACAAACGGAAACACCAGGAAAAGCATTGACATGGCATTCAAACGGGCTTGTTCGTTCCTCCCATTCTGCTTTGGGCATTGTTACAGATACCCCATATTGCATGCTTCCCACTATTGTTCGATGTTTATTTCACGGGGCCATTGCGGAATTATCAGAGGCATTGTGTCATATGGGTGGTGTCAGGCGCCGGGGGATAATGTGGTGGACTCGATCGTGAAGGGAGCGACTGAGACGAAATGATGGACTGTGACGGGACAGGCGAGCCGGCGCTGCGATTTCATTTTTCGATTTAACCAATGTGTATATGTACAACACAGGCTACTCTATGTGAGCTGGAAGGGGACCCCGGGCCACAGGGAAATTGCATTCGTATGTATGCTCTGCAAGGGGCAGGCAAGGCGGCGGACAGTCGATCAGCCAGCTATCAGAACGGTGACTTGCTGTATAGAAACAACGAGCTCTGCCCGGGCAACCATCGATTTCTTGCTTCGTACCTGCATCCTTGCCACTTCATAACGGGAGTCGACAGGTGACGCTCTCGCTGCCTTTAGAGCTTGTTGTATCTTCCGGCAAGGGCTCCTCCTCCGCTGTATGTACGGCAGCATTGAAGCACACTTGCTTGCGATGTAACCCTCACAGCCCATCAGTGCTGCTTGACTCCGGGATATCACCTCCCCGATCCCTTCGTCCTCTTTCCCTCCCGATCTGTCGTGCAATGACACTCCCATACTCCTAACACAGAGCGGGTCCACGCCAGCGTCTGTCTACGCATCCACATCCGTCGAGTTACTCAGCTGCTCAAACTTGCGGTAATTCTCTTCATAGCGCTCGATCTTGTTCAGCACGGCCTTGTACGCGTCACTTCCGATGACGACCCTCAACGGCGGATCGGACATGACGGCCAGCTCGTACATTGCTTTGGCGCCCTTTTTGGGATCGCCGGCCTGGGTGCCGTGGCGTGCGTTCATCTGCTTCTCGGCGTCGAGGTGATCGTATGCCGGATGGCGCTCGGCGAAGGTCATGGAGCGGCCGGCCCAGTCGGTCCTGGACAACACTGTCGTCAGTACTCGTAGCTGTGGCTAGTGGACGCGCGTAGGTCGAGCCATAACAGCGCGGATGAAAGACAGAAAACACTAAACGCCAACGTACCTGAAGCCGCCGGGCTCGACCAAGGTGAATTTAATGCCCCATTCCGGCTTGACTTCGTGGCTCAGACTCTCCGTAAAGCCCTCCACGGCCCACTTGGTGGCACAATAAGCACTGAACAGCGGAACGCCCCTCTGTCCGCCAATGCTCGTCACCTGCTGGATCAATCCTCCCGGGGGTGATTGCCTGTCTCTCATGGTCTCCAGCGCCTCTCGCGTGACATCCAACAGGCCGAAGAAGTTGATCTCGAATTGCTCCCGGATCTGGGCGTCGGTGTATTCCTCGAACGCGCCAGCGAGGCCATAGCCCGCGTTGTTCACCACGACGTCGACGCGGCCAAACTGTTTCAGCGTGTCGGCGAAGGCCGCCTTGATCGACTCTCTATCCGTGACGTCGAGGCGGAGGGCCACGAAGTTGTCTGGTGAGGTGCCTCGAAACTGGAGCCGAGAAGGGTCGCGCGCCGTGGCGGCGACGAGGTCCCCTCGGTCGATGACTTCTTGGGCGTACTCGCGGCCGAAGCCTGTCGAAGTGCCGGTTATGAGGAAGACTCGGGGCATCTCGGTCGTGAGGTAGGGGTTATGAATTCAATCTGCTGGGTTCTGTCTTTTAATACTTCCAGGTGATGTGCGACGCTGCAGCTCATACGAAGGTCGAAGAAGACAACTCAAAGGCGCCGTCTCAGGAGACTTTCCTCGTGTCTTTCTCTGGTTTTTCCCCGTGGTGGGGGCCCCTCTTACAATGCTATTAATGTCTCAAGGATCACAAAGCAGAGGCACCTTCGTCATGGTCCTGTGCCGCTAGGGAAAACAGTTAATTACCTATACATCAGCTGGAGGCTTGAAGCTGAGATTTTCAGCCAAAGCACTAGGTCCTCCGGGGCTTTTATGCCAGCGAGCGTCATCAGGGCAGGTCGATTGCGTTTCGTTATCGGCGGACCGCCGTCGCAGGGTGCGGCAGCAGTCCACATATTTAGCGGACCCCAAGAGTCAAGGCTCGCCGGAGCTAACGGTACAGCACGAGTAGCCCCCACCAGGTTCGTCGGGAGCTTCTTTGGGGCACGATCGCGTGGGCGCGGCTTGATTGGAGCGTCAGCAGCAGCACGGCGCAGCATTGTCTTCGAGCGATCAAGTCGACCCGGTCAGGTATGTAGGAGCTTGAAGAAGAGGGAGAAGGACGTCGAGAAGCAAGATAAAGACGAGTCTGATTAATACGGCGTACTGTCCACCCTGTGACACCCCGCGCGACACCAACACCCTTGCTTTTGCTCGCCGGCTAGCGAACGCCCTGTTCCGCCGTCGAAGTTTCATCGGCAACCTTGGCCACAGCTGGAATTACGAGGCGTCGTCGACGACGGCCGGACACGAGGCAAAGCTGACGAATACAATACCGACAGCCGGGCAACCCCTCACATTGCAGAGGGTTGGATGGGAGCGAGCTCTTTAAGATCTCTTCGTCTTCACGCGTTCAGCCTTCGATCCGACGTTGCATGCTTCGAGGAACGTGCTCGGTGCTGACAAGACAAAAACCACAAGCAAGGATCAATTGAGGTGCCCAAGTTCACGACGCATTATTCGCATCGAGTTGTCACTCTCATAAGCCTTCTTGCTACTCAGCTGCTGACTGGCCACTCATTCCGTGTGGCCGTGTTGCTCAGCCTCGTTCGAGCTTCATCAACGTGCAAGAGAAATCGGTGCAACGACCGCCTGAACCGGATCACGAAGGGAGCCTCCACTGACTTGATACCGCGCCTTTCAAGCTCCAGCAGTATCGACAAGGTGATATCTCGCGCCGAGATCACCCCTAACTGCCCGTGTGCTGCTTCTGTTGCCTCAGCCTTGTGCGACACCCATTCGCGTCGAGTGGCTCGGCTCCATCATCATGTGGCACGATCCACCAGACCAGCATCGCCAACAGAGTCCCCCTGGTCCGTACAACCACCAGCGAAACACAACGGGCGACCAAATGTCCGTCTCGTCCGCAACCACCGGCGTGGCCAGTCAGCCTGGCCGTCCCCAACACCAGAACTACTATAACCCCAACGCCAGTGTCGGCGCTCACACCGTCGTCCAACGGGTCGAACCCGGCCAGAATTACTACAACACCCCGACCACATACTTCTACCCGTCCAGCCACATCCACAACCAACCGCCGCTCCACGCGTATCCTCTGTCCCAACATCCCCCGACGCCTTACAACATGTCCGCCACCCTCACCTCCCCACCACCAGGAGCACCCTTCCAACCACCGCCGTCCCTGACTTCCACCCTCCTGGCGTCTTCCCCCCACCAACTCACGCTCGCGACACAGCACCCGTTCCTCCGCATCGCGGGCCAAGGCCACCTCCCCAAACCGACGCTCTCGCGCTGGCTGTCCCAGGACCGCCTGTACGCCCAGTCGTACATCGGCTTCATCGGCAGTCTGATCGCCCGCGTCGACCTCCCCTACGTCCACATCACCGACAAATCGACCTCCCTGCGCTGGCGGCTGGTCGACTGCCTCACCCGCGCGCTGCAGAACATCCACACGGAGCTGGCCTTCTTCGCCACCACGGCCCAACGGTACGGCTTGGACCTGGAGGCCCCGCCGCCTCGTCGGGATGACGGCGTCTTCACCGCCGAACCCGCCACGAAGCAGTACATCGACTTGTTCCGCGCGTTCTGGACGGATCCGAGCATGAGCCTCCTCGAGGGCATGGTCGTGCTCTGGGCGACCGAGACGGTCTATCTGCGTGCGTGGGGGTATGCCGCGTCGTTTGGGACTCAGAAGCAGGGCTTAGAGGACGGGGACAGGGACGGGGACGCGGATAGGGATCGGGACCGGAAATCAAAAGCCTTCTCCGACAGCGCCATGTCCGAGTTGGAAGGCAGCGAGGTCAACACGACGTTGAGCGGCACGACCGGCATTGCGAATGACGACCACCTCCAAAGTCAAAACCAGAGTGACAGCCAGAACCAGAATCAGAATCAGAAGAACCACAATCCCATTCATTCCAGCGACCTGGACGGCGGGGCGTTGCGCGACGCCTTCATCCCCAACTGGACGAGCGGGGAGTTCGAGGCCTTTGTCGCCGAGATTGCCGAGTTGACGGATGTGCTGGCCGAGAGGGAGGACGCGGTCAATCGGAAGCTGGACGTCTACAAGGCCGTGTGGAGGCATGTCCTCGATGTAGAGAGGCGGTTTTGGCCTGACGTGGGCGTGTCGGATTAGGATTGAGACTGAGACTGAGAGTGGACTCGAACTTGGGCATGACCGTGAGCGTGAGCGTGAGATTGAACTTCAAGCTCCTCGATGTGCGCCCCTTGTCTATTGTGGAAGATATGGTACACACGCTACAGCAGTACGATCCTCCGTCCCGAGCACAGCAGAGCAGAGCACAGCACAGCAGAGCACAGCAGAGCAGAGCGTGGTTCCATCTCGCGACATGTACGAGGTAACCCTTCCAGACCATCTATCTATATTCGCGACCCCGTCATCCCATTCATTTCCGTCAGGGCCGAGCATATCGGAAGTCCCAAGACTGACGACCGAGTTATCGAACCCGCGCGAGGACCTGCGAAATTTAGAGAGACACGAGTAACCTAACCTGTACGAGTACACGTCTGCGTCTGCCCCCGGGGATTGAAATCCGATGATCCCTTTTGCGCCGGACTGTTATAAAATAACGCTCTCGACGTGGCCGGGCGCGATTGTCTGTCTGTCTGTCTGTCTGTCTGTCTGTCTGTCTGTCTGTCTGTCTGTCTGTCTGTCTGTCTGTCTGTCTGTCTG
>JADWPL010000026.1:0-123602 GCA_016109495.1 Phialophora tarda | reverse complement strand
CTGTCTGTCTGTCTGTCTGTCTGTCTGTCTGTCTGTCTGTCTGTCTGTCTGTCTGTCTGTCTGTCTGTCTGTCTGTCTATACAGTATGTACTGTATTCTCGCGATTCACGTTTGCGAGACGACTCTCCTCGAAATGGAGGGTACACAGCACACTGCACTGCACTGCACTGCACAGTACAGTATTCTTGGGATCACGACTACGCGGTATAGTCCGCGAAATTGGGATCCTGATACATACGGTGGTAGTCATACAGTATGGGAAGATGCAATGACTACGCCGATGCTGACGCATACGCATGCCGCGACGGCGATTAGGTCTCGTCTTTTACTATATGTGGTGCAGAAGAACAGGAGGCTAGAGCATGGCTGAATGGGTATATCGTTCTGGGTACTCCATACTGGAATGTAATCTGATTTAATCTCCGTCCTGTACTGTCCTATCCTGACTTTGAGATGTCTTGTTCAAGATCCAATCTTGGGTCCATGTGGATGAGATGGTTTGTCCTCCCTTCACCTGCTATCCTGTGATCGTGGCCGAGACGATACAAGTCCCCCCGGAATGGTGCAATGGTCTAGCGGTCTCTGCTCCCCAGATCACGCCCGATGAGATCCCGATATTTTGATATTCCACGCTCTTGGTATTAAGTTGTGGTATCCTGATTCAGGGCTATATCCTGTCCCCTTCCTCTTCCTTCCTTCTTGACAATGCCGTTGCGTAGTGAGTAGTTCCGTCATCCGTGCTCTGAAGAGAGGGAGATCGGCAACGTGTTCTTCTCTAGTCTCAAATTGACTCATGGGCTTCTGGTATTAGTGTCGTAATTTCTTGCTTGCCATGAATGCACAATTTTTCATTACCGCATCAACACATCGTACCACCTTACAGCAGATCACCACACCTTCGACCGTCTACATCAGTAACTTAATGCCATCTCCGAGGCGTCAGGGGAGTGGTCTCGTCAACCGTCACCGGGAACCATGCCACGCATACGTACTGCACCAGTGGCGGTCCGCACATACATACCCGTCAAGGATAGGTATACAGCGACGAAGGCTGAAGTTGTTTGTTTGGCAACCTCCTTTTCTGGCAATAGATGCCTCTTTGCCCTACATTGCCTGCCTGCTCGAGTGGAAGTGACGTGAGGGCGGAATTCGAGGCCGTGGGAATTCGACTGGTCTTGGGCAGTCGCCTATGACGCCTGAAGTGAGATCCGCAACGCTGCTCGGCGCTAGGGGGATCTTTGGACGAGCTGATCTGCTTCCATATTGTCGAGTTACTGGCTGCGTGTGGCTCATCTGTCTCGATTGGCATGTCTGCTTCCTTGCTCCCGTTTCTATCTAGCCTTGCAGTTTTCCAGCTCCAGCTGCTTCCGGCCCAGGGTGCAAAACCAGTCGCAGTATTTGGCGCGTATCTGCTGAGCTTCATGCCACGTTGTCATCATTTATCATCAAAGACACAGCATCTCAGCATATAGCATTCAATTCATAGTCCGTCCGGGAGGCCAAACAATATTCAAGGTCAGCAGATGCAATCGGCAGTGCATAGCAGAGTATGCTTCTGAGATGCTCGGATATCTTGATCATATATTCACAGAATTTATCCTTGTATGGCCCTTGCCGAACCCTCTGGACGGCCGGACATTGTCGGAGTTCCACAGCCCCATGACTGCGCCGGTGTCAGTGACCCATTCTCTGGTGGCGTGGACGGCCGCTTTCGCCATGCCGGTGTTCTTCCTCTTGTGGCCTTTTTGGAACCCCACGCCCTGCCTGTCGCCTGTGGCATACTCGGAGCCCATGCTTGGTAGGACGTTCTCGCCTGCGCTCAGACTGACGAACAGTGCAAATGGCACGAGCCAAACGCACAGTCCGAAGTAGGAAGCGATCTCGGTGAAAGTGGGTTGATCATACACGGGAGCCGAGTACCAATCTCTCCGACTGCTCGGCGGGGCTCCCCGGAATGCTCCTCCTCTGTTGGTCGTGTCGCTAAAGTGTCTGAACCATAACCAATGGTTGAGAATGACCAGTGCGCAACTGGACAGGAAGAAGGGATCGGATAGCTTGACGATAGGAAAGTGTCGGAGATTAGTCGCGTAGACAGCGTGACTCCCTACTCCCAGCAAGATGAGATGCCAGGGGAAGCCATCGACTAGCCAGAGGAGTAGTTGAATGGTGACGACGGCGTAGATTAGTCGCTTCAGGAGTTTCGCGCTGAGCACGGAGTGTTCTTCGACGAGTTCGGAGAGGTAGTAAAGGCCCGACGCGATCGAGAGGGTAAGGAAGGCGAAGCCCAACACGAGGCCAGCATAGCCCAGGAGGGGCAGAACCCACATGGTGGTCGTGTGCGATTGAAGCAATGGTGGAGAGAAGGACGTTGTGATCACGGCGGGCTGGAAGGATTGCAAGTGGACATGGCCGTGGGCCAAAGTAAGGTCGCGGTGAGGTCGCGGTGAGCTGGGAACAGCGTGTCACCTTGCAGTGGATTGGAGTGAGCGCAGACTGAATCGCAGTTGAAAATTGTGACGTCGACGATGCGTGGCCCGATCAGCAAGGGCGAAATGCTTGGCACAAACAGACGCGAATCTCAGTCACCCACTCTCTTACACTTCGCTTCAAGAGTTGAGTGCTGCATGCATGCCTACAATCGTGATCGTTAAATCCTCAATCTAGATAGTAGTGACCACGACGTCAACCTCGGCACCGCCCACAACCACCGAAACCTCCAAGCCCTCACCCCCGGTGACATTCGTCGTCTGCTGGAGTTCTCCATCAACATATGTTGCCCAGGTACCCGGCTTGAGGTTCTTGACGGAAAAGGAAAGATCCCGGCGCTCACCAGACCAGCTCTTCAATGTGACAACCATGGCACGCTTCTCCTCGTCCCAGACACCTCGGAGAAAGTCCACGCCATCGCCGAGCGTCAAACCATCCACGAAAGGCCGGCTCGCCAGAATCTCCCTGGTCCATGGCTTCTCCCACATGATCTTCTGACCGTCAGTTACGTTCAAGCGCGCGTAGCCAACCCCAGAATTGCCCGAATGCGGCTCCATGTGGATCATATTGTGCTGGTCATCCAGGAGGCCGTCGTTGCGAGGATAGTACAATCCCCCATTCTCCCACGTCGGTCTCAGATGGGAGTCTGCGTACTCCAGTAGGTCCGACAGCTCCTTCTTCTTGCCCAGCTCCGACAGCATCATCAGGAAGCAACCCCAGCTGATTGTCTCGAACGGGAAGAGCGGGTGCACAAACTGGCCCGACTGCTCGCGCGCCTTGTGCAAGGTCTCGATGCTCTTTGGATCTGCGCCTTCCTCGGCGACAAGGCGGCGAAAGGCGGCAGCGACGCGCGTGGGCTGCAGCCTCGTCTTGCCGTCGATCTCAGTCAAGAATCCCGTGACTTGGCTGTCGTAGAGCGAGTGCACTTTCGCCGAGTTCCAGGAGTTCATGAAGGCGTTGGCCCAGGCGGTATGCGCGCCTTGGCGGGCCGGCATGGCCTTCTTTTGCTTCAGAGCAAAGAAGCTCGGGTACAGGCCGGACTCGCCCAGCATCCCTTTTCGCACCAGCGAGGCTTCGTATTTCTTCAGCACATCCTCGATCTTGTTCGTGCCGTCGCGGCTGTCGTTGTATCTCATGGCGATGATGGGGAACTGGTTGCACACGACGAACACGGCGTTGGGCTCGCAGCAAACGCCGACCCAGTCGTTCTCCTCCATCTGGTTGAAGATGACGTCCTGCAGACTCCGGTTGTCGTACAAGAAGTCTTCGTGTCCCATGCCCCAGAATAACGGGTTCCATGAAAACTTCAGACTCCCTTCCTTCTCGAACTCGTCGTCGTCGAACAGCATCGCATACAGGCTCGTCATCAGCACCAGGTGGCCGCTGTACATGATGTTCTCCTTGATGACGGGATCGGCCCAGGGCTTCCGCAGTTCTTTGAGGTCAAGGTCGAGGAGCTTTCCTCCGTGGCTGGTCGTGAACCAGTAGCCCCACACCTCGCGGCGCAGCATTTTGTGGATGATCCTCCGCAGCAGCACTTTGAAGGTATGTCTCAGCGCCGGGAGTCGGTGGTAGTGCGCGACGCCGACCGCATACGACATGGTCGCCAGCTGGTATCGATACGCGTCGTCCCATTCTTGCTGAGCCTCCAGACTGCCGAAATGGTGCCATTCGCCATCGGGCTGGGAGACTAGATTGTGGAAATGGCGTAGGTGCCCGGCCTGCTGTGCGTCGAGCTTGGGGTAGTCCGAAGCCTGCACAGGCGGTCCCGATGACACGGACAACGTAGTCCTCGCTGTGGTGGTGGTAGTAGTACTACTTGACATGATTGCTGTAGCAGACGACCTCCATCCTGTGGGTGGACAGAAGTTGGGAACCTGCTAAATATTCAAAAGTTGTGAGAGGATGGGAGGCCCCGGTGAGACTGTCTGTGCCGATTCCGTCCACGCACGTCAACTCATGCGAGGACGCGGAATTTCTACACGTCGTATACTTTCAACATGCGCACGCGCACGGAATCGTTTCGGCCGCTGGTGCGGAGTTACTCGGAGTCCAAGACCCTCGAATGAGAGCCGAGCCCGAGTTCGCAGAAGCTCACGGTGAGAGAACGCCTTACCATCGCACGCACCTCGCTGACCCTGAACCTGCTGCACCGCATGCACCGCCACTGAGTAAACGAGTGATCGGAGACGCAAAGCTTATCCCGCATCTTACCCTCGTACGTATGCTGGCCTTTTACGCCCAAGTGGGGAGAACCCTGAGCGCTACTTGGGAATGATGATTGCCCATACTGCTGCTGATAGGACCGCCATACGCCGCGTGATGTACCTCGTAGTTATGTAGCGAGGACTCATACCGGGCTTATGTGTCGATTTACTGTACCTCAAATTACCTTATGTTGCCATGCCACGAAGGAACGACATTCATACTCAAAGTACATTATGTACTCGCAATAAACTCGACTCGGCCCGGAGATTATATAGAGTTTATTCCCTCCCCCCTTCTTGCAGCCAAACACCCCTATTCCAGGATAATCTCGCGCCAGCGAGCCCTCCAAAAGGCCGCCCTGAAGACTTTGCCCAAGCCGACCCTCTGCCATCCGCGGTCCCCGTGTGTTAGGAGCAGAACGTTGAACAGATCCCATTCGGAATCTTCCCTCTCCTTGGGGACGTAATATGTCCAGGTCTTGCATTCCTCATCCGTGAACGCCTTGGCTTCGGATATGGCAATAAAGTCGTGTCTGCCCTTGATGAAGTCCTTGACCTGCTGTTGCCCAAGGACGATCGTGCCGCACCAGTCCCTGTTGTCATCGGCGATATTGCAACGTCTGTCCTCGGGTGGCAAACTGTCCGTTTCCGCTTGGTCGTCCATGGGGATGACGTAAAAGGAGGCTTGCCATGTCCAGAACTGCAATATCGGTTGATCTGGGAACTCGGGATTCGGACCGCCAATGCTCTCGAGGACGCGATAGGGGTTTTCAGGCAGAGTTTTGCGAAACGGAAAAGACCTCCGGAGTGTCCTGTATGCTACTGGAAGACGGCGGCCATACTCGTCGATGTAGGAGCCTTCCCGTCGGCCAGATTCGAGCGGCACGGTGGCATGAAGTGAATCTGCCTGATGTCGAAGATCGCCTTTATGAGCTCGATCGTCATATTCCCCATCTCGAACACGGATGTCGTTGTATCGGTGTTGGAGAGTTTCGGTTCGATACACGGGCTCGCGAGTATAGGGTATCCAGTCGTGATCTGCAATCTCATCCCCTCGAGACTGCTCTTGGGGGCCCGGAGGAGGGTAATGGTGTGTTTCGCTTCGAGAAGGGTAATGGTGGCTTTCGCTTCTTTCTCGAAAAGCCTTTCCCTCCAAATGACGTTCATCACTTCGGTCGATATCTGAGCCAAGAATCTCGGCCACGAATCCGTGGTGGCTTCGAGTCCTCCTACTGTGACCTGAGCCGTGATACTTTTGAGCCTTGCGGCGGGGGTGAAGAGCGCTGAATGCCTCGTCTCTGCTAGAATGGTAAGGTGATGATGATGATGATGATGATGGTGGTGGTGGTGGTGGTGGTAGGGGCGGCACTCTTCCATGGTCATATATCGGTCTTGGTTCTCTGTGTCCGTCCACATCTGCTACATAAGTAGTGGCACCATAGCCCCTCCATCGCACTTCAGTACTTTCGTCCACGAGCCCATCCTCGCCTGGCCATATCGGCCTGAGATCCCCACGGCCATCCCTGATGAACCAATAGATCCAGGTGTGGTTCAAGAGCCACTCATTCAAGTTCGCGACGCAATCCCCAACCACGCCTGGGTAGTAATCCATGGTAGCCGATTTCCAACCACACCAGGACCAACTGGGAAATTTGGTGTCTCCCTCCACAGCAAAGTTGCTATCCACGCGACGGTCGACTGAGCCCCCTCCCTCCCAAAGAAGAGCAAGGTCAAAATGGGAACTCGGGAGACCAAAGATAAACGGTGCCCGTAGAGTAGCTTCCATGAGATTTGAGATGCCCTTGTATGCAGCCAAAATGTCCCCGTCTCGTGTGATCTCCCTGGCAGTATAGAGGCGCACGCTCTTGAGATAGAACCAAACAGCCCGCCTGTGGATCTCGGGGAGGATCCTCGATGGCGCATCTACCAAGTCTAGCGACCAACCAGCGCCCAGTTGATCCGCGAAAATGTCTTCTGACATGCCTGTGGACCGACACTGGAAATACACGCGGCCTTCGGAGAAGACCAGACAACGTCGCGACAGTAACCGTTCTTGAAAGGTCCAAGCTCGACTGTTCCAGACAGAGTTTCGGATTCGCGTTTCTGGTGGGTGAGATATCATGAGAGTTATGTCCTCGCATTGTTCCATGATTTGCTCTTCTCGTTTCAGCTCGGGGTGCATAGCCCTCAATCCAACTGAGCTGTCGCCCCCGTCAGCCGCGCATATCGTGGCTATGGCGTTACCGTAAATGGCATCCATATAGTCGCAATTGAGTTTGAATGAACGAGTCCTTTGGACCACGCACAAATGATCCACCCACAGGTAGCGTAGACCGAGGCGTTGGACAAGGCTGATTGCGTCCCGCGTCACTTGGGGAAAGTCGTTGACGTGCTCCTCCAGCCCTCCAGGTCGGCGATGGTGCAGCACGTTCCCCAAGTCGGTCATATAAGCTCCTCTATCGGATTGTGGACCCCACGCATAGCTTAAAGCTAGGTATGGTTCGTAGGCGAGCTTTGACTTATCACTTGCAACATAGACAGGGTGGTAAGAGCTATCTGTGTAATGTTTGTCCACCCCCAGCCTTCGGTATGGAAGGGAGGTCAAGGTCATCGTCACCACGTCAATGACGCCGAAGAAGGAGCTCTGGATCATTTCGCCAAAATCGCTAGTGCAGTTCATCGGGAGTCTGCAGTATCCCCCGTGAGCTCGGCAGCAAAGGTCAAGCCAGCTTCGCATGAGCGCCTTCTTGTCACTGTTGGACTCTATCGGACGGCCAAGGAATAATACCTCGTTGACGAAGTTCTCCCTCGCGTCCGAATGTGGATGGCTCGACGGTCCAACGTAGAACACGAGATGTGCATCCAAAAGATCGGGCGTATCCCAGGTGATATGGATACGACGAGTGCGTCGCCTCATGATACCTTGCGTCTGCTCGCGCCCATCAATCTCCCAATTCGTATAACGATTAGCACGTTGACGCAGGTGGCCGCCTGGGTCCTTCGTGGTCGCGACGGACTTTACAATAAGCCAGCAAAAGGGGCAAGAGTCGCTAGTCGAGATGATGTCTTTTAAAAGGCCCAGCTTTCGCTTCCCAGATCCTGAGTTTAGGTCGTCTTCTCTCAGCTTCTTGGAACGTTGATTAAAGACGTGAAAATCTCGCCTTGGTAGTTCAATGTTGCCTTCGATGAGGAATCTCTCGATCCGCAAGCCAAGTCCTTTGCACTTCCCGCACAGTCTCTGTTTTGGGGTTTAGGATAAAATCTCGGAGGTGAGAATTGCATTCAATTACCTTTTCTCCGTTTCTCGGCAAGACAGTCGCCTTTGGCGTAATGACATCCTCCTCGGAGAAAAAAACCTTTTTGCTCCTCGGTGGCTCGGTGTGATTCCCACCGCCGCCGCCGCTCGGTTTCGACTCCATGGAGCCATCAATGTCAGAGTTATCCGCCATGATTAACTGACAGATAGAGCAAACACATAGAAAGACTTGTACTCTAGGGGGTAGGGACCAACATTGAGACACAAATATATCGGTGGTCGAGTTTGAGTACTGTACTGCGCATTGCTCTCGCCTGATATATTCAAGTAGAAGCTATGGCCGGTGGCTTGCACGGAAAGCGCGTATGTTAGAATCGTTCTCCCGCCTACATAAGTCGTGCCGTGCGGCTAGACAGCTGATGCGGCTGAAGGAGGAGGTGTCATAGCCGCAGAAAAAGGTCGCTTATCAGGCCTCGTGCATCTGCGAGGGTGTGGTGAGTTTGTTGTCAGGTGCCTATTGGATGCAAATCTCGGCGATATTTGGGGATGAGTCTGTCCTAGCGAGGCTATCGATGCACGCTTCTGGAATTGTTCGTGGCTTGACGCGCCTCGGCATTAGCTTCACAGCACCACAAGGACAGTAATTGATGTGGTATGCCTTGCTTTGCCCCGTCCAGCCCGTCCGAGTCCAAACCGTTGCGTGAGGCGCGAGTGAGGTTTTCGTCAGCGGTCTTGGCATTTGGGTGAGCCGTGTCACCTCGCGCTCGCACGAACCTAAAATTAGTCAGCAACGTTAATTAAGAGCCGCATCGTGACTCCGACTTCCCCGGTGGATTCTCTTACAAATAGCTTTCGACGGGCAATCGCCGAATCCATGAGGTTATTTCATCGACAACGCTCCACAGGAAGGACGTCGTGAGAGCGAAAGGATGGACGGGAAGGTTGGGAGGGGGAAAGGGGATGCTGGCGCCGTTCACGGCGACGTGTGCGAGATGCTGCACTGACATGGTCTGTCCTCCGATCTTAGCGGTCATTATCCCGTACGACTACGTGGCCTGACCAGAATCTCGAGTGTGCGAAGTTTGCGACAGAAAGGACCGCCATCCTCTAGGCATTTTGTGCAGGTATTGTACATGTTTCGTTGTTCCTCTTCTTTTGACACCCTCTACGTATACTGTACCAGTCACCGAACGCCTCATATCCTCGTGTCTGGAGCGTTCAATCACCTGCCCCCGCTGCTGCGACTGCTCCAGTCGCGATTGTCGGTGGTCTGGTCCTCGTACTCGACCCGGTAGTCGATCGAGTGCATGATAACTCCGTCTGTGAGGCCTTTCACGCTGTCTGACGTGCTGTCGGGCTGTCGGCCGCCAGCGCCGCGGGAGCGGTTGCGCGCAGTGTTGTCTCTCAGGACTTCGTCATCGTCCGGGTCACTGCGGCTTCGCGCAGTCGAAGTGATCTCCGCCTTGCTGGTAGAGGACAAGCCCAGTTTTGTGGCAATCTTGCTTCCCATACCGCTGCCCATGGCATATGTACTGCTGTCTCCGAGACCAGTCTTGCCGCTGGAGTGCTCCAACTCGAAAGGCTCAGATATGGTAATGGCACTCAGACCGGCCGCCCAGTCGGCAAGGAAACGTTTGATCGAGGGAATGCAAGCTGTAACGATGGACAGGTTTAAGGCGCAGGAAGTCCAGACAGAGGGTACGACTGCGTGCCAGGGGCGATCCTGCGGGTTTGAATGGTAGAAATCGTCGTACGCGACAATCGAGACTGCAGTGAATATGGGCGTGCTGAAGACTCCCGGTCAGATGATGTAGGGGGGCGCGATGGGAGCACTTACAGCAGTCTGATTGCAAACAGCATAATCACCATCCAGCGCTTGCCAGCATTGACCTGCACCGACCGCATCATAAATGCAGGCAAGAGAACGATCGCCACGTCTGTCGCAATGTCGATAGTCCTCAGCGCCACTTGCATTGCGTACTGGTTGATACAAGTCTCTGGGCCGGAGTCCGGGCCGAGCACCCAGCGATTAGGCCCGGAGCACTGAAAACCCAGTACAAACACGGCGACGACACACCACGCACCAATGACTCCAAGCATTGCATAGCAAGCCAACATGACGAACCGCAAAGGCTTGATCGCGATGACGAGCAGAGTCACTGCTGCTTTGGCGCTGGCCAATGCTAGCACAAGCAGAATGTTGGACGCGAAGAACAACTGGAACAGAATCAGCACCGGCCGTCGTGGTCGGGTGTAAAACGGGCAGCTACCTTGCTCAGCTCGGCGATTTCTGAATCCTGAAGGTCCGTAACATGTTGTCCCAGGCCATGGTCCGTGGCAACTGCTAAGGTAATCGTCTGGCCAAATGCAAAGACCTGCGCAAAGATTAGCCAAAGGCGAACCAAACTAAGAGTTCTGATCACAGCGTACTGTCGCTGCTACAATGGCAGCATCGTTCAAGCCAAAATTTCGCGTGGTTGCAAACCTAGTCCAGAGCTTGACGACGACCGTCAAGGTAGAGATGATCAGAAGGGTGACCGCAGTCGCCAATGCGATCGGACCTCGATTGGTGGCCGTGATATCTTGGAGCGGCGGAAGGAGTGGCTCATAGATGCCACTGTCACTACCCGACATGTTGAGAGGTCTGGCCGCGGTGAGGTGGTCGTGTATTGTGCGTTCGAGAGTGTCGTCGACGGCGTGGCAGTCGACACCAAGGGAAAGGATAGTAGTATGGTACGGAGTACTCGCTATATCACTGCGGATCACTCCAGTTTCGAGGTGGACTTATGGGTCGAAGGCCCAGGCACCACGTTGTGGTGAAGAACTTCCTGGCCGACAGTCAAGGCGCTAGACAATTCCAGAGGATGCCCACGATCTGCTGAGGACGTGCAATGGGTCGCTGTACGTAGTTCAAAACTATCCCCTGCCGGGTGTCAGGAACATGGCATGCTAATGCAGAACAGAACGCCAACGCAATCCCGGTTGCTTGTTTCTCCTGGAGCGGCGCCATTGCTTCACTTACCAGACCAGCCTTCGAGACCGAATCCGTCTCCAACCACGCACTGAGTTGGCCTCCGGTTCAGGTCGCTTGGCTGCGACCCTTCCCAGATGCCTCTGTTAACAAGGTTTGGTGCTTGAGATTGTACTGTAACATTGGGATACCGCACTGATCGACGCGGAGCTCTCTTGTTGAGCTCGGTGCTCCGTGTTGATGCAGGAACGAAGCGATCAAGCGAGGCGATTCCGCTCGAGACAAAGAGCAGTCGGGCTTTAGTTTGCAGCCTGATTGCTGGCACTCAGCCTCCCAGCATTACCCCGTACGTAGACAAAGGCATTCGTCTGCTCGGATGGCGCGCAACATACATCCGTGCAGGGTAATTAATGGATCCTGCTGAGCCTTTCCTTTCTGGACTCCTGGCGTGCGTTCGGATGCGAAATTGCTGACCAGTTGAATCAAGTCACGGAATATCCCTTCGCCCCAGAGGCTTCTGGCCAAGTTGCTGCCGTCCCTGCAAGGGGATGCCACTCATCGAGCCAGCCTCAGACGTCCCTATCTAGTAGGCTCTGATAAGAATTGTTTTGTACTGCTGATCTCTGAAAGTTTGCTATGATCTGGACGATACGATCCTGTGACTTGGACTTTGATTCGGCAGCCACCACCACAGCAGGGCCCACGGACATTGGCAATGCAGATGGCCCAGGCGCTGTTGCCCAAGCCTTCTAGGATTCAGAGGAAGCGAACCCGGTCGATAGCACCGCGCTAGCGGAAAAAAGCGGCCCCCTAAACAAAGGCCTGGGGAAAGCGAAAAGGTGACTCCGTAGGAGTATTGGGTGATCCACCAGCGACGACAGAATGCCATTGCTTCGCTTGTCGATCGCGGCTTGGTAGAGGGCCGAGGTCACATCTGAAAAGAGGCGTGTGGCTGGTGGAACCCTCGTCGCTTTCAACGACGGTCAGGTCATGATGGCAGGCCGCACAGACGCGACATGCCACACTTGGCCAGTGTCATTGTCGATGGAATGCGGGCAGAGCCAATGTGAGTTCTACTGGGTGAGTTGTCAAAGCTCAAGCCTCTCTCACTCTTCTCTCAGCGCTGTTTCGATTGTCCATGGTGCATTCGCGCTAGATGAAAATAGGGACCGATCGGCACTCGGGGAACAAGGTTGCACGTCCGGTTGTTCCCGCCCAGACACAACTAGCGGCCCGCAGCAACACTAACTCTGTACGTACAGATTTAGGCGCTACTGCGCATTCAACTGCGTCTCAATTCACCAATAGCGGCAGTTGGCTGGGGTACTGTTTCCTCTGTACCAATGCAGACCCTGCCGTCTCTTATCACGCAGCTTCATCCTCGTACGGGGTATTGCTGCTTTGGTGTTAGGACGGCTTGTGCATGGCCTCGATTGTCTCGCTCAGACAGCATCTCCCCAGTAGCTCACGCCATCCCGCCTGCTCGACATCGGCTGGCACTCGTTCCGGCTCAGTGTAACAGTACGCGGCGGTGGGGAACTTCGTGGCCTGGCTCGACTTCGAGGGCAGAGATCACTGACTGTGCTACTCGTACTCTGGAAATCGAGATCAGGGGCGTACCCCAGTACAATGTTCCTTCCTCACCGTCAATCGTCCTCCAGGCGAGGCCAATCCATTGGCGGGATCTCTCCAGACCTCCACTCCTACTTTCCTGGGCGATTCTGGCCTGGCTAACGAGGGTATACTCGAACCGATCGAGGCGTTTGTTTTCCACCTGCTGTACCTCTTATCAACCTCGCCGCTCCTTCGAACTTCCACGTTCTTCAGCACGCTTGCTTGCCCTGCCTTGGATTAGACCCAATTTCGGCACGTTGGCCACGTTTTTTTCAGGGGAACTTCGGCAAGCATAAGCTGCAGCTTCACTCTTGTCGTTCTTTCTTCTTTCCTTCTCACCCTTCAGTACCTTCTTTTGCAAGCTCAGCCGCTGGCGTCAGTACCAGCGCCCAAGATGGAATCCCACGAGATGCTTCCCGTCAAGACGGCTCAAGTCAACATTGAAGATGAGAAGGGCCATTTTGAGACCCAGTATCCGGGCCACCGGACGGAGGAAACCAAAAACACGTCGACACGAGTCCGAGTACGTAGTTGGTGAAGAAGTTCATGAACAGAGTACTGACCGCGAGTGCAGAGACTTTTCAGCTTTGCCCAGATCTTCTTCTTCGCGCTCAGTTACATGTCATCCTGGGAGGCCATTTCCTCGTACGCTCGCTCCTCTATTGTCAACATCAGCAAATGCTAACTGTACTCAGAAACATTGCATTCTTCTTCTGGAATGGTGGCCCACGCGCTCTTTCGTTCGGCTACTTTGTCGTTATCACAGGTGTTCTGTGCCAGGTAGCCTCCATGGCTGAGATGGCTTCCGTACAACCCATTGCAGGTGCACAATATCACTGGACTCATTACCTGGCGCCCCCGCAGCACCGAAGATTCATTACATGGATGCAGGGTTGGATCACATGGTTCTCCTGGATTTCGCTGCTGGCTGGCGTGGCCAACATTGCTGCGCTGATGATCCAAACTCTTGTCATCGCAAGCTACCCAACTTATGTCCCTCACGGGTGGCATGTGACCTTGATCATCTACGCATTGCTCATCGTCCAGGGCTTGATGAACCAGTTTGCCTTCTGGACAATTCCGTGGATTGAAATGTTGTCGGGTCTTCTCCACGTCATCATGTGGATTGTTTTCGTCTCGGTCTTGGTCACCTTGGCCCCTCGGCACAGTGCTGATTTCGTCTTTTTGGAGAAGACGGCCTTTTCTGGATGGAACAATGAGTACGTCTCCTTCAACTTGGGCATGCTCACGGCCACCTGGGGATTCGTCGGTAAGTAGTAACCTATTAGAGAAGTTCGGTCAACATGTTCTGATCTGGAGACAACAGGTTTCGATGGAGCTGTCCACATGTCCGAAGAAGTACGAAAAGCCCGACATGCAGTGCCGAGAGCTATGTTCTGGAGTATCGTCATGAACGGTGCCCTTGCTTATGGCATGATTCTCGTTATTCTGTTCTGCTCTGGAAATGTCGACGATCTCCTGACTTCCGGATACCCGCTGCTCCTGATTTGCATCAACGCGACGCAATCTGTCAAAGCTGGCTCGGCAATGGTCGGCTTGTCGATGATTGTCACTCTGGCTTGCAACTTGGGCAGTATTGCATCCGCTTCTCGACTGACCTGGGCCTGGTCTCGCGACGGGGCGTTGCCAGCATACTTTGCCAAAATCGACCCGAAGCACCGCATCCCTGTCCGATCAGTCTGGTTACCAATCTTTATCGTCATGCTGTTGGCTCTGCTCAACATTGGCAGCAGCATTGCATTCAACGTCATTGTTGCTCTGTCGACACTTGGCTTGTACCAGTCTTACCTGATGGCCATTGCCTGCATGCTGTGGGCTCGATGGGATAGGCGAGTCGAGCCCTCTGGATGGTCTCTCGGTCGACTTGGCGTATACATCAACATCTTCGCCGTCGTCTACTCTGCATACATCATGATCTTCCTCTGCTTCCCGTCGTTCCTCCCGGTAACGGCTTCGGGCATGAACTATGCGCTCCCTATCAATGCCTTTGTTCAGCTGATGGCGTTGGCACTCTGGTTCATCTGGGGAAAGAAGAACTGGAAAGGACTCAACAAGAACGTCATTGATGCTGTGGTGGCTGATTCGGACCGAAACACGAAAGATTAAAGGCCAAGAGGCCATATCACAACGTAAATTTGGAGAGCTCACCTTTGTATCTGGATTCTCGCTCCAGCACACACCCTCTTTTGACAACCACTTGCCGCCTCCTCGGAAGTCTTACAGGCAAAAGTTGGAATTGGCGTACAATAGGCGGACAACTTGCTTCTGCGTGTCGACATAGAACGAAGATTTTGTACATAAAATCCAGGCTTTCAGCCTATACAAACGGGCAGTCTAGGATTGCTACTACCGCAAACCATAAGCCGCCTTGCACGTTCATTGCTTCTGACATCAATGCTTCGGCCGCTCAGGGTTGAACGCGCAGACACTGGCGAAAACTGGGAGTGAAGCGATGGAACAACGTTGCTCCGTCCAGACTGCCACTTGGCACCCTTGCGGTGTTTGATTTAACCGGCATACAAGGTTCGACGACCACAGCTTGACTCTACTAAGTGTCGATGGAAACTATCAGCCAAGACTACCTTGTCATTATAGCCATGCAAGTTGTGCCCTGTGACATACGTCAGGCTGGAAGTTTTGCCTCGCTTTACCAGGCGTGCCAGAGATCAGACCTATGACCTGCCCGATCTGATGAGCAAGGGACCATACCTCTCTGGGCATTGGGATGGAATGCGCCCATTGTCAGAAGGAAGAGTCTTGGTGCGTAAGGGAACAACTACTCTCATGCCGGACCGAATGTTGCGCTTTGGCCCCAATGCGTGGCACAGCGATATACTTTGGCGTGACTGCGATGCCTTCATCAACTAAGGCGGCTCGAAACCGTCTTACACGTTGGAAACTCGGGGGGTGTTCAATCTCGCACGGTGGTACATAAGTTGTCCGTACATCTCTACGAGACCGTGTCTGGCCTTGATAGGAAAAGCTGGGGTGTGGACAGCTCGGCGAATGACCGTGGTCGCGCAATTTTTGTGACCACTCATTCCATCGCGCCTCTCGCGTAAGCAGGGGAGGACTGTGTACTGTGCTCTGTGTAAGGGGTGTTTGGTAGCGCGAGAAGTGGGGGGGAAGAACCGCCGTTCGAAGCTTCTCCATACTGACTGTATCGAGATCACCACAATTGCCGTTGAAGATGAAGTCGTCGCTCTCGGGTCGGCCACCGTTTGCGAAGACTGTGAAGCCATACTGGCTCGGGGTGGTGTAGGTGAATCTTGGCGCTGCTGAAATACTGGTGTTGGTCTCTGTGAGGATCGTGGTCATGGTATCCTGCACAGCCCTTTAGTCGAAGTCTGTTCAGGAACTTTCTGAGATTGGGATGCTCAAACCTACCGTCGTCTCTGAGGGACTACTTGCAGTCGTGACGGTAGAGGTCGCGTCGAGGTTGTGAGTGAAGCTGGCAGAGTCGGAGTGCCACTATGATTTGCGCTATGTGTGCCTCGGGGCGATCTCTCACCAGGTCCTGCGAGAACCAGTTTGGCACAAGGCGCCATCCCTCTTGGCTCCATCCAAGGTGAGTTGGCGAGCAGATCTGAACTCAACCAAGCTCATCTTGGCTTTTGCGCAGTCGCTATTCTGTAGGGCGGAGGGGGGTGCTTGCACAAGGCTGAGGTTATGTCATCCTGACGAGGCTGAAGCGCCCACTTCATTGTGCGGAGCAACAATTTGGTCTGCTCCACAAAAATTTAATCCCGTCGTGTTCCTTCCTTTCACTCTGGACTGCGCAAAATGTACACTCAATAACAACCATCCGGTGCCACTGGCACACCCAAAGAGCTGACAAAAGCCAAGTCAATCTTCATCTTGATATCCAGCATCAACCGTCAAAATGTCCCGCCCTGAAGACCTCCTTCCTCCGGACCTATACTACGATGACACCGCCTCTGCCAAATACACGACTTCCTCGCGCATCCAGGCGATTCAATCCTCCATGACGCATCGGGCGCTTGATCTCCTTGATCTGGATGCTCCATCGCTTATCCTCGACATCGGCTGCGGCTCCGGGCTGTCGGGCGAGATCCTCTCCGAAGAAGGCCACATCTGGGTGGGCATGGACATTTCGCCGTCGATGCTGGACATCGCGCTTCAAAGAGAAGACGTCGAAGGGGATTTGTTCCTTGCAGACATGGGCCAGGGCATACCATTCCGGGCCGGCAGTTTTGATGCAGCCGTGTCGATCAGTGCGGTGCAGTGGCTGTGCAATGCGGAGAGCAGCGGCGTGAGCCCCGAAGGCCGGCTGCGCAGGTTTTTCGACGGCCTGTACGCTTCGCTGAAGAGGGGCGGGAGGGCGGCGTTGCAGTTCTACCCGAAGAACGAAGCGCAGCGGAATATGATTTCCCAGGCTGCGGTGCGGGCGGGGTTCGGAGCGGGCATTCTGGAAGACGATGGCGGGACGAAGAACGTCAAGACCTATCTGGTCTTGAGTGTTGGCGGGGGAGATATCACCGAGCGGGTGAGGGGCATGGAGGGCGTGGATGTGGAGGATGGACGCCGCATCAGGGAAGCGAAGATGGCGATGAAGGGCAAGGCAACTGCCAGTGATAGCAAGGGGAGCAAGGCCTGGGTGCTGCGGAAGAAGGAGAAGATGAGGGGCAAGGGCAAGACAGTCAAATCGGATTCCAAGTACACAGGCCGGAAGAGGAGAGTGAAGTTTTGAACGAGCCATGCGCCTTGCCTTTGCCTTTGGCCATGATTGAAATGATGAGATGAGAGACGAGACGAAATGAGGGCACGAGGACATGTGTCGCCAATCCATACCGGGTTGACTGAACGCACCTGCTGGCATCGAAGTTGGGACAGCGAGCGACGCGACACTTGAATTGGTCAGGGCGAGGCTGAAAAGCTGCGTCGCCAGCGACGGCGCGCCGTCCAACCATAACGACCGAGGCAGATGAACCCGATGACGTGGGCTGATGCTACGCTCACACAGAAGAGCAGGTCGTCCAGTGCCCATGGTTGAGGCAACCCTGCAGAGCAGCACCCGTCTGGTTGTTGAACGCTCGCGAATCGGCGATTTCAGAAACGAAGAACAGAACGCCCCGAGGCCAAAACAGAAGAGTGGGAGGTTAAGGCAATAGCACCTACTGCATTGCACTGCGATCAGGAATGATCCGCTTTTGTGATGTCTGCTAGTCAAGTAAGCGACCGGGCGAGACCGGTCCGCGCCTCCAAAACACCCTTCCTTCCAGCAAGACGAGCACCCTCGAAGTCAGCAAACGAACATGTCCAGTTCGAGAGAACTGAGCATGTATGTATCATTCCCCATCATTCCCCATGGTCGTTCGTTATTCGTGGTTTCATCAGCTCTGCCGTGCCTCGCTACTCGCTCATCCAATGATCATCATCATCAGAGAAGTCCCCTCGTCTTGCACTGAGCTCAGGTCTCTTCATC
Source organism: Phialophora tarda (assembly GCA_016109495.1). Lineage (NCBI taxonomy): Eukaryota > Fungi > Ascomycota > Eurotiomycetes > Chaetothyriales > Herpotrichiellaceae > Phialophora > Phialophora tarda. The sequence goes on along the minus strand of JADWPL010000026.1, from coordinate 105,600 downwards.
CTGGGAGTGGGCCTTGATTTCCTGATCTTCACTACCGGGAGCGGGCACACCGGTCTTGGGTTTCTTGCTTGGAGTCTCTCCTCCGTCGGCGGCCTTGCCTTTCTTGGCGGGTGACTTTCTCTTCTTGGCTGGAGTTGTCGTGGTGCTGCTGGCCTTGGTTTTGGTCCCTGCAGTTGCTCCTCCAGCAGCGCCATCGCCGTCACCCAAGGCGACGATCTGATCATTCACAAAGTCGTAGCCCAGGTCTTTGACCATTCTGCGGAATTTCTGCTGACTGCCGAGGCAGCGGCGCGCTGGTCAGTATGGTGAACGGACAAAGGGGACAGATCTTCGGAGGTCCGCTCAGGCCCAGCTTGGCTCGACTCACGCGTTGTCTGGTCTCGAGATACCCTCTTCCGCCGCGATGGCCTTCCAGTCCGGCTTCGACGTCTCGGTGTGCTTCAGCACGCGCATCACGAAGGCGAGCTTCTCCGCGACCTTGTCTTCTGTGGTTGCCGTGACCATGGTGGATGAGCTGGGAGCGTGGTCACGAGTTGAAAGATAGAAAGGAACTTTCAAGTGGGAGTCGGGTTGAGAAGATGCTGAAGTTGTGTATGTGTGTGTGTGTGTGAGTGAGTGAGAGGGAGAGGGAGAGGTGAGGGTGAAAGATACCAGGTATGTAAGATGAGCAAGCAGGTGAGGCAGAATGTATTGCGGTCACGATAATTCAAGTTCAAGAGGTGCTGTAGGTCTCTCCGTGCAGCTCTCTGTGCAGCTATCTCCGTGCGTGGCGTGTGTGTTTCTGTATCCAAGCTGATATCTATCTGAATACCTAGGTAGATATTCCTTGACCTTGAGGTCTCAAGCATTCCTTCGCAGACGCCAATCATGCTCCCTCCTCCATGAGTGTGCGTGTGCGTGGGTGTTGTATGTATGTCAGTGTGTTCGTCCTTCTCTCCAGCGTCATTGCACCGGGACCACCACACATTCATGAAAGTACTGGAGACGGCTAGCGAGCTTCAGCTCCCTTCATCTAGAGCCTCCTCCACCACCTTAACCTGGTCCCCGCCACCACGCTTAGGACCGCCGCCAGCAGGCTGACTGGCCTTCCTCTTTTTGGTGCCCACCTCGCCCCCAGACATGTCCGTTTTCGCGGGCGATTTTCGCTTCCTTCCCTGCTGCGGCAGAGCTGAAGATCAAGTCGGAGCCCCATCTCTGCCAGCTCGTTGGTCTTCCTTGCCGGGCTTCTCCACGACCTGGTTGTTCACGAGCTTGTGGCCTGCTGCCTCGACGATCTGGCGGAACTTGCGCTGGCTGTGTTCGTATGCAGGTGTGAGTCAGTTAAAAGTCAATCAGTTAGGTTAGGAGGTAGATTGCACAGCAGGCGCGTAGATAGAAGTGAATGGAGAAAGACAAAGAGTGGAATCGACAGCGGGCGTGTAGATAGAAGTGAAAAGGTCAAAAGCAGATCAGACCGCGGCCGTGCAGATGAAAGTGGAAAAAAAGTCAAAAGTAAGTATCTTGAGAGAGGACCGGGACTTACGCGTTGCTGGACTTGCTGATCCCTGCTTCGGCCGTGATGGTCTTCCAGTCCGGGTTCATCTCCGTGTTCTTCAGCACCACCATTAGGTAGGCGACTTGGTCGGCGTTCAATTCGGGCATGGTGACGGTTTCCTGCTTTGTATGTTGGTTCGAGAAGGATGGGGGAGATCGGATGTTTGGAGTGCTTCGAGGGAAGAGAAGGGTATGGGAAAAGTGAACAAAAAGGGTGGGTGTGAATGTGAGTGTTGATGTTGATGTTAAGGTGAAGCCGAAAGTGCGAGGATGGAAATGAAGTGTAAGAACTGACGACACAGCAAGGTGAAGAAGGCCGTGTTCAAGTTCAGGGTTGTGATGCCCAACGATCAGACCAACTTCTGTTGGTGTTGGTGTCTCCTCAGCTCCAGCACCGGTGGGTGAGTGGGCTTTGATATTCATTCAAGTCCCTTGACCTGCACAATCCAGTCGAGGCCATTGTGTTGTTGAGAGCCGGCTTTCATATTCAAGAGCGCTTTCATTTCCGAGTCATTCCTCGCCAAACTCAAGACAGCGATTACGGGCCTGAACATATGCTTCAGGCCTGTTCATCTTTGACCTCCTGCTTGATCTCTTCCTTGGCCTCTTCCTTGACCTCTTTCTTGACCTTGTCGCCATCGCTAGCTTGTGGAGCGATCTTTGTCTTCTTGCTCGGAGATCCCGTGAGAGCTTCCTTGCTTGACTCGTCCTTGATCGGCTTTTCTTTCTTGGTCGGCGACTTTCTCTTCTTAGTGGGAGTTGCTGCCGTACTCTTTGCAGCGTCCCCGGTGCTGTCTAGCTCGACGATCTGGCTGCCATTTATGAGCTTGTATCCCGCTGCCTGGGCGATTTCGCGGAGCTTGCGTTGACTGGATAGTTCAGCAGGGCAGTGGTGAGTTTGTGCCCAAGTCGATAGAGACCGCAGTGGAAGGTTCTACTCACGCGTTGCCGGGAAGGCTGATGCCCGCCTCCGTCGCAATTGCCTTCCAGTCTGGCTTCAGCTCCGAGTTCTTCAGAAGCGTCATCACGAAGGCGAGCTTGTTGTCTTCAGTCGATGCCATGGTTGATGGATTCAAGATGTCCGTGTGATGTTGTACGTAGAAAATTGGGAAACGAGGTGCACGAATACTTAGATTCAAGCTGGGGAAGATAACGGTGGTGGAGAAAGGAAAAGGATGGTCAAGTCTCGAGGCCAGAAAAATCGTGAATTTCGAGGTCCGGCATCTCGATTCCCTCGCGTTCCTCGAGTCTTATCCTTATGTGTCTGACCAGTGTGACCGGCACCCACTAGATTCATGTTCAAAGCATGCTGAACGCCTCTATTCCATGCACGAGACAACCGACTTTTGGTACAGCCAAGCGCCGACAGTGAAGTTCGCAAACCATTTGATAAATAAGAAACCCGGGCAAGATCAGTTGAGGCCGGAATTCCCAATCGACCTATCGATCCAAAAAGCAATGCTCATCGTCATCATTCTTTGTCCTCTCTCTCGAATTGACTGTTTGTAGGCAACTGCGGCTCCGAACTTTCGGCTCCCGAAGGCTGCTGTTGTTCCGCATTGAATGGGATCGTCTGCTTCTCCCCTTCTCCTAAGTCAAGGACGATGTTCATACCATTCTCATCCACACGCACGCCACTTCCCACCTTCACATCCTTGGGTTGGACATTTACCTCCGCCAGCGGCTCTTGGCTCCTTTGCCACCCCGTCATAAAGACTTTACTCCCCGAGATGTCAAACATGGGCAGTGGGTGCGCTTCGGTGTTGAATACAACCGTATCCAGCGGGAAGAAGTCGTCATCCGAGAAAAGAAGGTAGAAATACTTGAGCGTCTCTGCCAACCAGAAACTCTCCATATTGTCCCGCCTTCTTCGGTCCTTGACTGGATTCTCCATGACAGTGTCGATAGAGGTGTACGCATACACTGTCCCTTCGACTTCATCAACCACTTTGGTGTGTTCGCGGAACGCTTCAAACATTTCCCATCCCCATTGCCGGTATTTCTTATCCTTGGTGATGCGGTACATGTAGAAGAGGGACTCGACCGTCTCAGGTCGTTGGAGGTTGTGCACGTCGTTTGTGTGGATGTCATAGTCGGAACGCCATGCAGCGTCAGGGTCGTCTGTAAGATCAGTAGACTGTGGTGGTGACCAGTTTGGATCTAGGTGTGCTTGCCACTGCGGAGCAGGGTTGTCCACGTGGAAGTAGGCGATCTCAGGCGCAAGACCAGTCGGCGTCACTTTGTACATGCCCCAGCATGTCTTCATCACTTCTTCGGCGAGCTTGAGGTTTTCGTCTTGTTTGGCTGTCCATCGGCTCCCAAGCCTGGCTTTGGCTTGCTCGACGGTTTGTCCACCTGTCACGGCCAATGCGATCGTCCCTGGCATGAAGCACACCAGATGATCCATTTTGGCAGTCAGGGGACCATGAAGGCCATTCTGCCTTTCTGCGAGGACAGTTAATGATGCCTGCCTAGAATAGGTAACCAAGTGTTTCTTGATGCCTTCGAGCGCCTCTTCCCACATATCCAGATACACAGTCTCCACGCCACCAGTTTGCAGATATTGTTTGATCAAATATTCGTAATAGCTGTCGCCTCGAGATCCTAGACGTATGTTGTCGCCTCGAAACTCGCCGGTCGAGGGGTATATGTATATTGGTAATAGTCCATCTTCGCGCTTTTGGGACTCGATGACCTTGATAACCTGCTCCGCTTTTTGCCAGTAGATCGGCTCGCCCGTGATTCTGGCGAGGTACTTCATCTCAAGTTGCAGAGTCGCAGCCTCGGCTGTCGAAGACGCGCCTGCATCCAGATGCGAGGCCGCGCCCCAGGAGGTATTGAGATTCACAGAGGCGTAGGGTATGCCTGAGGGAGATTCGTAGGCCCCCATGAGGCGATCCGCAAGGTCAGTGGCCTTTTCGATGTAGAGATCTTCGCCTGGTTGGTTGGTGTCATCATCACGTTGCGGCGCAAGGTGCGGGAAAGTGGTGGATATATAGTAGGCGGATAACAACCCGCCGAGCATGCGGATAGTTGTTTCAAAGGTATTGACTTCGTGGTCCGCTGTGTAAGAGAGCGAGGTAGATATCCATTCTCTTGCTTTCGCAACGTGCGAGGTCAGGTTCATCATCATGGCAGTATCCAACGCGTCCACAATGATCCAGCCCATTCCGCCCTCAACCATGTTTTTTCCCCTGCGGGACACGGGATTGTACTCATCCATGCCCCAGGCGTATTTCTCGTAGCCTTCCCATGACGTCTTGAACACCTCTTTCACCGCCTCCCTTTGCTCGGTCCAGTCCTCGCCATGGAAGAAGGAATGCTGATGCTCTGCCGGGTCATAGAAATGTCGACTGCTCCCAGGTAACCAGCCCATCCACCAAAGAAACAGTAATGACGCAGAGCCAATCAATGCCAGTACTCGTTTCTGCCCCAGCAGCCCGCGGCCTTTCCGCCGACTTGTAGGGAAATGTGGCTTGTCCTTATACATCGGAAGGTCTCTGGTCTCGCCGAATATATCATTGATCTTGGATGTGATGACGCCGGGAGTCCCTCCTTTTGCATGTCCATTACTGCCGTTCTTCGGCCGCCAACATGTGTCCTCGTACGCGCGTTGAGACTGGTGAGCCACGGAGACATTGTGGGGGGGTTGGAATGACATTGGAGGGTGAATGGGATCTAGCGACGGTCCTCATTGGGTTCGAGTGTCTAGCAGGTGACTGGAATGGCACAAGAGCGTTTTCAAGGGAAGCGACAGGCCGAACAATACATTATAACAATCCAGAACGACCCAAGAAGTAACCTGTTGTATAGTCGCACAGGTCAAGCTAACGTGGCTTCGAAGGGAAATGTGAGGCGGACGGATATCGTCTCCCTGCCAAATCGCTTGGCCCACTGCCCAGCCAGCAAGCGAGCTGTCAAACCTTCTGCTTCACTCGAAGAACCTGTTTTATACTGACCCGCAAAGAGCTCATCCTTTAGAGCACCATCTATGGGCAATGAGGCAACAGCAGTGCAACTCAACAAGAACATTGATTCTGCCCAAGATGCAATAATAGAAACCGCAATGAGCTCGATACCGCCGCCTGAGCCGCGAGTCCTGCATCTCCAAGCCAATGACAGGGTCTGTTTCCCCCTGTCCATGCCTGGGAACGGACGATCCTTGAACATGTCCCGCTCCTCATATCTTCAACTGGCTATCTGCGGCTGTGTGGCGCGTGAAGGTCCGCTGGCCCAATCGTCTTCCTTACCTGTTGACGGTGATGGGCGTCGATACGACATGAAGACCGACAACTCTATGTGCCGGCCTTTTGTGAGTTTGATTCCGGCGCTCTCCTTAATAGCCGTGGGAGAAGAGACCCGACAATGGCAAGACTAGGAAACTGCAGGCTTGATGCAGACAACAAATTCGGCCCAGTGATAGCTTCCTGTGCTCGAGCGTTCGACTTCACACTGGTGTTCGAACATAGCATCCTCTCCGTTGCTCCGGATGCCCTCTTCATCCTCATTGCAACTTGTCGAATATGGTTTCTTCTACGACAGCCACGGCGCATCGGCAAGCATGGCTGGCTGCCGATTGCCAAAGCAATCAACGCGTGCTTGCTAATCGTTCCTCAGCTGGGGCTTTTGGTTCTCTACAGCAGGGCTCGCTCGGTGGCAAGTACTGAACCTGTCCCTGCAGCTGTGCTCGAAATCTGCGCGGCTGTCTGCTTCCTCCCACTTTCCTATCTCGAGCACTACCGTTCGATCCGACCTTCAACAATTCTCACTTGCTACCTCCTGTTCTCGGTGCTACTCGACCTTCCGCAAGCTCGGACCTTGTATCTTCTGCGGGAGAATGGCGTTCTCGCGGGGATGTATACAGCCATGGTTGCTGTCAAGGCAACTCAGCTCTCACTTGAAATCTGGAGCAAGAGAACCCTCCTGGAAGCGCGTTACCACGCCCTACCGACGGAGAACACTAACAGCATCATGAGCCGCGCTCTTTTCCTCTGGATGAACAAGCTCTTTATTCGAGGATTCAGAAAAGCGACCTCTTTCGAAGACCTCGGAGCAATCGACAGCGAGCTGGGATCCGCCGCTGTGCACGAAAAGATACACCAGGAGTGGTTGAAGCTAGATCACTCGGCTAGATGGCCGCTTGTACGGTGCCTATGGAATGCTCTGAGATGGTCTGCTCTCTCGCCTGTACCGGCCCGCATGTGCTACAGCGGCTTCGTATTTGCCCAGCCATTTCTCATTCACCGAGCCACGCAATATCTGAGTCATCCCAGCGCGAATCAGGACACCGGGCACGGCTTGATCGCAGCTACAGCATGCATATACATCGGGATCGCGGTAAGCAGGCAATGCTTTCCATTCTATTCTCGGGGCTGATTGCGGTTGTGCCCAGATTTCGACAGCCTTGCACAAGCATCAACTCTATCGGCATATAACTTTGGTCAGGAGCGCCCTCGTCTCCATAATATACTCGGAGAGTCTGTCCATGGAGAACAATCTCGATGACCCTTCCGCTGCAGTGACACTCATGAGCACCGATGTGGACCGAGTCTGCCAAAGCCTGGTCGTGCTCCATGATCTTTGGTCCCGACCATTGGAGTTGACGGTTGGGATAACACTTTTGGCACTGCAGATAGGCTGGCTCTCTGTGATGCCTTTGCTGGTTGTTGTTCTCAGCATCACTGCGGACTCGAAGGTCACCGTCGCGATTGGCAGGAAGGTTGGGATATGGAACGACGCGGTCCAACAGCGAATATCGCTGACGGCGGACGTCTTGACGTCCTTGAAAACTGTGAAAATGCTTGGGCTGACTAAATCTATGCATGCCATGCTGCAGAGCGAGAGGCTGCGTGAGCTGAGCTTCCAAGCGAAATTCCGCCATTCGACAGTCTATCTGAACACGCTGGGTAGGAGCAACGTCTCGGTTTCGGTCGCATATTTGTTGACCAGGAGTGAACAGGGAACGTCCCGTCCGCTCTCGCGGCTGCAGTCACCTTCATCGCCTTTGCCATCAAGTCACATGTTGACGGCTCGGGCTCCCTCAACGCCTCTCAAGCTTTTACAAGCCTTGCTCTCATTTCTCTAGTCACAACGCCCGCCGCCGAAATACTGACGGCCTACCCTGCGGCAGCGTCTTGTCTTGGCTGTCTCAAGAGGATCGAGGCACACCTTGCGAGAGCTCAACGCCAACAAGGTCCTGACTCAGTCGAACTGGTTGTTCTTCCGAATGAGCAGAGTGATGCTCATGATCATTCATTTGAGGGCAAAGGCATCTCTTATTCCAGCGTCTCAACACGAGTCAACTTACGGTGTCTCCTTCGGAACCTGGATCAACTCCTCAAGCCCCAGACCTCCACTTTTGTTGTTGGACCAGGTGGCTCAGGCAAATCCACACTTCTGAAGACTCTTCACGCAGAGCTACGCCTCCCAGATCCCGGGCTGTCGTGTGCGAGGCTTGCCTACTGTGAACAAGTTCCCTGGCTATTTACGGGAACGATCCGCGAAAACATATGCGGCCCGAATCCCGGTCCTCTTGATGAAGCATGGTACCAGGCAGTGCTTGCAGCTTGTGCTCTACGTGACGAGCTACTTGCCCTGTCTCATGGCGATTTGACACCCATTGATGCGCCGGCTGCTGCACTCAACTTCGGTCAGAAACAACGGATCATACTTGCTCGAGCGCTTTACCAACGCCCTACTTTGATGTTACTGGATGATGTGCTGAGCGCCTCGGGGCAGCAGATAGGGGAATTCGTCCTGATGGAGCTACTCGGACAAGATGGCTTGCTCCGAAGGCTCAACGCTGCAGCCGTCGTTGTCACGCGCACCAGACGCTTCAACGGAATCGCGGACAATTTGATCACGGTAGACCAGCAGAGAAACATTCAGCTGAGCACAAACAACCCGAAATTTGACGACTTCACCTTTAGCAGCGAAGCAAGACGGTATGAATATCACAGGGCAATCAAGGGACCGAATCCGTCTAATGATAATTGCACGAGCAATCAGACCATTCCAGGACCCAACTCACCGCGGGGGGTCGATCGGAACGACAGTGACTTTGGGGATTACGCTTTCTATTTCAAGAGCATGACCTGGACATGGGTCGTGCTGTTCTTCTTGTTTGCGGCAACTCAGACAATATGCTACTATATGTCGCAAGTTATCCTGCAGTGGTGGACAGCTGATGGCGGGATGAACGTTGCGAAGTGGACGCCCCTTTACTTTGCGGTGGCATGCGCGAATGCTGTGTTCTTCGGTGTCACCGTCTGGACCATGTTCCTGAAACTTGTGCCGGAGTCTGCTGCCCATCTGCACCGGGTATTACTTGACACTGTCACCAACGCCACCTACCTGTTTCTTGCGAGTGCCGACGTGGGCGTCACGCTCAACAGATTTAGCCAAGACATGACTGTGAACGAATCACAACTGCCCACCGGCGTACTCTGCACGACGATCTATCTCTTCTGGACAATTGGTTCTCTTGCACTGATATGCACGGGATCAAGCTGGATGGCTCTGACGGTGCCTGCTGTGCTAGTGGCATTGTTCTTCGTTCAGTGGGTATACCTGCGCACGTCACGCCGGCTCCGGGTAATTGAGTTGGAACTGAGGAGTCCGCTGTATGCTCACTTCCTCGATACCATCAAGGGCTTGTCTGCCATACGAACTCTTCATTGGCGGCAACAGTTCACAGAATCCATGATCAGAAAGCTCGACGACTCTCAGGTACCCTACTATCTACTCTACTGTGCGCAGAGATGGTTACAGCTCGTTCTCGACCTGATCATCGCAGCACTCGCTGTGATTGTCATGACTCTGGCTGTCAACTTACGAGGCTCTACCAATGCAGGATCCCTTGGTCTATCACTCAATAACATTCTGAGCTTTAACGATATTCTTTCTTTTCTGCTGCAGTACTGGACGCAGCTGGAGGTATCGCTGGGTTCGATAGCCCGGATAAGACAGTTCGCAAAAGAGACACCGGTGGAACACGCCTCATCAGCGCACGGCCACCTTCCCCCGACGTGGCCCAACAGTGGCAGTATCGAGGCTCGCGATGTCAGTGCGGGATACGGTACGTCGAAAGAAGTCTTGCGGCACGTCACCATGTCAATCCGATCGGGCGAAAAGATCGGCCTGTGTGGGCGGACAGGAAGTGGCAAGACTTCCTTGCTGCTCCTTTTCTTGGGCTTGTTGGAGCCATCACAAGGCTGCGTCAGTGTAGATGGCGTGGATCTCAGATCCATCCCGCTTGCAGATATCCAAGCGCGTATACTCGCCCTCCCGCAAGACACCTTTCTGGTTCAGCAGAAGACAATGCGTTTCAACGTGGACCCAGATGGAAAATGCACCGATACACAGGTGCTCTCGGCATTCTCGCGCGTGGGTCTTTGGCCAGTTCTGGAAAAGAAAGGCGGACTGGAAGCCGTTGTCACTTCAGAATTCTTATCGGCGTCACAGAGACAACTCTTCGGCATAGCACGTCTTCTGCTGGTGATGGACGAGAGGTATAAAAGTATCGGCGAGGGAAAGCAGAAGCAACGCAGCACAGGCGGCGTACTTCTTCTCGACCATGTCACCAGCACACTGGACACCGCAACGAGGAAAGCTATTCGACGCTTGTTCCAGGAGGAGTTTTCCGGATATACAATCATCACTGCTGTCGCCCCAGATCAGCTTCACACAATCTTGGACAGTGACCGAATCGCTGTCCTGGATGGCGGAAGCCTGGTTGACTTCGGGCCGGCGGAGGACCTGCTTGTAAGAGATTCGGTTTTCAGGAGGATGTATGAGGCCACAGGAGAGGACGAGCCTTGAAACATACTGCGGCAACCCGCCTGCTGACCCGTCCATGGGTATTCGGCAGGTCGCCGGCCTCTCTGTCTGTCCCCACTCAATGACAACACAACGGTACATGTCTCCAGCCTTGTCAGCCGATCTCTCGTCCCCCAGTACAAGGAAGCTCTTGAAACAGTTGCAGAATGGTAACGTTTTTTTACCCCGTATTTACTCTAACCAGCACGTCTAGAACTCTATAGGCGACTCAGGGCTTTTATGCTCTTCACATTTATGTTAAACCAACCCTTATTGGCGGTTGCTTTGCCTTTCCACAAACTCTCTCCCCCGCGTTTTCCCCAGATCGCCCCGTATCGTCCTGTGGGAGGCCCAATGACAAACACGCTCTTTGTCAAGCAGACGGAGTTCGTGCGGACAAGGGCGGAGGACCGAGACTTTGCACATGTATCACGCCGCTCAGAATCCCTATTGGCGAGGCTGCATGAATCCGGGCCCGCGGCCTCTCAGACGCAGCTTGCTCAAAACGAATCTTCGATTCGTGCTGGCTGCAGCGGGGGACACCCGGGTGGCAGTCTGGCCGCGGCAAGGCTGGGATTGTCTCGTATATACGAAGACCTTCCCCTCAAAGACACGAACCTGATACTTCACCGCCTCGTTGGGCTGAACCATCAATACAGAGGTACAAAAGCAGACAGAGCCGCCTAGGTCGCGAACAGATCTGCGGAATCAAGCAAGCACGACCATTGCCTCGACGCTTCCAACATGGCACTGCTCAGTTCCGAAATCACCGCCCGGATGGCCGTGGTCCTTCTCCCTCTACTTTTCATGTACTGGCTCCTCTATCCGTGGTACTTCTCGCCCCTGCGGAAGATTCCAGGCCCCTGGTGGGCAGGCTACACCAAATGGTGGCTGTGAGTACTCCTCGGACCCTTGATCACTTCCCGTCTTCGATGTGGGATCCGAATTCTAACAACGAAGCAGCGTCTACAAGACCTGGGCGGGAGTGCGAGCAAAGACCATCCATGAGCTCCACCTGAAGTACGGACCATGGGTCCGAGTCGCACCGAACGAGATCTCGACCTCGGACAGCAAGGCCATCACGGCCATCTACGGCGTCAACTCGGAATTCACAAAGACCGAGTTCTACCAGTACCAGCTGCGCGGCATGACAGATGCCAAACCCGAGCTCTTCACCATGTCGGACCGGAAAGCACACGCCAAGCGACGCCGCGAGCTGGCCCATCTGTTTTCCATGTCCACCATCACCGAGTACGAGGACATCATCGAGAGGAACGTGCGCGAATGCCTGGACCTCATCTCCGCCGAAGGCCAGCAAGGCAAAGCCAGCAACCTCTACGACTGGTGGCACTACCTCTCCATGGACATTACGTGCGAACTCTGCTTCGGCTTCGGCTTCGACATGCTCCACAAGGGCGCGGACAACCCGTACATCAAGGACATGTACGGGTCGCTGACGATCGAGCCCGTGCGATGGCACTTTGGCTGGCTGAACAAGTACGCCAGCTACGCGCCGTTCAAGTTCATCCGCGACGCCGAGGCGTGCAGCGTGCGCGGCTACCAGCGCGGCACCAAGATGGTGCGCGAATACAAGCAAAAGGAGAACAAAGGCCGGGACAAGGACCTCCTCCAGAAGATGATCAACGCGCGAGACGAAACCGGCCAGCCCCTCCCGGACGAAGACCTCAACGTGCAGTCGACGAGCTTCATCCTGGCAGGCTCGCACACGACCTCGTCGTCCCTGACGTGGATCGTGTGGCGCATCCTCAAGAACCCCGACATCCACCGCAAGTTGGACGCCGAGCTCGACGCCGCGCTGGGCACGCACGACCGCAAAGCCATCCCCCCGCACGCCAAACTCGACACCCTCCCTTATCTGAACTGCATCATCAAGGAAGGGCTGCGCATCGACACCTCCGTCCCGGGCTCGACCCCGCGCTACGTGCCGCCCGAGGGCGCCGTCATGGGCGGCCACGCCCTCCCGCGCGGCACCATCGTCTCGGTCCAAGCCTACACCACGCACCGCGACCCGGCCGTCTTCCCGGACCCGGACCGGTTCTGGCCCGAGCGCTGGCTCGACGAGACGGCCGAGATGCGCCACCTGTACGTCCCCTTCGGGGCCGACGGGCCGCGCAAGTGCATCGGCATCCACCTCGCGTACATGGAGCTGCGGGTCATCCTGGCCGCCCTGTTCCATCGCTTCGACCTCGAGTTCATGGGCCAGGTCACCGACGAGAGCATGGACATGCATGAGTTGTGGCTGGCCGCTCCGGTGGCGCAGAATCTGAGTATCCTTGCCACGGAGAAGGAGTGAGTGAGTGAGTGAGCTCATCTCAGGACACGCGCCGCTCACGCTCGCTGCTGCCACTGTACCGAGTGGAATGGATGGACGCTGCCACTGGATGGATTGCAATCGATGGATGGGTACAGGTGAGTGAGTGGGTGGATATTGAAGTGGACCCGTTATTGCTGCGTGAAGGGGGATGAAGATGAAAGTGAGACGACGGCATCGTCGGGTTGCAGCGAGAGGGAGCAATGGTGGTCGATATGTGGACTGTAACAATCGACACCGGCACCGATACAGACATGGATACAGACATGGACACTGACTGATATGATGAAACAAACGCAATACTTGTAATGAAAGCTTGTAATGAATCATTCATTGGTTCGAACCGTCCAGATCGCATTCATTTTGCAGCATGATAAATCATTCGCCGCGTCAAAGTGCGTCCCCCTTTTGGTTCAGCACGGCTCTCGACTGTACCGTCTACTATCCCCCCCCTTCTCCCTTCTCCCTCCTTCTTCTCCCTCCTACGATCCACAGTCTACAGTCTACAGCGTATACCTGAAACTAGGACTCTTGTCGCCCAGATCGGCGAGCTGCTCGTCAGAGTACGATTCCGCGGCGCCGCTCCGCTCCCTCTTCTTGTTGATGACGCCGTAGGAGATGCGCAGCGTGATGACGGAGCCGAGGCCCAGGACGACAAACATGATCTCCAGACCGTGGCCGAGCAGGTACTTCGGGGCATCCACGCTGCGGTAGAAGTTGCTGGCCATTGCGCCGCCCAGGTTTCCTATGAAGTGAATTTTCTCGTTAGCTTCATCGTCGTCGTTATTATCCCACCAGTGGGCGAATGCCAACAACATGGGAGACGTTGGGTACTTTGACTCACCGAGTCCGATTTGCAGCGCCATGCCGGCAGAGCGCTTATAGCTCCCGGCCAGGTTGTTCGCGATCCAGGTCACGTTGCCGGGGAAGGCCGGGTAGATGCCGCAGGTGGCGATGAAGACGCCGGCGTAGACCACGCCCGGGATGTCGCCGGCCGCGGAGCCGGAGATGGCGACGATGAAGCCCACGAGGATGGCGCACATGGGGAAGAAAATGTACGGCCAGCGCGAGTCGCCGCGCTTAGTGGCCCGGTCGGAGAGGTAGCCCACTACGATGGCGAGTATGGCGGCCGTGATGTAGATTGGGATGGTCAGTAACTGTGCCGTCGCCGAGGTATAGCCCAGTTCTTTGATGATGGTGGGCAGGAAGAGCGAAATGCCGTACAGCGGGCACACGATACCCCAATACATTAAAAGCGACAGGTAAAGTTGCCAGTCCGTAAGGGCTATGAGGGTTAGGGTTGTAGTTAGCATAAACTTAGGGTTAAGTTGGTTTGTGGGGGTGGGGGGGTTTAAACTTGTGCCCTTACCTTTGCGGACGAATTTCCATTCAAAGTGGTCGCTCTCGGCGATCAGCCTGCCGCTCTTCTTGCTGCCCTGGTACTTGAGTCGGTGCACGACCCAGGCCTTCTCCTCCGGAGTCAAAAAGGTGGCGGTGTCCGGGAAGTCGTAGAGGAGGAAGAAGGCCGCAAAAGCGACGGCGACGGTCAAAAGGCCCTCGAGGATGAAGATCCATCGCCAGCCCTCTTGGCCGCCGACTCCATCCATTTTCACGATCGCGTAGGCGAGTAGACCGGAGAAGGCGCCCGCTACGCTTGCCGCGCTGAAGAACAGACTCTGGCGGAAGGCGAGTTCTTCGGTGCAGTACCCTGGTTGTAGCACGTAGGGTGTCAGCGGTGGAAAAAGTGTCAAGGGGGTGGTGGCGATCCAAGCGGCAGGAAAACCAACTCACACATTGTCAGATAGTAGGCGACACCAGGATAGAGACCGGCTTCGGTCACACCAAGGAAGATACGGGCAATGAGAAGGCCGTGGTAGTTTTGAACGAGTCCCATCAATGTCATGACCGTGCCCCACGCGACCATGATGGAAGGGAGCCAGATCGATGGCCTGAAGCGTTTGAGGAGTAGATTCGACGGGATTTCAAACGCGCAGTATGTGAAGAACTGCGAGACAACACACGATTAGTTTGCAACAGTGGACGCGGTCAGGGGAAGTTATCTAGGGTAGGAACTTACGAAGACGGTGGCGCAAAGATTATACTGCGGGCCCGAAAGGTTCAGGTCGGTTTGCATGCCTTGGATTTTCGCATCTGCAGCATCTCGTTAGTGTACCAGTATTAACGGGACGAGGAAAATTAGAGCTTGAAACGCTGTACAGCCCTTGCGAGATAGGGAAACTCACTTCCAATGTTCCCTCGGTCGAGGAAGGAGAGCAGATACAGGATGGCGAGCATGGGGATCAGCCGCAAATCCATCTTCCGCAGAACCTTTTTAGAATCGACAGTCGAGGTGTCGACCCCCTCTCCCGTCCAATTTGGGTCATGATGTTTAGATTTCTTTAACAAGTGCGGAGTATATTGTCAGCAGCGGACAGCAGGGCGAAGTCAGAGTTGGCGACAGAGGGCCAGTCACGTACTGCATGATCATACACGACGTCCTTTTCGGTGAGAGACGGTTTCTCCCCTGGTTCCTGGGCCATGGCTGAGAGACGGTGCGGTGCCTGCTGAGTTGTTTTGCTGCTCAAAGAATTGATGCGACGAGGGTTGGAAGAGCGCACTGGCAGGACAAGTGACGATCCAAGGCATCAGCATGCATGCTCTATATAGGCAGGCCCATGTTTCCGGCAATTACATGTTGCAATCATGGATCTTGGCCTCTGACATGCGCCTAGACTCCGGAAGCGAATAACCCTGTTTCCCTCCACATTTTCTCCGCGTGGCTGCGGAGGTGGTCCCTTTGTGGCTGGCCCTGGAGGTAGGGGTTGCTCTCTCGGCGCGAGGCCGTCAGTGGCGGAGAATGGAGTCTTCGTGCCCGGATCCTCAGCGTTTCGCTTATGGTGAACTCTAATTGGGCACGAGTTCTTCTCGAAATCTCATTCTCACCTGATGGGAATGTGCAAACGGCAAAACGTTTGGTCCCGGATCCGGATGCAACGTAGCGTACCCTGCCAAGTCGCTTGATACGAGGCTTCGCGTAGTGACGAGTGCTTCGAATGCTTCGCTTTGGCGGAGCATGCCCTAGAGATCTCATGATGGGGTAGATTGCAACGCATGGCCGTCCTCTCGGTATAGATAGCGTTCCAGCCCCTTCGACCTCATTGCTGTAAGTACAGCGGAAAGCTAACTGAGACAACATACCACTGATTGACACTGGGAGCACCCTAGCTTGGCTCGACACAGATCTGCTTGCTGCATCTTGAATGAGCAAGGAGCTGGGGACGTGATTGAGATCTTCCCCCTCTCACCGCTGTCGTTGGCACTCTTACAGCATGATTTCGCGCTCTGATGAGGATGGTGATGCTCCGGTGACAGACTTTGTCCTTTTGATGAGCTGCCGATCCAAGCCTAATTGCGTTAGCACCGAGTGCGAGTATGACGTAGATATTTAGCGCGTTCAACACGCGCCGCACGCGCAATATCTGTGAAATTCTATCAACATTCTCACGAAACTTGTAGGTTTTTGAATGTAGACGTTTACTGTCTTGAAATCGCCCACAAGTTTTGAACTGGTGAGTAGCTTCGTATAATGTCGTCCAGGGAGAGCTGGGCAATGCTCTTCACGCATCTCGCTGTTGTGAAGCAAGACACGTACTCAGTACCGTGATACCTCCATAGCGGAGACCCTATACTTTGACAAGGCATATGGTATGGTCCCTCAGATTAATTCTTCAATTCCATAGATCAAGTCATACCGTTATGAGCCGTGGCTCATAATCAGTGGATCTTCTCTCACCATGTTCTCCCATTGCGCCTAAGAGAACAGAGGACAAAGATGTTTCTCGCGCGGGGACTGTCTGCCTGACTCGCCCCGAAGACAAATGGCACCGCTCATGATATATCCCCTATATCAGTGCCATGCGATCGTCGGATCGGACGACCGGTGCTGATCGACTGGGCAGACGATTGCCAGACGCTCTTGTCATCATCACGGATAAAGTGGGGGCTGCAGGTGTTTGGCTCCTTCAAACTCGGCGAGCGTCGTCTGTACCGATTTGGAGACCCAAGGGAGGTGGCTCAAGGCTTGCTTCAAGGTGGAATGCAAATTGCTGTAAGCATCGGTGCTGATTTTCTCGGCTGCAAAGTCTCTGTCTATGGCTTGCTGCATGAGCTTCACTGCTGCGACGACGTGGTGGGGATAGGGATCGATCGCGACAAGTGGCACAGTGATGCTCGTTGCCTGCTGTGATGGAGTCGCTGGGTCGGCGGGATCGAGATTGCGTTGAGGCTTCAAAGTGTATTTGTTATTCAAACCGAATGCGAGGCAATTCATGACCCATGTTTCCGCGTCGATTCTCTTCGCCGAGAAAAGGGACAGGAGGTCCTCTCGCATAGTTGCCGTCGCGATGTCGGTGACCATTAGGATCGCGAGGTTATAATGGAGCATGAGATCATCTGTACGAAGCTTAGGGCGGCGCACACAGTGAATGTAAATGGAGGACTTACACCAGCGAAGTCGCGTCTCTTGATTGAGAAACTGGATTCGTCTCTGGCATGCGATGAGCAAGTCTCGGTAAGTGACGTTGAATTGATCGATGGCGTTGGACACGGAGTTGAATGCCCTGAGGACTTCTGACTCGTCATGGCCGTCTCTCAACGACTCCTTCAGATTTGCGGTCAGTTTCCAGACCAACAATTTCCAGGCCGCGCCGGCTGCTATGACCTGATTCGCTCTTTCATCGGTTACTTCGACGTCGACGTGGTTCCAGTCGCGTGCCGATTCGTGGAAGATCCCGATGCAAGCCCGAACCATGCGCCATGATGGTTCAGACTCAAAGCCAAACAGTCCGGAGGATAGTAGTGGCCTGCAATTCAGGGTCAGAGAAGCAGATGTGTCAAAAGTGAGTGCAGCCCAGTAAGCAGTGCTTTCGGCAATGATGAAATTGGCGGTCGCCAGTGAAGCAGGACTGGCACCAACGGGTCGGTTCGAATTCGTCAGGTCGACTCGTGTCCCATTGAACTGAAGGCTCTTTTGTCGGGCGCGGAGTGTCTGGATTTGCTGAAGGGCAGCGTGAACACAGACCTGTCCAGATACGCCCTCAAGCTCTTCCTCTTCGCAAACGCCCACTGGGATGGGCGTGAGAGCAAACAACAGTAAAGCGAGCATTGATCGATAAGACGGCCTGTTGATGATCTTGAGCATGTCATTGTGCGCGCGCCGCCAGAGGCGACAAACGATATCGGGATCAAACGGCCCGGGGCAAGGGGTCTGGTAAGTCAAGGGGAGCCACCGAGCGGCGAAAGACTGGATGGCATGGTCAAGGAATTGGTCGAGCTGCAGGTCCCTATCGTCCCTGGCAGGATCTCGAGGGGTTTCAGCCCCGGGCGCCGCACCTGAGCTAGCTTCCTCTTCGTCAATGTGTCTGTCGAGTTGGCTGCATGTTCGACGTATGCTGATCACCTCTCCCAGGCTCTGTTCTCCGAAACTGCCATTGTCAGACACATCCTGAACTCCATCGACGGTAGACCTACGCAAAAGGATTGCTGTGTCGGCCCATCCACGAGCCGAACACCGTTTCGAAAGCGGCCTCATATATCGTATGAAGCCATTGGTACTGGACGGGGTCCGTGTTTTCTCTGGTCATGGGCCTTGTGAAAAGAGCCTGCGACAATTGATGCGAAGAGAGGCTCCATTCATAGCTTGTTCGACGTGGTCAGACAAAGCACTTAAAGTCATGGTTTATCATACCTGCTCGAGCGTCCGCGGAATACCGTCTCCGAATTATGTCGAATCAGGGTAGGTGACGAGTCGCCGCCGACGTTGATGTAGTTGTCTCCATTGACAGGCGAGTCCTGCGTTTGCTGTCGAAGCCGTTGCTTTCGAGTTTTGCCATCGACACTTTTCCGACGGGCGGAGGAGCTCGTCGCGCCCGGCTTCATCCACTATCGAGATCCAGACCGCAGTCAGCATTCTGTCGTATGTCGGCAGTTAGTACTTTTGAAGAGAGTGTCCCCACCTCGAACGTGCAGGGCAGCTGGCGATTGAGACACCTGGTACACGATACAAGCTCATCCTGATCCACTCGGTTCCGGCGCGCCCTCCCAGCATCGCACGCGACTCGGGCTTTGCGACACTCGTCACAACTAGAGAATTGGATCCGGCGCGGAATCAGATCGCTTTGCGACATGCCATTTGAGTCCTCGCTCACCAACGGATGCAGAGCTGGGGTTGAGAAGCATGTTCGAGATGGAAAGAAAGGACAGAAAGTGGAGCGCGCGGGTAGTGACCTGCTGCTTCGCCGCGCCTAGCTTTGAAATCGAATCGGCCTAGTTACCTGTTAAGCTTGCAGCCGCCTCGGAATGAGCATTTCGGGGAGCCTGGGCGGGGGGAGTGCGGGGTTAAGAGGCCTTCTTGGGCCCGCGGGCTTCTTATCTAGGCTTGGGGGCTCTGGCGCCCGAGAGACACGGCCGAATAACAGCCCTGCTTGTCGATACCCTCAAGCCGAGCTACATAGTGTACGTGCGTCGCCTTGATTTGGCTCTGTTCCTCTCTGTCATTATTTCGAATAGCTATAAAACCCTTCTCCGCTCTTGACTCCCAGTCGACCGTCTCGAACCAAGCGCTGTAGATACTCTCGTGGCTCCGTAGGGAGGTCTCGCCGCTTTTCCGCATAATGCTCCTCAATGTTGAGTACGACATCTAGTCCCACCACGTCCATCTGCTCAAAGGGACCTTTGGGAGTCTTTAGGACGTCCTTAAAGATGGCGTCTATCTCGGAGGGGGTGGCGACGCCTTCCGCTGCCGTCAGCAATGCTTCTCTCTTGATTGCGGCCCAGATCCTGTTGTAGATGTAACCCATAGAATCCTTCTTCACATGGAAAGGACTGAACCCATGCTCTCGACATTGCTGCATCAGAAGCGGGATGATGCCAGGATCGGTATTCTCGTGGCCCATGAGCTCAATAGCCGATGTCTCCGGTGGCCAGTAGGTATGAGCGCTGAGAATCCGCCGGGCGTTTGACAGGCTCAAGCCGTCGATGATTTCAGAAATGCTGTGACTGCTCGAGTTCGACGCAATGATCGCGTCTGCTGGTGCCAGCTCGTCAAGTTGAGCGATGACCTGGCGCTTCAGCTCCAGTTTCTCCGGGACGCACTAGCCCGACATGCGGATCAGCGACGTCTGCATGCCATGACTTAAGTGACTGCTATGCTCCTACCTCAACAATCAACCACGTGTCCTGGAGTGCTGCGCGCAATGAACCTGGGGTGAAAGTCTTGATATCACCCCATCGTGCGTCCGGCCTTCGTGAAGCACCTCTCAGACTGTCGATATACTTCAGACTGTCGGACAATTGTTTCTCCTGCGCATCAATGAGGTGAACCGCTCTTCCCTGGCTCGACCACTGTCGCCAAAAATGTAATCAGCCGGTGTTCAGGACAGGCGAGGAACGATGCAGGTGAATCTTACCATGTAGGCGAGACGCCGGCCTTGAGTCCCAGCACCGAGAAGGGCGGTTGCCCTTCCTGTCGACATTGCTAAATCTCAGAGATGGTGGTTGAAGCATAACATGACCTTACAGGGGTTTCGCCATTCATAAAGCCCGACTGCGACTCTTGGTGGGTCACCACATTGAGTGGCAAAGGCGCTGTAGTTGGAGAAAGGAACCGAGGTTGTCACGCTTGGTTTGGCGCCGAGTGCCACATGAGTCCGGATCCGAAATCGGTTCCTGGAGGGTTATTGTTGTCCTCTTCTGGTATGAGTTCCACAGAGTGGGCGACATCAGTTGTGCGGACTCTGGAAGAAGGAAAATGTGCGGCCAGCGCAGCGCTGCAAGTAACACGTCCATTCTACCGGCATGTCGATATTTGTAACATCGGCACCCTGTCTAGAGCTGAGTCTGGGCTTCTCATTCCACGCACCCAAAGGGCTGGCCGGTTGCTTCCAATGCCGAAATACGAGATAGTCGCCAGCAAGGATCCGGACGTTGGCTACTCTCGTGAGGATGAAGCGAATAGTTAGAAACTTTGAATTTGAACAAGCTTCGGACCCTCCAGCCCCCAGTACACTTCAACGCTAAGAGGATCGCACCACGGAAAAAGGCCAATGGTCTTCGGATATCCAGTAGATGAGGATCAGAATGGCCGAATCCCAGGCTCGTCGAAGACAGTGAACGAAAACGATGTGTGGCGCGGCGAGGAGGATACCCCATGGGGTAGGACAGGTTCGACATCGCAAAGCCCATAGCCGGATCCACACGAGACCTGCATGCCGCCGCGTTCAGCAGTATGAGCTCGCGCGACGAGGTCGAGCACCACCGGGGATCTCCACCTTCACAAAGCCAACCTGCACCGAAGCAAGGCGTTCATCCCACCGAAGCTCTGCATCAGGGTCCAGACAGCCCCGACGAAGCACAGAACAAGTGAGCGCATGTTCTTTTCAAACAAGACCATACCACAATCAGGACCCCTTGTCTCATCCATACCTACGACGGTGAAACCAGAGGGCCGCAAACCGCACCAGACAGATAAAAGGCAGAACCCGAGCCATAGGAAAGTCACCGGCCGAATAATACTGTCAAATTCGATACTGAGAAAGTGTCTGCTCTTGGGCCTTCATCGCAAGCGGTCGTCAAGAATGCCGCCAGAACGTCTCTGGGATGCGCCCATGATCATCAGACACTTCGTCGCTCGCTTCGGAGGCGAAGTGTACCTCTTTTCGAGGCCCATCATGAAGGCGGCGAGGCCTTCATGGATAGTCGAGGTGCTGGATGCACGAGCGACAGCCGATCTGCTTCCTCATACTTGGGACCTCCCCCTCGACAGGTGAGAGTCACTGGTGAGAGCTGGTCGTAACTGCGCAGACCCTGACAGCAGGCATCCTTCCAGGTACTTTAAAGCGATCCATTGAGTATCTGTAGGGTACTACTTTTCAGTTTTCACGCCGGCATCACGGTTCCCCCTTTCAGGAATCCTTGTAGGGCCCGGACTGTGGGCCTGCTCATTGTCACAATCAGGTTTGTTCTCCTGTATTATGTTGCGCCTGCGCCAGAAAGTAATCTCAGAGCGACACCGCATTTTGCCTCCATATTTGTCCATAACTCCATCTTTTAGCTTCGATTGCACGATCAGCGCTTGGGTCGGATGCGACCTTTCATGGCAGGATTCCCGGTGAGCGACAACGTGGAAGAGAGTCTGCCACCCTGCTTGCTCTTATTGGTCTGCGTAGGGGCCCGGGTTGCGACATGGGGACCTCACAGAAAAAGGAGGATAGATGTGATGGAAGAAACCGAGTGATGTAGAAACGATTCCAGCATGACTGCGAATTCAGTCCGGGATTTAGTACGGTAGATCATGACGACGGTAAACGCGCGTCGTTGAGCGATCCACTTCCCCACTTGCGCAATCATCGCCGTCGAGCCATCCCCCTATGCCTTCCTTCCTCCTTCCTCGAACCCTCGCCATCTCACAGGCCAGCGCATCTTCAACCCAGCCTGCGACTGTCGAGGCTCAAGCTACCTGCCGCCGACTCCTCTCCAAGCACCTCCAAGCATGCGTTTATGCCCAGCTGAAATGTTGCATCGATGCTTGTACCTCACAACAAGCCATAATGATGCACAGCCAAGCGACGCTCGCGACGACTACGAGGACGATGTCGTTAAAAGAAGTATGTCGACACCCTCACTCACTTCTACCAAGTAAAGCGGCACGGGTGTGGACGGCACAGAAGGCCATGCCTTGGCCAGCCATGCATCGAGGTCGTACACAGATCGTCTCGTCTCTGTCATTGTCATTCCGTTTCTCGTTCCACAGCCCATCCGACCCGATGGCCTATTTCAGTGCCCGGATCATCCATTGCGGCCGCCGGGATCTGTCACGCTCAATGCCGCGACATGGCAGCGTCTCCCTGCTCATGTACGTACCGCCCTACAGCATGAACTAGTGGACTTCTCCGACCCACCACGCGGTATGACTCTTTACACAGTAGGTACCTATTCGTCCCTATCCAACGTGTGGGTCTGTGCCACGCCCACGCACCCACGACCCCGAATATTTTGCGTCAAACCGGGAAGAGATCCAATTGATCGCACGCGCGTCACGGTTCTCTCTTCCCTATAAATCGACCATGGCGCTCAACAGCGAACAAACCCTCACCACCGTATCGGGGGAGGAAGACGTGGCAAGGTCTGCGCAGGTGATCGCCGCGGCGTTTTCCAACGATGCGCTCAATCGATACCTGTTTCTGGGCCGTGAGTCACGGCGCGACCATCCCAAACTATCGCAACCCGACCTGCGAGTCGAGTTCTGGCTACCGCTCATCACCACCCGACACAAAAACGGAGGTTCCTTGGTCCAGACGCACGACTTCGCAGCAGTGGCTCTATGGTAAGGTCAAGCAAGCAAGAAAGAAATGATGCCTGGATGTTCCCCAATTCCCCAAACGCTACGGCCGTGCGAGGTGGAAGTGTTGACGCGCTTTTTCGACCATTCCACTGAAAGAAACGATAGGCTTCCTCCTGGAATCAAGAAGCCTGTCCCCAGCGGCACTGTCTCCGAAGCAGCGGCCGAGTACCGGGAGAAGTTCGACGCGATGAAACAAAAGTACTTGGGCAACCGTCCTCACTGGTATCTCAATCTCATTGGCAGATCACCCTCGAGGCCAGAGAAAGGTCCGTATGCTTCTTGCCTCCAAACCCCCGCCCCCACCAGGGCGAGGACGAGTACCCTTTCCGCGCTAAGACGTCGGAAAGTGTCGCTGACTCCGGTGCGGCCTCACAGGCGCGGTCCGTGGCGTGATAGAACCCTTCCTGCAGAAGGCTCGGGAGCAAAACGTCCCGGTCTGGCTGGAGGCGACCAACCCACACGCCAGAGATGTCTACGGCCACTTCGGATTCCAAGTAGCAGAGGAAGTACGGATAGGCCAAGGAGTCGTCAACGCCGAAGGATGGGCCGAGCAAGGAGGGGAAGGGGTCTTACTCTGGGGTATGATGATAGAGGCTCAAGCAGTTTAAAATGGAGGTCGAGGACTTAAGAGGAAAAGGCGGTCGCATTCATTGCATGTCAGTCCAGTCAGATCTAGATTTTAGATTTGTCCTATCCCTCCAGCGCCTGCACGACCTGAGCCCACTCCTCCGACACGTACGCTCCAGGCACGACCCCGTCAAAGAGACTCGCCATCACGACGCGGTCCTCCTGTCCTCCCTGCCACGGCTGTCTGCCATGTTGGGCGATGATATTATCATACACCAAAACATCGCCACGCTGCCACTTGTGCAGAACGCGAATCTCGTCCGTGATCTCGGCCAGCCGCGCGAGGTACTTTTCCGGGATCGGCGTGCCGTCCCCGTACAACTGCTCCGCGGCGTTCTTCCTCGCGGCCTCGTCGTTATCCCTCGAGGCAAGAAAGCGCTTGTAGTAAGCGGCCAGCCCGGTGAACAGGGTCGGCAACCCCGTCCCCGGCTGCGTGCGAATCGCCGGCAACCTGTGCGTCAACACAAGACTGCCATCGTCCAGCCACTCCCACGTCGTGTGCTCCCCGCGTCCGTACCGCGCGATCTGTGCCTCGATCTTGGCCCGGCGCGTCTCTTCGTCGTCCCCGTCGCGGATCTCCTTCCCAAACGCCTGCCGCAGCGTCGACCCGCCCGCGTACTGCACCTCGGGCTTGTACGTGACCTTGCTGCGGATGCCCTTGTCGGCCAAGCGGGCGATAAACTCGGGCATCTCCCGCTCCACGCGGTGAAACAGCTCGAGGGACGACGAGATGGGCGTCTCGCCTCCCGTCTCGGGCACGCGGTGTCCGTAGAAGAAGATGTACTCGGGCGCGTGCGGCACCTGGGGGGATTCGTTGTGGTTGAAGATCAGCACGTCCTTGGGTGCCTCGTTCGCGGGGGCCACGTTGGGCGCCAGCACGGGCCGGCTGACGACGATGCCGATGATCTCGTGCGCCGTCCAGCCGAACGCGTGCGCGAACCTGCTGAAGTCCTCGGCGTCGTGGATCGGCAGGTTGCGGAACAGCAGCGTGCCGTGCCGGGCTAGCTTTTGCGTGAGGACACCGCCGCCGGGGGAGGATTGTAGATGTTTGATCGTCTCGATGACATGGTCGAGATCGGGCTCCGCGTCCGTACCGGTACCGGTGCAGGGCCTGAGTGCCAGTGGAGTGACTGTGCCGGGCGGGTGAGGAGGTCCGAGCACCTTTTGGTTGCTACAAGGCAGATCAAAGGACTCGAAAGCAACAAGGTTGGACGATGGAGCGTCGAGTTTGACCGCTTGGTATGGTAATGCTTGTACAGCGGCTGCCATGGTTGTCGAATGGACAATAGAGGAAAATGGCAGAATACCTCGGTTAGGAATCTGCGAGACCCCTAGGCAGGAGGATAACAGGAGAAATAGTATTAACACGACCTGTCTATATCTCTGATCGGAAGATACACTCGGCCGTACTTTGTTTATCAGGACCGCGGCTCTTAAGTGCTCGTATTTGTCGTCGCAGTGGTGTCATCCAGCGTGAAGATCACGAACAACGGCATGGATGACATGAACACGGACATGCACAGGCACGCTCAACTCCGCCGCTTCCACACTCCTACATATCTCCAAATTTCGATCCGGTCTTTGCTTGCATCGGCTTTATGGCAAGCCTGAGGCATGACCTTGTCCTGGTGTAGTAGTGATGTTGGTTACATGAGGTACCGTATGGTTGAGGGATGGGGGCATCATTTTCGGGCGTTTGTTCTTCGCTTTACCCTGTCATGCTTTCAGCTACGACGAGACGCTCCAAATCGTAGCAAGTCAAGGGAGCCTAGCGAACAGAAGAGGAAGCGGAAGCAGGAGGCAACAAGCAGAGTGATATTAGGTTTGCGCTGCTAGGTTGATACTGTAGTTAATTGAGGCCCCTTAGCTGAGTTCACAAACGGACTTCTCGAATCTGAATCCCGGACAGAGCCATCACCCAGACCTCCACTCAGTGCAGGAAGGGGTATACTTTCTTGAACGACTCCCGCTTCATCATATTAGCCCACCACTCCCTCGTCTTGGGACCGACCTTGAAATCAGGCACTGTCTTGCGGATCAGATTCTCCAAGCTACCAAAGTCGTCCAACTCTTGAGCACCAGCGCCGAACATAGCATGAGCCAGCCATGGCACGATGTGAAGATCCGCAAACGTCACCTCTGACCCTGCCGCATATGGGAGAACAATCAGCGATTCCAGCTTGTCCATGCCCGCGGCGAAACCGCGGTAGGCGTCATGGCTTTGCTGGAAGAACTCCGGGTGCTTTTCAGAAGAGACGTAATGGTTGTAAATCGAGCCATTCATATGGCGACGCGCGCTATAGAAGTCGCTGTCGGGGATTTCTTTGTGGTACTTCTCCAGTGTATCCTGGCGTGTACGGAGGAAGTCGTTGAATGGACCGTTCTGCTTGGCCTGCATCTCCTCGGCATCGCGCGCCATCAGGAGAATAATATTGGTGCTGACTTCAGGACTGTGAACAAGGTCGACAAGCTGTTTGACTGATCCAGACGTGCCATCATCCTTGGCCGCCAGGTCCAGGGCCGATGGTCGAGAGTCATTGAGATGAACAAGGATGTCTGCACTTTCAATGAGAGGTTGTTGGAGCGAGGGGCTTGTCAAGGATGGTATCGTCCCGTTTCGATTGATCTTGACATAATCGGGATGGAAGTTTCCGGCACCCACTGCGCAACGAAAGTACATGTCAGCCTTGGTTCGAACTCATACGACACTTCAGGGATCGAGCTGGTTCTTACTCAGGTCAATATCTTCAACTTCATACTCTTTTTCATCGTAGCCCTTCTCGACGAGGCCGAGCAGAGGAACGCCTGCCCATTGCGAAGCGGGAGAGGAGTAGAGCTTGAAATGAGGCTTTCCTTCGTGCATGTTTGTTGAATATAGTGGTTGAGGTGTTGTATGCCGGAAATGATTGGGATTCTTTCCTAGACCGAGAGCTGACTTACTTTTCGAATGATCTTGTCGCAGCCGGGCCGTCAGTCGCTTTTATGCTTTGCGGTTCACGCCTTCTGTCTCGATCGACAGCCGAAGGGCGGACCGCGTACATTTTGGAAATGTGCTGCACAAGGCTGGACGTCCCCTTGGCCCTGCTGACTAACGCGTACCAGATGCACGATTTACTTGGCGTTTCCACCGAGTTGCCGTGGATTATGGAATCATCCTGCAGCGCCGTAACATGTTGCTCAGAATCGGTTCAAGTTCGTGAAAAATCAATGTCATGGCGCGAATTCGATTGATCCGCAAGACTGAGCGATTGTACGTCAGAGGTAGCATTGCGCAGTTCATGTCGATCAGTCAGCGACATACGCTCGGCGACCTCGCTGACATATGAATAAGAGTCGCTTGTTCACTGCAGGCTCCTCGGAGAAGAATGGACTTGTCGAATGCGATACCGAAGGGCTTTCGAATCAGTTCTGTCGACCCAAGGTCTGGACAAAAAGCATGAGTTTACTCCTAGCTCGAGATTCCGTGATCAAATGACAGTAATAAAAAACATGTCATATCCGTGTGAGGGTATCGAGATGAAGAACTGTGAGGTGCATCGTCTCAACGGAGGACGTTGATAGGATGAGATCCGATCACATGAAGCGCTGCAGTGTTGGTTTCATCGTACACACCACAGCAAGGAAACCCCGCCATCTCCACAACGACGACTTTGTGTGTAGGGTTGTTGGGGCACATCTCGTCGTCGGTGGAGAAGCGAAATGCCATTTGTTGACCTATATTCATATTGTGGGTGGAGAGACTGCCGCATCCATCAAATGTTAGCGTACTGGTAGCAAAAAGCGCATCCTCTCGCCGCGAACAGCCGTTAGGCTCTTTCACCACGCCATGTTGTAGTGCCAATATTAGTGGATGCCATGCAGATATGATCAGACCTCTTGGGGCAGGTGAGCATTTCCTCATAGCTCACGATTGTAGGAAAGGCATGCCGCAAGACAGAGAATCGCGTTCGCCCTCCGCATTGTTGATGTGAAGTTGAGAGACGCCTTAATGCGGGTATCAAGCGAGGGGACAGCTTGATCTAGGCACGTCACGCCAGATGGGGGGACATCTCCTGTCAAAGGGAACATGGTTAAGCGCGAGACTTTGCCTGCGAGGACCATCTTGAGCGACGGTTGTGAAAGTTCGCCGAAAAGTCGAGGCCAGACTTTCCAAAATTAAGCAGCTTTACGTGATCAGGCTTGGCACCGACTTGGTCAAAGCTTAGCCCGAATGACGTCGGTCATTCACGCGGACGCTTTTGCTGAGCTGGTCGACGATTACGTTGCCCCAAGATGGCGATTTGATGTGCCTGCATCTTATTCCAAGTTTGACCTGTTGCCAGCTTCAGCACTGCATGTGGTTCCTCAAGCCGCCCTGAAAAAAGAAATCCAAGGTAGGGTGCGAATGATGGCTTGTTCTTGAAAATGTGGGGGAGCTCGTGAGACTCAGCAGTGCCTTCTCCCGCTTGGACCTCACCTCCATCGGTGACAATCCAGTTTCTACCTCCGAACAGCCTCAGCTATCTACCGTGTCGTGATATTCTTACTTAACAAAACAGACCCCGCCCACTCAATCACAACCTTTCCTCCCTGACTGCTCACCCGATTTTTGACAGCTGAAAACGCGCTCAAAATGTGCCGCTGGTTCGCGTACGTGTCGCCTACCGAACCCTGCCTCCTCGAAGACGTCCTCATCACTCCCCAACACTCCCTCTCCAAGCAGGTCCACGACCACTACCTTCCCAAACTCTTCTCCCACGTGCCCGGCGAACAAACCTCCAAGCAAGAAATCACGTTGCGAAACCGTCTGAACAATGTCGACGGCTTCGGCATGGTCTGGTACACGCCATCTCGCTCAGGCTTCATCACCGACATGGAAGGGAGTCGACCGGTTGTTTACAAGAATGCGCAGCCGCCGAATAACGACGCAAACTTCCACAGCATCTGCGCCGGCACCGCGACGAAAGGGCTGTTTGCGCACATCAGAGCCGCCACGGGGACCAGCGTCGCGGCGATCAATAATCACCCCTTCACATTCGGCCGGCACACGATAATGCACAATGGCCTGATCAGCCACTTCACCGACATCCGCCGGCCCATGCTCAATCTGATCGAAAAGTCGGCGTACGAGAATATCCACGGCACGACCGACTCGGAACACCTCGCGGCGCTGTACATCACAAATTTAACCAGGAACGTCGGAGGCGGCACGGCAAGCTGGGAGAGACAATATACGCCTGGTGAGATGTTGGAGGCTCTCATCGCGTCCTTCCACCAGATCATCCCGCTCCAACAGTCCACGCTGGGTGCTCAAAATGTGCAAGCGTGCTCCCTGAACGTATGCTGCACGGATGGGCAACAGCTCATTGCCGTGCGCCTCCGCAACCACGCGGTCGAAAACCCTCCTTCGTTATACTACAGCACCACTGCGGGCGTGACCCTGAACAGCAAATACCCGGACCATCCCAACGCCGGGGTCGACAACCCCAACCCGAGCAAGAGCGCAGCGGAACACGGCAAACACGTGATCGTGGCGAGCGAGCCCTCGACGTACAAAATCGAAGAGTGGAAGGTCATTGAGAAGAATCATGCCGTGTTGGTGGACAGCGAAGGGAACTGTACAGAGCTGAAGGTTGATATGCCCAATGAGTTTTTGGCATCCGCGGCCACCGGGAAGCATTTCTAGAACTTGAAGAATATTACTGGGTCGGGTAGAGGGTGCACGAAATGCCACGAACCACTCTGAGTAGGTAAATAACAGCTGGATGGAAGCCCAGTGATGCTAGGACTTTCCAATCAAGTTTTAATGGCGAACCAGTTGCTCCACTGATACTCGGTTCATGTTTAATGCTCTATGTTTAATGCTTCATGTTTAATGCTCTATGTTTAATGCTTCATGTTTAATGCTCTATGTTTAATGCTTCATGTTTAATGCTTCATGTTTAATGCTCAATGCTTAATGCCCAATGCTCCGCTCCATACTTGATGCTCCTATTCATGCTTCGCTTAATGCACCGCTTCATGCTTCCCCCCCCCACTTCGTCCAACAACTCACCAAATACGACCCGCTTACCAGCCTACCAGCTTAATACCTCGCACACGCATCCCCCGCAACAAGCTTAATCGGTCCCTTACAACTGACAGCGCCCGGCTGACCCGCGCCCCACCACCAAATCTGGTAGCTGTTCAGGGCCGCCTGCTCGGCATCCTGGCAGGCATAGAAATTGTTGACCCCTCCGTGCAGCAACGCGCCCTCGGGACCGAACGAGAACCCGGACGTGCTGACGCCCTGGGGGGCCCCGCCGTGGGGGACGCTGAATCCCACGGGCTGAGTCTCCCCCGGGGTGATGTACATCTGCTGGAAGCCCGTGGGGGTCTGATGGATCGAGAGGAAGGAGACGCCGTTGTCGTCGCCGCTGAAGTTGCCGATGACAAGAGGCTCCGCGTACGACTGGTACTTGATCTGCCCTAGGTAGGCCGAGGTGTTGGCGTAGGAGACGCGGGAGGTCAGCACGTAGTTGATGTCGAAGTCGGTGCTGTTGAGGTAGAGGCCGATGATGTCGTCGGTGGTGCTGTCGCTGGTGGATTGACGCGCGTCCAGGGCCGTTGGGGCCGCGGTGGCGCCGATTGCGACGAGGGAGATGACGCCCGCGAACAGTGACGACGACAACATTATGAGTGATGGGATGGGAACAGTGTGATAGTACGATATGTGAGGTGGCTTGACTTGGTCGTGACTTGGTTGAGTGGAAGATAGTTCCTCAAGAGGGCAAGTTGCAAGGTTGATTGTTGTGCAAGATTGGCGAGCTTGCTGCGTGATATACGAGGGAGAGATCTGTGAGTGAGTACGGGTCCCTGCAGATGAGCCGATGTGAAGTACTTATGTATGCCACAGTAACTGTACCTTGCTTGGATCTGCAGTACAATATACCCACGTGGGTACCGTGATCTCACAGTAGGACGAGTAGTACTGGGTGCATCACTGACGTTGCTCGGCTGAGGTGCCGGTGGGATCGAGGCTTAGATGTCTCGGGCAAAGCGCAACATTCCAGAATTCACCGTTGCGGCGAGGATCATCACACTCTCGCATCAAGGGAGGCGCGTGACCTTGAGCAACTTTGCAAGGTCGCAAGTTCCCGAAAAGAAGATTTCGCATCGCAGAGCACACCCATTTGGTGCAGGGCCAAGGGTTTGATTGGTAGAGTTGGGAGCTGAGCGAGGGCGGTTTGAGGCGACGAAAGCTTTCCAGAAGCCTGCGCGCTCTGGATGCTACCGTCGTGCCAGAGAAGAGAGTGTCACTAGAAAGATGATGGGTGAGGCATAAAGCCTTGAAACACCAATCGTAGGTGCTCGTAAGTTGGCCAGTACGAGCACTAGGTGAGGTGACCAGCAAGTTAGACGTCAGATTAGTTAAAGGGCGATGCGAAGCTTTGGCCATTCAGAGACGCGAGGATGACGATGAAAGTCCCTTGGCAGTGGCGCCGGCACCTCGACGAATCGGTTCATGCTACCCGAGATATATTTAGTGATCGATGTTTCACAGTAGACACGAGGTATTATGTACAGCAACTCGACGTCATGTGTACTCGCGACAGCTGAATTCCTTTCCTGGTCCCGATTCTTGGACCAGACGAAAGAAGACTTTCATTGACAAGAGAGCCTGATGTACCAGTAGAGATTTGCCTTCGGCAGCCACTCCGAGCCTACACGTCCTCGCCAGCAACGCACGACCTACTTCACATCTCAACCTCGTAAACAGAGACCGCTGTACTAAGTACAGTGACATTTAGCCGCAGGCTTTAACATGCTCTTTTCGGGTGCAATCTCACGCAAGGCTGGCAATTTCTCCACCCCCATAGTCCCTGCTCAGATCACCCCTCAATCTCACTGCATCAATGTTTCAATCTGCTCCGCAAGTCTGGCACTCTTCTTCTGCACCCTGTCTACCACCAACCCGTCATCGGCAATTGCCTCTCTCCATGCTCCACCACCATGGTTTTCGCTCAGAAGCCATGCTGCTGTGCATAGAAGTTCCTCTTCCGCTTTAAGTCCGTCCAAGAGGATCTTGTGCTCGTGCTCCAGTCGTTGACTCCATGTGTCCGTCAGAGTCTCAATGATTGCTCTGCCTCCGCTAGCATACTGGTCGACCTTCGCTTTGATGGCGTCTTCTTCTTCTCCGAAGCGGAACAACACATCCTGCGGAAGGGTCAGTAAACATTACGACGGGCAGGACCTACTCACATTGGTGATGTTGACGATGGCCGACAAAAGACCTCGCTGAGAGCCTCGAGCCGTTAACGGCCCCACCATTATAACATCTCTGTCCCCAGCATGTACCTTCCCGCGAGATATGCGAGAAGGGGATGCAGTTGTGGACATGTCGCCCGAATCTGACCGCTGCTTGCGTCCCGCCGGCTTTGTCCATATTGCTGAGCGCTCTCCTAGGCCGGAGTCCTCTTCGTTCACAAGTGTCATGCTTCCATTGCCGAGCCTCTGGTCACCGTACCCTGCCCTCAAGTCCTTAACGTTGCATGCTTGATGAACCGGCAAATCGGCGTGCAAGTCAAGACGTGTAGAGAATGACGCAGGCGTGGCGGGTGGGATATTGGGTTCCTGGTTTTGCTCATCCGTAGCACGTGGCAGGGTCAGTCTCTTCTTCACCCGGATGGGCCCTGAATTGATAGGCTTGACTTGCTCTTTTGGTATTGCTGCGGCAACTCTTGCTGTTCTTTCGACATGTGATTCAGGCCACGACTTGCGAGGAGGAACAAGTTTACTACTGACCCTAGCGGGTACAGTCATCGATAAAGGAGGTGGAGCCATTGCGCGAACTGCCTTGGATGGGAGGAAGGCGGCCGTCAAGCTGGTCGAGTCCTTTGTCGAATGTGCACACGAATCAGTATGTGTACGTGGCTTTACTGCTGATGTTTCCCCAGCGTGTGGTGCGCTTTCGAAGATCGAATTTGAGTGGCGAGAAGCACGTTGGGCGCGTTCCTCTCCGGATTGAAGTGCGATGCTGTAATCGCTGCTCTTGTTCGCTGATGCTGCTCGCCTGGGAGACATGGAAAGAATGACAGGAGCAGTGCCAGGTCTTCGGGCACCTTCCCGGGTGTCTGCACGGTTTGTTGGCTCAACTATATCTGATCTCTTCAATATCGGTGTGATTGGAGGCACTTCTATGGACGAAACTCTGGCTCTGCTGGTCTGGTCTACCGCGGCCGGCTGGCGAGCTGGTCTGAGCTTCTGCGGGTTGATAACTTTCTGGGCCGTAGGGTATCCTTCGTCCAAAATGGCGCTGACTCCAATAGATTGACGGGTTGAGTGTCGTGGGACTAGAGGTTCTTTGACTCTCTGATAACCGCGACCGCGTTCATCGTCATCGAGGATGGGTGTCTCTGCTCTGAGTAGGGTGGTGTCGGGCTTGCGTGACACACGTGGTAATTGAGATTCAAGAGCTGATGGTGACTCCACGACGACATCCTCTTCAGCTTCGGATGCAACATACTCTGAGGCTTCTTGGTCGTAGGACTTATCGACAGAAGATTTGTCGTCTGTGTCGATGGTCTGGATCTTCGAGATTTCGACTTGACTTCCTTCGTCGTTGGCTCCTGCCCTTACAAGCTCGTTTCCAGTTTGACCTGTATCTCGCGGCGATCGGAGCTGTATCTCTTCAATCCCCGGTGACTTGACCATGTCTTCTGAGCTTGGATGCCGAACACTTTCATGCACATATTCCACATGGGTGTCGTTGGAAGGCTCGCCTGGCGGAGGAAGCTCGTAGCCTACTTCTGGAGCGGCACTATTAGCGGCTTTTTCGGCGTCATCAGCACAACTGGTGGGATCTTGAGGCTCGGGGCTTGATTGCTGGGTATGCTGATCACTAACTTCCCGAGGTTCATCGTCATCGAGCTGTGGTGCTGAGCTTCTGAAAGTCACTACTTCCTCAACAGGCTTGCTTGGCACAGCCTGGTTAGCTGGACCTTGTGGCCCGAAGTGCACGATTGGAGTCTTTCGCAGCAACTTTTCGCTCGCCGGTGGAATTGAGTTTTCGCTTAGACGCTTCATATTGCGTTGAGGAGTATCCTTCTGCCGGCTCGAGACCTGTGCAGCGAGCTTCTTCATTGCAGGGGTCTGCTTTTCTGTAAGCTTTGGTGTAGGGGGATTCTTTGCCACGGCAATCTGAGTGTCCGCGGATTTTTGCGCGGGAGAGCCGTCTTCCAGAAGAGTCTCATCCGCTTCGGCAGACAATGGCTCTGCCGCATTGGTTTCCGGCGCGGGCTGCTTGGCTCCGACCTTCGACCCAGGAGGCTCCTTCTTCGAAGCAGTTTGCTTGTGCATTTCTGCGGGCAGTGGAACCGGTGGCTTGTCTTTCAATGTAGTTTGTTCGCTGGCTGGACCTTGCAGCGGATGCTTGTCCCTGGAGACGGCTTCGTCGTCAGTGCTCTCTTTGCCGACCATTTCTTGAAGTTGTGACTTGACGTGTGTTATGAACTCAAGTTGCGGGGCTTTGGCAGCAGTTTCAAGTATTTCCTTGCTGATTGGAAGTGAGTCTTCGGCTATCTCCCCCCCATTGTCGGCCTCGTGATTGTCCTCGATCTCTTCCTCAGCGCCAGGTTTTTCGTGTGCAACATCATCTCCGCTTTCATCTGAGTTCTCAATATACTTGGGTGTTTTGGCAGCTCTTCTAGCTCGGCTTGAGGCTGCAGTTGGTTGCGTTTTCTTCTCTGGAGACTTTCTGGCCTTTGGCTTGCCATTCCCCTTCTTACGACTTTTCGGCGAAGCTGCGACTCGCACGGCAGCACTTTTCTTGATCTCTGCAGACCCTTTGACAACGGCTTTGGCTGGAGGCTTTTTATTTTGGGTCTTTGCTTTCTTTGGCGGACAGGTATCGTCATCATCGCTAGGGGGAAGGTCAAAGCTGACAGCGTCCGAGGCAGGTTTCGATGGCTTATGAGTTTGTTCGCTCTCAGAGGCGGCGGATTCTTTCTTAGCCTTGCGCTTGAGGCCCGTCTGCGCTGTGCCAGTGCCGGCATTGTTGGGGGCATCCTTCCCAGCCCCAGTCAATCGAGCCATGGTGTCTTTGAGTGTTTCCTTCCTGCGGCCGGATAAGTGTGTCTCTGTGTTGCTGCTGGCTTGCGTAGCGTTGTCAGCAGCCTTGGATCTCTTCTTCGCTTGGTTAGAAAGGGAGCTGCTTGTTGGTTCAGCAGCGCGTTTGCGTTTCGATTCGGAGTCCAAAGAGGCAGGAGCTGCATCCTCAGGTGGTCCATGTGTAGCCGCGGAATGGTGTGTGGGCTTCTGTGTCATCGCTCCTTCCGCAGGGTCATCCTCAGGTGGACTCCGAAGCAGGAGAGGCTGGCTCGAACTCGACCCGGCTTCGGCAGGCGAGTCTGTCGCTTCCTGTTGAGAAGCACGCAGGCGTTCGATCAACTGGCGTGGATCCCGGGCCTTCCTTAATGCAGGTGTATCTTCCCCATCCACAATTTCAGGATGAGAAGTAGCCATGGCTGTCTGCTCCTGCAATAGAGGGTCGCCTGCTGAGTTGCTCGTCTGCCGATTGCGCAACGAAAGATCGCGGAGAGGAGACGACGCATCCACCTCGGAAGTCGTCGCAGTATTCAAGGTGTCAATCTCTTTATGATTGTCGTCTCCCGAAGTCGTGCTGATGTTGATGATGGCGAATGACTGCTTCCTAGGTGTTCCAGGAGCTTTGTGCGCTCCTCCTGATGTTCTGCTGTCGCGTAGCTCTTGGATCGACTGTGTGAAGCTTTCCACGCCTTCTTCATCGCAGAATGTAATCGTCAGGCTATTTATGGCGCTCCTGGACCCGTTCACATACCGGTCACCTTCATCTCTTTGATACCGAATCTCGAGTATCGTCGAGGATTCCGACTCCGAGGCAACGCAATTGACGGACATATTCTTCGTGACCGGAACGGAGACTAGAGTTATCATGCCCGTGTCCGCTCCTGTGGGCACAAGAAATGATATCTCCCTCGTCACGGTTGCCGCGAACGGAGACGGACTCGCAAAGAAGTTATGGCCGTCGCACTCGAGACTTTGGACAATGAAGATTCGTTCAGGTCTGTGATATTGTTAGCTCGATTCTGAACATCTTCGAAGACTCTGTGTACTCTTCAACAAAGGCTCTTGCTACATCAATCTGGCTGAAGTATTCAATTACCTCGCTCATCCACTTTGAGTCCCCAGTTGCCGACAGCGGGAAACTTTCCACGATATTCCGCGAGGCTGGAGACTTCCCAAATACCGCTCTTTCAGCTCCTTTGTACAGCAGTTCGCGGATAACATCGGCAACCAGTATACGGAGGAAATGGCTCTGGTCCGACTCGAGGACCATCGTCAGAAGTGGGCTAGTTGAGGTCAGCGAAAGACACATTCCGGATCGCAGATCCTTGCCATTCCGCCATTTCGACGACCTGATCTCTTGCTGCAGAACTGAAGCGAACTAGGACGGAGAGGAACTGTGCTAGCTGTATAATGTTAGTGGATTCCCATGGGATGTTGGACACATACCGTCCAGCGCAGTTGGGTCTCCTTCTCCCTGCTCACCAGGTGGCGCAGTACGCAAGAGCAGAGCTTCCTCCCGACGTAGTCGCCTTGCTCCTTGACCTCGGCGGGCGTCAGGTCAGCACCATGGATGCCAGACAAGACAGAGGCAAATGTGCCCTCATTCTTGTACTGACGGACGGTGTCCTGATCGAGTAAGCCCGACTCAGGAGTAGAAGTGGAGAGCCAACCAACCATGAATAGGTACAGCAGCTTGCTCTGCACGATTGAATACGGGAAATGCAGGACGATGGACACGATAGAATAGAAAGAGTGCGAATCAAGCCGAACGATATTCTTGTAGGGTCGGCCATTTTCAAGCACCTTCGCCAGATCACGAAGAAGCGAGCTGTCGGTGGGTCGAAAAGGCTTCCTAAATGGCGCAATAATATTCTTGGGGATACTGCAGGAGGTGTGTGTCAGCATGGTGGTTGAATTGAACACGTCGAGAGGGACTTACCTTACTGTTCCCTTCTGCTGGAAACGATTTCGGAGGCACTCCACGAGAGCAGAGAAAGAGCCTTGGAGCTCAGACGGGTGGTCGGCGGAATCCTTTGAAGCGGACATGTGATCGGAGGGTGAAGCAGCAGACAGATTGTGAAAAATGTCGACCTGGATGCTGCGTGCGGTGAAGAAGAAGTGAGGCAAGATGAGAGAGAAAATCAACCCAGGCTGACGAATGTCAAGAAATATCTGCGCCAACCACCCTCGATATTCTGACACCTCCCAGATACAGTACAAACGGACTCCAATTCCAGCAATATAGACAGATGGTGGGGGCTCGTTTCTTCATGGACTCAAATATCTTATCACATGTGTGTTCTCACACCACTTCTTCAACAGTGATCGCCGCACCATATTTGTCCCCTCGTCTCTCGATCAGGGGTTCCTTCTCATCCAGCACTGAGCCATTCCTCAAGTACTCGGACCGGTCATCATTTTCGTCGTCACCAATCGTCCTCTCGCCATCGCCAAACATCTCCTTGAAGAAGTGATCATAACTCGCCCAACAGGCCGTAAACATGGCGTTCAAAAATTCCGCGAACCACTTCGGATACGTGCCGTCCGGCCTCAAGAATATCGCCGCCGCCCCACCCATGAAGAACAAGAAGAACGGAGACCACACGCTCAAGAACACGAACGAGCCCAATCGCTGTCGCGTGGTCGTCAAATGAAACGACCTGATCTGATGCAGAAATGCCTGATACTCCAGAGGCAGTCCATGCTCGGCCGCGCCGTCGGTGATCAACTTGAGGTATCTCGGGCTCGGCTGCGCATAGGAATGATCCGGCCGCGTTAGCTTCGACGGGGCAAACAGCGTGTGCGCCTTGAACGGCTGTCCCGCAGGCTTCAGCGGCACATCTTGACTGGGCTCGCCACTCAGGGCATAGCAATCCACCAGCACATCTTCATATCCCGACCCACCTCCTTCTGTCGCAATGATGTGTACGTAGTCCTTTCTCGTCACTTCATACACCACACCCACGAGCCCCTTGGACCAGTGGACCTTGTGGTAGTCTTCCTGCTGCAGGGTCTCATCTCGATGTCTCACGTTGCCAAAGCACGGTTCCGCATATGGTATACCCGGCAGATCGAAGGTCAGGGACAGAGCCGGGACCACGACGTTGACCTGCGATACCGGCCGGATGCCTCTTTTGCCCCTAAATGTTTCGGCACTCAGGTTGGAGCCGTAGCCCAGATATAGAACCGTCTCATCATCGTCGTCATTGTCATTGCTATCTCTTATGGTGGGTTGATCGAGGTGCGAGAATGGTCGATCATCAAGGGATTGTTGCTGCCTCGCCTGCGAAGTCACCGGAATGGATTCCGCCGCACGCGTTCGCGAAGGGCGGTGGGTCGAAGGCGTGAAAGAGTCGAGCCACAGCTGTAGGCTGCTGGGAACTTGCCCACTGTTCATGGCCTGCATGGCTGGACGTGAATATAGGCTTCAGAGGCTCAAGAAATCGCAATGCGTGGACCAGATTGCGCCATGGGGATTTGTTATTGCTTTCTTGATTTTAGTGTCATTGACACCGGTGCTACGGAGTACTGTGTACTTGTACGGAAGGTGTTTCGGCCGAGTGTTTTAGTGCATTCTGCAGGTTGATAAGGAAACGCGGTCCACCAATGGCCGTACGGCAATAGCTTTTGCGCAGGGTGAGCTTTCAATATGCCGCACAGTTTCCGACTACCCTAGGGCTCCGTTCGAGGACTGCCGTATTCGGGTCGTAAAACATCAGGCGTTTGGAGGTATATTTACAGCAGTCCGCAATCTGACAATGGTTTGAAAGACAACACTGATCGCCCAACCCCTCAAATCAACCGCTCATGAAGCAAAAGCCATGCTCTTCTTGATCTCAGCAATAGCCTTTGCGGGATTCAATCCCTTCGGGCACGTTCTTGAGCAGTTCAAGATGGTATGGCATCGATACAAGCTCATACTGTTTTCCAGCGCCTCCTTGCGCTCGGCCTTGCGTTCGTCCCGAGAATCAGCGAGCCACCGATACGATTGGAGGAGAATGGCGGGTCCGAGGTACTGATCGCTGTTCCACCAGTATGACGGGCAGGAAGTCGAGCAGCAGGCGCATAGAATGCATTCGTAGAGACCATCCAACTTCTTTCGGTCCGCTGGTGATTGTCGGTTCTCCTTGCCCTGGGAAGCTGTTAGCAGATTCTCTCGGCGTTGCAACTCGGGCTTGTTGGCCGCTTACATCTGGTGACTTTGTGTCTCGTTGCAAGAAAGGCTTGATAGATTTGTATTGCTTGTAGAACAGTGTCAAGTCAGGCACTAGATCCTTCACGACGTAGGTGTGTGGCAAGGGATAAATTCGAGATTCCTTGGCTGTATCTGTGGGAATGCGACCTGTTCATCGGGTTAGTTCGACGCCAGTAGTGCTGCTCTCTCCGAATTCGATTCTTACACAGGCAAGCCAGAGTGTTGATCCCATCGATGTTCATGGCACAGCTACCACAGATACCCTCCCGACAGCTTCGACGGAATGTCAACGTAGGATCCACCTCGTTCTTGATCCGAATCAGCGCATCCAGCATCATAGGACCAGTCTTGTTCAAGTCCAAGGTGTAGGTTTGCATCCGAGGCTTCGAGGTTGGCTCGTCTGGGTTCCACCTGTAGACGTGGAATGTCTTGATCTTCGCATCTTTGTCAGGCCTTGGTTCCTCCACTGTGCTGGTCTTTGACTCGTTAATAGGAGGTCGGCTGGCTCTGAGGTCGTATGAGCTCTCTTTGGTCACGGTGGCATACGATCGTGCGGCAAGGGAAGATCGGATCGCAGCTCGCGTGGGCGCAGCCAGGCGCGATGCTGTGCGAAGAGCGGCCATGGCGATTGTCGGTAGCAGCACTGGTGCTGTAGCGGCAACAGGGTCGATTGAGAGCACCGGGAGTGTTCGCTCGAAGACTGCGGTGGATGAATTGAAAGCGAGGAGCAAGTGGCGTTGAAGGTCGTCAATGATGCTTTGAACCTCGGAACCAATCACAAGGCTGCGGTTTGAAATGACCAGCGAACTTTGCCGAAGCCCCTTCCGAATCTCCGATCTCCCTGTGCATGCTTCCGAGTATTATCAGCTTCGAGACCGTGGCTTCTTCGAAGTAAGTATGTCTACCAGAACGTGTTGTTGGTAAAGTTCTCTAGAGGCAACCATACCATTCATTTTGGCTGGACGTCGCACCTTGTTCGTGCGCGGAGAGGGTCGGAAATAGAGGAATGAAAGTCTACTTAACTACGGTCAGCTGTCTGCAGCCCCAACTGGATCGTGCTGGTGGCCCTGGTTACTTCAAGCTTCTCTCCTCAAATTGAGGAATGTCATTGCACACGAAAAAAGCTATCAGTCTCCTCTTCCTTGCCGATATCAAGACATCTGGACTAACGGGGCTAAGTGTTGGCAACTAACATGTAAAATCCGCGTCTATATCCGAGCTCCTCGATCACGTACCCAAAGACCTCCAAAGCTTTGGAGAAGTGAAGGTGAGCTTTTCGGGACATAAAAGCAGCAGACGCGAAGGCCGTGCTTGGGTATGGCATGGTGAACTCGCCATTATTCTGTCCTACTGAGTCTTTGTTCGCAGCCGGTTGGCGTCCTTGCAACCATGTCTACCACATCCACAGCGCCAGTGTGGTTCATCACCGGGTCCAGCGCAGGGCTTGGACTTGCACTGTCCCGTTATGCAATGGCACAAGGCCACACCGTCATTGCGACCTCCCGCAACCCATCGAAAACGCCGGAGTTGGTGTCTGAAGTTGAGAAGAGCGGCGGCAAGTGGGTCGCGCTCGACACAACGCAGCCAGAAGAAGAAATCAACAAGACGATGCAGCTTGCGGAGTCTCTCTTCGGTCGAATCGACATACTCGTCAACAATGCCGGGATGAGCGTGCTTGGAGCTTTGGAGGATATACCCATGGCCGATACTGTATATCAGATGCAGGTCAACTTCCTTGGTCCACTGAGAATCATGCAAGCTGTGCTGCCAGGGATGCGAAAACGAAGATCAGGCGTTATCATGAACGTCTCCAGCGCCCAGGGTGTCGCCCCCGCGCTTGCTTGTGGTGTGTACGCAGCAAGCAAGGCTGCACTGGAAGCAGCATCTGAATCGTGCAGTCTGGAAGTCGCGCAGTTTGGGATTCGCGTGCTGATCATTGTGCCTGGGGCGTACCGGACGGAGTTTGGCAGCTCGAACGTGGGCAGACACATAGCGCCCTCACAGGAGTATACAGGAGATCACCCTGTGAGCTCGAGACTCAGTCAGATCACCAAACTGTCCAGCACTGCGATGGGAAGCCCGGACAAGGCCGCCAAGGTCATGTTCGAGGCAGCCACTGGAGAGGGTGAAGCTGGCGAGCTCATCAAGAAGGAGAACCTGTTGCGAGTGATCATTGGGCCTGACTGCTGGAGGGTGGTGGATAAAAAGGTCAGCGAGCTCCGGAGGACAACAGACCTGCTCGTGGATGTTGCTGCAAGCACAAACCTTTGAAGGGGGGATTTGGGCTTCCGTGCCTTGAGTGGAATATCCAGTGCATCCTCCAGGAAAGCCTGGAAATAGGCACGGAGAGCGTATGCTTCTTGGCTCTTACATACCGCACGAACAGGAATCCGTGGACTGTCTAGCATAATGACTGGATCCTGCACGACTGCTCGTGTTTCGCGGGCTTGCTGCAGCGTAATCACTATCTCGACTGACATTTGGTGAGCGTCGAAAGGAACATGCTACAGCTTTGCTTCCGAAACCAATGTATTGTTGCGAGGCCCACAACGTGACTGAGGGGTTGCCATCCGGTAACGGGCCGTTCTGCAAGCAGTCGAAGATTTCCCCAGCCGAGAACTGGCACACCAATTCGTGCTTTACCGGGTACCGAGCAACGAACGGCTTGATAAAATCAGCCTCGGCCCCGACAAAGCGGCAGTAAGCGCCGCTCAACAAATGTACTGGAGTATTCTGGAAAGCATGTATACGGCGGAAGGATGATATCCGCATGATTATCTCTTCCTTGCAGCAGTCATCTGCCGGACCCCTGGCACAAAAAGTGAGGTGGGGTCAGCTGTCGGGTTTCAGGCAGTCATGCATAATGTCCGTGGCTCTGGGATTGTCTCTTGACCGCTGAGCCGCCGCAGAACGCGCCTTTTGTAGCACAGGCAGAAGCGTACTGTGTACTGGAGCATGCGGACAGAAGTAGCGGCCGCCTGGGCCACACACAACCTGTTTGGGCGGTGACACGGAAAAGACGTGGAGGCTTTTGCGTCGATCTCTTGCGTCAGGACATCCAGGCAGCCAGATACACGAGGAAGCCTCCGCGATGAGTGATATGACCAAGCATGGAATGTGAGTCGTGGCGAGTGCATCCGAAGCGAGATCTCCAAATCATCGACCTGGTGGTGTGCACCGTCGGCTGTGGAGCCGAAATCGGCGTCCACTTCTGACCCAAATTCCACCTTCCACAAGGCGTATAGTCACCTCAAATTCACTATCACAGCACAGTGTTTCTCGTACGAGTATAGAAGTGCCCCAGAGGAACGTGTATTGCGGGGTACCCAAAGTTACCGTTCAGGGCATTGCATTGGATATTGCTAAGCACTGGTGGCAGCGAGGTTCCGGCTGCTGTGTTGGGGCAAATCAGCGGAGACAAGCTTTGGCTTGCAGGGAACAATTTTGGGACGGTGCCAGATTTTAAGTGCCCCCAATGTGCCCAGTCCGTGGTTCACTGCATGGAACCAGCCAGCCCTGGAGGAATAGCCCCGTGCTCGCCCAATAGACGTAGCCACTAGCTAATCTGCTGTGTGTCTATTAGCTGTCACCCCCGAAGGCGCACCCACTGTTCAGCGCCTGCGCCGCTCGCTTGTGGCCGCTTTGCCGTAAAGGCTCTGCTTCAACTTCAATTACGACAACACCGAGGATGTTTTCGCGCCTGATCCCGGTCGCCTTCCAGTCATCAGTTGCCGGCATTGTTCCCCTTCCGTCACCGTATCTTTCGTGGTGTTGCTACATATTCTTTGCCCCTCCCCACTTTTGCTCAGTGACTTCATGATGGACTGTCCGCTCGACTTCGCCAACTATCATCCGTTGTTATTCGTGCGATAAACGGCTGCGGTTGCCATGGCGCGTCCGGACGATAGGAAGGATCTCGAGCGCGCCGTCTCCCAGAACAATGTCGAAGAGCAGGACGTGGCAAAGAGGAACGAGCCAGTTCAGTATTTGGAGGTGCCCAAGGATGTCCGAAGGGCAGGACGAGGGAAGAGTGAAGACAGCATGCGGCTGGAAAAGATCGAGTCCACGGTAACCGACGCAACCGACGCCAGCGCTGCCGCCTTTCCGGCGGTCCAGCCAGAGAAAGCACCATGGCACTACAGAATAAACCCTCTCCGGCGCAACCCTCCGCCCATACCGGAGGAACGGGCAGTGTCTCGAGAATACAATGCGAGTTTCCTCAGTCTGTTGACGTTCCAGTGGATGAACCCTCTCATGACAACCGGCTACAAGCGACCCATCGAGTTAAACGACATTTGGCTGGTCAATCCTGACCGGAGTGCCGCCACCATGATGGGCAAGTTGACTGCCTCTTTTAAGCGTCGAAATGCGCGAGGAGAACGTAACCCTCTGATGTGGGCACTGGTCGACACATACCGGGGTGAATTCATGCTCGGCGCCATGTGCGCTCTGTTTTCTGCCCTTCTTCAAGTCTTTTCACCTTTCACCACCCGCTATCTGATCCAGTTCGCTTCAGACGCATGGGTGGCGGACAAGACTGGCGGCAAATCTCCCAGTATCGGCCATGGTATCGGCCTGGTCGTCGCCATCACTTTTATGCAGATATGCCAAACAATGTCCACGAATCATTTCCTGTATCGTGGCATGATGGTGGGAGGAGAATGCAGGGCGGTCTTGATCAACGCCATTTTCGAAAAATCACTAGTCATCTCAGGTAGGGCAAAGGCGGGCGGGAGGCCTCTGAACGGCGAGGAGGTGCCTGAGCAAGCGACGGAGACAGCGGAGGAGAAGCTGAGCCGACCAGCTCTTGCTCGCGCCCTGTCGAAGCGACTTCATCC
The DNA here is from genome assembly GCA_016109495.1 of Phialophora tarda. Taxonomy (NCBI): domain Eukaryota; kingdom Fungi; phylum Ascomycota; class Eurotiomycetes; order Chaetothyriales; family Herpotrichiellaceae; genus Phialophora; species Phialophora tarda. The sequence continues at coordinate 61,795 of JADWPL010000026.1, read as the reverse complement.
CAAGGGCGGTGCAAAGACCACACCCAACAAAGGAGCCGGAATCGCTGGAGACGGCACAGGCTGGAGCAACGGCAGGATTGTCAACCTGATGAGTGTCGATACCTACCGGGTCGACCAAGCGTCTGGAATGTTCCACATCCTGTGGACCTCACCAATCCAGCTCGTTGTGGTGTTGGTCGTGTTATGCATTAACATTGGATATAGTGCGCTGGCAGGCTATGGTCTGCTCATCGCTACCTTACCACTGTTGACCAAGACAATCAAATCACTGATGAAGAGGAGAAAGAAGATCAACAAGATTACCGACCAGCGAGTCACGCTCACCCAAGAAATTTTGGGCTCTGTCCGATTCGTCAAATTTTTTGGGTGGGAAAGCAGCTTCCTCGATCGCTTGAAGGAACTCCGTAAGCGAGAGATCAGGGCCATTCAGATCTTGCTCTCCATCAGGAACGCAATCAACGCGGTCGCCATGTCAATGCCCGTGTTTGCGTCCATGCTGGCCTTTATCACGTACTCGTTGACCGACCACGGTTTGGCTCCTGCGCGGGTCTTTTCCTCTCTAGCCCTTTTCAACTCCTTGCGAATGCCACTCAACTTGCTTCCTTTGGTCCTTGGACAGGTCACAGACGCCAAGACATCGCTTGAACGCATCCAAGAATTCCTTCTCTCGGAAGAGCAGAAGGACGAGGTAGTTTGGGACGATGACATGGAACCGGCCGTCGAAGTGCAGCACGCTTCATTTACGTGGGAGCGGACGGTGACACAAGACAAGGAGAGGACGAACACGTTCCAGACCAGATTTGAGCTCATGGCAGCCAAAAAAGCGGAGAAGCAGCGCAAGAAAGCGCAAAAGAAAGCTGACAAGGCCGCCAAAAAGAGCGAGAAATCGCCCAGTGCGTCCAACGAGGACATCGCCAGCGAAACCACCGAATTAGAACCTTTCAGGCTGCACGACATCGATTTTACAGTGGGAAGAAACGAACTGATTGCGGTTATCGGGACGGTCGGTTCTGGCAAGACCTCTCTTCTTGCCGCTCTCGCGGGAGATATGCGTAAGACAGGCGGCAAGATCAAGTTGGCTTCCTCTCGGGCCTTCTGCCCGCAATATGCCTGGATCCAGAATGCTACCCTCAAAGAGAACATCATCTTTGGAAAGCCATACAAAAGCAAGTGGTACAAACAAGTCATCAACGCCTGCGCTTTGGAACCCGATCTGCAAATCCTTCCCGCAGGAGATCAAACCGAAATCGGCGAACGAGGAATTACCCTGTCAGGCGGTCAAAAGCAGCGATTGAACATTGCACGAGCCATCTATTTCGATGCGGACATCGTTCTAATGGACGACCCGCTCTCGGCTGTCGACGCCCATGTTGGCCGTCACATCATGGACAAGGCAATATGCGGACTGATGAAGGACAAATGCAGGATCCTGGCTACTCACCAGCTGCACGTTCTCAACAGATGTGACCGTATCATTTGGATGGAGGACGGCCATATTCAAGCCATTGATACTTTCGACAATCTGATGAGTATGAGCGTTGACTTTCAGAAATTGATGGCCACGACTGCCCAAGAAGACGAGACCGCTCTCGCCAAAGCCAAGACAACGGAGGAGGAGGAGAAGAAGCCTGAGAAGAAAGACAAGAGGGGCAAGCCGGCAGCTCTGATGCAACAAGAAGAGCGTGCCGTCAAGTCCGTCAGCTGGTCCGTCTGGGGAGCGTACATCCGCGCGTCGGGATCGCCTGTCTTCTGGCCCCTGATTTTCATCTGCCTTGTGCTCTCGCAGGGCTCCAACATTGTGACCAGCTTGTGGCTGAGTTGGTGGACCAGTGACAAATTTGGCTTCTCCGAGGGTGTCTACATTGCAGCATATGCCTGTCTGGGCCTCTCTCAGGCACTGCTCCTGTTTGCGTTTTCGACCTTCCTGTCCACGAGTGGCACCAACGCCAGCAGAGCTCTGCTTCAGAAAGCGATGACCCGGACCCTGCGAGCTCCAATGTCGTTCTTCGACACCACGCCTCTCGGTCGCATCACCAATCGATTCTCGAAAGACGTCGACTCGATGGACAACAGCTTGACCGATGCTATGAGGATGTATTTCCTTACACTGGCTATGATCATGTCGGTCTTCGCGCTGATCATTGCATACTTCCACTATTTCGCCGTGGCGCTTGGGCCACTTTTCATTCTGTTTTTGTTCGCTTCCAGTTATTACAGGTCGTCGGCGCGCGAGATCAAACGGCACGAGGCGGTGTTGAGATCCACCGTCTTTGCACGATTTTCCGAATCTATCTCAGGTGTTGCATCTATCCGAGCGTATGGTTTGCAGCCGTATTTCACCACGCGACTGCGCGACGCCATTGATCAAATGAATTCTGCATATTATCTTACCTTTGCCAATCAGAGATGGCTATCGACACGTTTGGACGCCATTGGAAATATGCTTGTTTTTGTCACTGGCATTTTGGTGGTGACTGATCGTTTTAATGTTAATCCTAGCATAGCGGGCTTGGTTTTGTCATACGTTCTGGCCATTGTACAGATGATTCAATTTACCGTGCGACAGCTGGCTGAGGTGGAGAACAACATGAACGCCACGGAAAGAATCCACTATTATGGTACGCAGCTGGAGGAAGAGGCACCATTGAAGGCCAGAGAAGTGCCAGATAACTGGCCTCAAACAGGGTCGATCACATTCAACAAGGTGGAGATGAGATATCGAGCAGGACTACCGCTGGTCCTGCAAGGTCTGGATTTCCACATTACAGGCGGCGAGCGAATTGGCATTGTTGGTCGGACCGGAGCTGGCAAGTCATCCATTATGTCGGCGCTCTTCCGCTTGACCGAGCTGTCCTCGGGCCAAATCAAGATTGACGACATCGATATCTCAACCGTGGGGTTATATGACTTGCGGTCTCGATTGGCCATCATCCCGCAGGATCCTACCCTGTTCCGGGGTACCATCCGATCGAACCTCGACCCTTTCCAGGAGCATTCAGACATGGAACTCTGGTCGGCCCTTCGGAAAGCAGATCTCGTAGGAGAAGAGGTGGTCAGTACGGAAAAGGGAGAGGTGAAGGTTGATCGGCCTGACACCGCTCGTACTGCCGCGACGTCAACATCGAATGTCAACCAGCCACCTGGCACGAGTCGTATACACCTCGACAGCACTGTTGAAGAGGAAGGCCTGAACTTCTCGCTCGGACAGCGACAATTGATGGCATTGGCAAGAGCTCTTGTCCGCAACTCGCAGATCATTGTCTGCGACGAAGCAACCTCGTCCGTCGACTTCGAGACCGACGAAAAAATCCAACGCACGATGCGGACGGGATTTGCGGGAAAGACAGTGCTATGCATCGCCCATCGACTGAAGACCATCATCAACTACGATCGCATCTGCGTGATGGATAAGGGCCGGATCGCGGAATTGGACACCCCTATCAATCTGTTTGAGGCGGGTGACATCTTCCGTGGCATGTGTGATAAGAGTCACATCGTCAAGGAGGATTTCTTCCGAGAGTCGTAGCAATTTCACCGTCTTCTAGTGTAGCTAGGTTGACAGCACATAGCACGCGAGATGCAGTTTAGATTTCAGTGCATCTCAACCGAAAATGAAAAAGCCCTTCTTCACATGAATTCTGTTTCATGGTGATTCTCGGCAGGTGGAGCTATGACGCTGACTGAGATGCTGTGGAACTGGGAAGTTGACAAGGGGATTCCAGCTTTGGGCATGGTTCAGGAACAGAAGCCACTTTCGGGCGCGCCACAGGCCGTGTCTTGCCATTCATGGGCGATCATTGAATCTTGGTTGCGCGTTGTCGACACGGCGGTGTGATTCCGGCTTCGCGCTTTCGCGTCTGACAGCCTCCTTCAACTGAGTCTGCCAGTGGACTGCAGATTCTTCCAGTTGTGGCTTTCAAGGATACAGTAGCTTGGGATAACAGCACCGCTCTTCTCCAAGCGAACGATATGGACATGGAGGACCGCCGTTTTCGTGGTTAAGCGTGATTAGGCGGCAGGTACCCGAGCCTAGCCAACAGTAGCGGCGGCACTAGGCCATCGGCGGTGGTGGCGGCTGGGCCTGTTGATGCAAGGACCGGGCTTCCCCAGTCTAATTCCCACATCCAACCTCCCAATCCAAGGTTTGTGCGGCCAGGTCTGTTTGATTGCACCTCAGATTCAGCTCCAATAGGCTTCGGCACCACCTGGTCTGGCTGATGAAGTGAGCTCATCAGGGAATGACAGTCATGGCGCCTCGTATATTGCCCGGTAGGTACATATGGCTTGAACCTCTCGCCACAAACGCACTCGAAGTGAGGTTGAGCTGAAGAGCACCTTCCGAGACATCTGCCACGCGTTACACGAACGTCGAACGTCACATTGCAAGCGCCCGCCTCGCCTCGCCCAGCCTTCCGGAACCGCAGTGATCACGAAACGTGCCTGCCTCACCTCGAGCAGAGATCTTCGACCACTGACACCAGAGTGTGCTTGCTTCAGAAACCCCGGTCAATCAATCTCACGAGCAAGCACGACTCTCTCTACACCCTACAAACGCACTCTTGTGAAGCAAGAAAATCTCTCACTCAAGCCGAGACATCCTCACCAGTTTTGACTCTTTTTGGTCAACATGGACTCTTAAACTCTCACTTTTGCCCTTTGGCAGCGTTACTCGTTATCCTCCTGCAGAGGCCTATGCTTCAGCGACCACATCTCTACCACCTGCAACTGTTCAGATTTACATCTGCACACAGCACCTCGAAATGACCACCATGACCGATGCCACCGAGCTCACCGAGCAAAAGCCTGCCGCCACACACGAACACCCTAAGTCGGAGTTCGACCCTTGCAGCAATGCCAAATTCACGTCGCCATTCTACCTCTACAAGCACGACTCTCCCCGACCGTCCTTCGACGTCACCAAATCACAAGATCCCGTTCACGTGTCCGTTAATGACCTGAGAGACCTCGAAGCCGGCTCGTTCAACCTCTCCCCTTCAATCTCACAAGAGAAAACAGATGCCCAGAACGCAGCAACGAAGAACAGGTTCATGTTCTGGAAGACACAGAAGCAGTGCATGACAAAGCCGAAACAGAGAGGGTGTGCTTGGCTGTCGAGACTTTCTCCTCGCCAGAGAATCGTGGTTAAGATCTTGATTGGGCTGCTTATTGTTGGTGCAGCGGTGGCAATTGCTGTTAGTGTCAGCATCAAGGTTGGTGGAGGAGTGTACAAGAGTAACAACACAACCTCGGAGATTGGTTGAATTTGCACTGTTGATCCATCGAAGCATACAAGCACGGAGCATGGAGTACGGAAGAAGCCCGTTAGCCGCAATCACGGTGGTGCCGCAGAGATCTTATGGCGCATAGATACTCGAGGCATGACGAAGGGTACGTTGGTGCACAGGACGTTCGGGTTAGGGTTTATTATTTTTTGTTAATGAAGATACCACTGGAGCTCCCAAGGAGCAAAGCAATGCCGCAACGCCACTAGACTTCTGGTCGTTATCCAGTCGGGAGGTCCCAATTCCACAAGGGCATTTCTGTCGGAGCTTGTGCCATGTCCGTTCTTTCAGCACATGCTATTCAAATGCCAAAAAGAAAAGGTAGGGTGTCACTTAATGAGCCTGCATAATCGGAATTAGTTAGGCTCTCGTGGCTCTTTACTGTAGACCATGTGAAACTACATCTCAGTGCCTTAAACTGACCGTAGATGTCTCTACGGCCGGCCTTTGATTCCCAGGAATGCAAACTGTAAATTTTCTAGATTTCGACCTTTTCTCAAAGAAATTCCCCGCGATTATTGGTCGTGGCGCCCAACCAGACAATCCTGCCGCGCACGGCACTCCCTCTCCTTTATTCTAGAGAGGTACCGAAGGTACCAGGATTGTGAGTCAGAATGGGGCTCGCCGAACCGAGAAAGTGAGTACTACCATTGATTTTCCGAGCGCACCCCAGAGCAAAAGGCAAGGGAAAGCAATGCGATTGCGATGAGCTACACCATTGACTCCCGCCCCTTGCTCGCTCGCTCGCCCGCTCTATGACCATCTCTCTTCCCTCGCCCTCCTTTCCCTCCTCCTCGCCAAGTCGTCTGACCCGTCCTTTTCTGCCCAGACGCCGCAAAATCGGCCATGACCCCCGCAACCTCGCCTGGTCAGGACAATCCGCAGGCCCGTCCTACGGCCACCGCCTGATGACGCAGCAGGGCTGGTCGGAGGGACAGGCCCTCGGGGCGCGCGACGCCACGTCCTCGTCCTCGCATTCCCGTCACCGCTCCGGGCTGGCCACAGATGCGGAAAGGCTCGCCGCTGCGAGGGTGGGGATTCTGTTCAAAGACGATAATCTCGGCTTGGGGGCCGCGAGGCGCGGCGGAGGGGCCGCGGACGTCGAGGCGCAGAAGACCGGGTTCGATGCGTTTCAGGGCTTGTTGGGCCGGTTGAACGGGAAAGGTGGGGACGTCGAGCAGCGAGAGGAGGGGAAGAAACGCGAGGAGAGGAGGTTGGAGATGTTCTTCCGGGGGAGGTGGGGTGGGATGGTTTTCGTGAAGGGGGGTGTGTTGGTGGGGAATCAGAGTCAGGAGGAAGAAGAAGAAAGAGTAGAAGAACCAAGGGAGGAGGAGTCGGAGGGTGAGGATAACAACGACCGCGACAAGAGGCACCAGCAGCAACAAGCGCCTTCACAAGATCAATCTGCGCGGGAGCGGGAGCAGGAGCGTGACGAACGACGACGAATCAAAGCAGAGAAGAAACAGCGCAAGGAAGAAAAACGGAGACGAAAGGAGGAGAAGGCCCAGAGGAAGGCGAGGCGGCAAGCCGACGACAAGAGGTCGTCCCCAGCACAAACGCCAACGGCATTGCCTCTGCATAGATCTCCGATATCGATATCACACCCGCCTGACGAACCCATCTCATCTGCGCCGTCATCGGACGAAGAGGCCGGAATGGCGACAACGGAGCAGCAGCAGAGCAAGAAGAAGCGAAAACTCCAGCCAGAACAAGTGAAGGGCGTGCTCGAATCCGAGATTCCCAGTTCGAGTTCGAGTTCCCCGAGTGTGCTGGCCCTGAAGAATGGCCGCCATCTCCTCCGGGGGCGGAACATACAGGCGAAGAAAATGATTCTCGCGGACGCGAAAGGCTTGGATCAGATCTTTATGCGATGAACGAACGAGCGTCTATGTGGTCTCGTATTGGGCAGGCGCTTCATCACGGCGTCTTCAGAGCGGGAAGCGTGGAGTACTTCGTCAGTGAGCGATACAGCATAGAAAATAGATCGGTTTTCGTCGGTTCAGTTCGATTCGACTTTGGAGCAATGAATCGGGTGAGAGCAACGCATCCCGCTGTTCAAAACTGGTAGTGTGAGCACTACGATGTCCTCTCCCAGGATATATCTACCGAATGACGCCGTGGTATCCATTCCCCGACCAGACTCTCGCGCAGTACTATCTGGGCTTCTGAAGCCATCATTTCGTTCGCTCCATATTTGCAAATACCAATGAGGACGAGGTACGAGCCAGAGAAGCATCAGAATGAAGACGGTGCAGAAGGCTTGGAAATGCCGTGGCCTAACTAACCAGGCCTTCTCGCCTCCCGCCTCCTTATCCAGTTCCCCTTCCCACCGCCCAGGGCTTCCCTAGATGAAAGCTTCCCTACCCTGAACAGGTTCATATCATATCCCACTCAAACAACAATCTCCTCAAGCGTAGTGAGGATCCTCTCGATGTAAGCCATCCCAACAGTAATGCCATCGTTGTCCTTTGCGTCGCCAATATCCTTCAGACCGCCCTCATCCAAGCAATTCAAACACATGACCACGATGTCTCGATACCGATCGCCAAAGACCTGGGGGATGAAATCAACGGCCTTGTCGACAAACGCGCGCTTGATCTCCTCGGGACTTTTCAACCGGCCTGTCTTCCTATCGGAAATCTTGACAGCATCACGGTTGACGACGAATGACTTCTCACCTGTTTCATGGTCGGTTTCTTCGAGGACGAAGGACCTCCACAGCGCGATCTCCAGGAGGACGACTCCTAGACTGTAGATGTCGTGGAGCATGTTGAAGTCGATTTCGGGGTGGACGCCCTGACGCTGCGGGTGGCGGTAGATGTTCCTCCACCACGCGTTGTCTCCTATCCTCGTCGAGACCTCTTCCTCCTTCCGTGCGAACTCGAAGCCGATGAGATAGAGCTTTCCCGCCGTTTTGCTCTGCGGGCGCGCAGGTCGTCGCTCGGCGCCGCAGCTCGTCCCGCCCCGATCCGCTAGGAGGATCAAGTTCTCCGGGCGGATGTTCTTGTGCACCAGGCCCGAGGTGTGGACGTACATGATGGCCGTGGCGAGACGGACCCCGAGTTCCAGCCGCCAGGACAGCGAGAAGGGGACTCCGAAGCGGCTCTCCTCGCCGAGCAGGACGTACCGCAACGTACGGGGTTGCGCCGTGCCCACGGGGAGAGGAAAGATGAGTTCGAACCGGGCGGGGTCTGCGTTGACCTTGGCTTGAAAGCCCTTGCACGGCAATATGGCCATCGACTCGGAGGTGTGGTGCAAAACGAGCGCGATGTCGCGGATCTTTCTCGTGTCTTGCTCGACGTACGGTCTGTACTCGACCAGCGCGACGGGGATGGGGACATCTGAACCGTCAAACTCAGCCACAGCCTCGGCCTGGGCCTGGGTCCCCGACTTGAGCGTAAGCACCCCGACCTCACTGTGTGGCAGCGCACGATAAGTCGCGGAAGAGAACTCATCCCCGTCCAAGAGCATCTTGGGTGTGTTGCCGTCGTTCTCATTGCCCTTGACGCGCAGGTTAATCGCATCCTTCAGCCGCTTGACTCTCGCTAGAGGCCCACTCTCCTCCTGGTTCTGCTGGTGCTGGTGCTGCTCTCTCTGCTGCTCGGCCAAGTGTGCTTCGACGGTAGAACCTCCCGACAGAACGGCCCACTGGACGGCACGATAGAACAGCAGCTGGTCCCGCGCCACGCGGGCCAGATCCCGCTTCAGCTCCGAGCGCCCGTACATGGTATACCGCCATTTTCGGAGCCTGTCGTCCCCGTCGAGGTTCTCCTCCAGCGAGGCCAACGCGATCTCAAGCGCCCCCGTCAGTCGAGCGAGGGCCTTGCGGACGAGGGCTTCGAGCTCCGCGGGGAACGAGGCCGACGCGGTCTTGACGAAACCGAGACATACTTCGAGCTGGCTCGTTTGGATGTCGTGTTCCTGCAGAGAGTCGGCGAGATGGTCGTCCGCGTTTCGATAGATGGCGATCTTATGATCGATGGCTCGGATGTACTTGATGGTGAGGTCGACGAGGCCCGGCACGGCGAGCACAAGCCCGGCGATCCCCACTCCGCCGTCTACCATGTCTGGAAGTGCCTTGGTCCGGGTCTGAAGTGGAGAGTCATTGGTTCAAGACGCTATGGCGTACTGTAGGTCTTAATGGTATCTAAAGAAACTACTAGTTCCTGTACGATTATCATCACCGCCGTAGTCGTAGTCTGAGGCTGAGGCTGAGGCTGATGTCGCAGGGGGGCCGCGGGTTCGAGACCCTTGGCTTCCCCGAATTGCCCAAGCACTTCATCAAACTTCATTAACACACATTCATATACACATACCTCGTACAAAGGGCTGATTTCTTTCTAGTACCAACTCAGCTCCCGTGCTTCACTGAGTGTAATAGAGCATAAGGTGCAAAACCTGCTATCGTTAATCCGGACAGCGTCGAGCTTACGACCCTGGCAAGACCTCTGTCACTAGGTCCGAGAACCCGTCCGTTGACCACTCACGCATTCATTCCGCCCTAGTCATACTCGTACAAACAGCATGACGGAGTAGTAGTATGTATTAGAGAGACCGATCAAGGGAGAAGGTTTGAGGACGAGGTTGGGGCACACCGAGGTAGGAGTACATACTCGTGATCGGTGTCGGGGGATCGCGAGATTCAAAGTCGGCCGAGGCGTGCATGCAATTCCAAGGCTGCATTGATGCTGATTTAGGCGACAATCGTGCATTGGTCCGCTTAGGATATTTGCATAGGCCAGACTTTGCTCCTCACAACCACGGAACGTCGTCCTCAAACACGGACATTCCACAAGCATCTACGCGCAATCTCACGTGTACGTACCCACAACAGAGAGGAGACGAGCACCTCGTACTCCGTACTTCAGACCATCGCGACTTGAGTCTACTAGGTCACAGTTGGTATGTCATCTAGCTCGACTGAGCTTGGAGCCTTACCGCCATACGCTGGTCCGCCCTCGTCCTCAAGTACCAACGCGGCCTTACCGCAGAAGGGAGGACGGGCACAACCAAAACAACTTCGACGAACAACAAGGCAACGGGGCAACCCGGACCTCGAAAATGTAGAGCTTCGTTTCCTCAGGGTGGTCGGTCGGAACAAAGTGACAATCGCCCGGCCAGAAGATCTGAAGCTAGATACCTTCGACGATCGCAGCAGGATCAATCATGGTGCCACCATGGAAGTACATCCCGGCACGTGGCTGGGTCGTCGCGTGGCGGTGAAATACCTGCGCAAGACCTGGCCAGCAGTGCAGTCCGCCGAAGTTGCATACCGAAAGGCGATGGTCGACCTCCTCTTCGAGCTGCAGATCATGTCCCGCCCGTCCTTGAACGCCAATCCAAACATCACAAAGCTTCTGGCCGTGTGTTTCCATGACCCTGCCTGCGGAACCGCGGATGCGAACTCCCTGCCTGCCAAACCAGGCCTCGTCGTCGAACTCGCACACGAACAATTCCCCGATTTGCAGCATTTCTTCGACGCGGCCCACAATCCCAACAGGCCGGCAAGTCTGCCCTTCGACACGGCGAAGACGTTCATCGCGGGCATCGCAAACGGTGTTACGGCTTTGCATGCCCATGATCTCGTCCACGCGGATCTCAAGCCACGCAACATTCTCATATTCCCCAGTCAGAGCTCACCGTGCGGCCTTGTGACCAAGATCGCAGATTTTGGATTTGCGGGAATGGTAACCTTTACTGACGCTGGTCAGCGCGCACCATTGCCTGATGCCAGACCACGCGGGGGGACTTCGGAGTGGAATGCGCCCGAATGTCTTGATGATCCTGATCCGTGGACAACAGATGCGCAGTCCCCGTCTCAGTCCCCGTCACTGGACCATCCACAATACCGCGCCGCTCGTGATGTGTATTCCTTCGGCCTCCTTGCATGCTATATAGCGTTGGGTGGCGTGTCACCGACACATATGGTGCCGGATTTGCGGGCCGCAAAGCTGTCTGGCGAGTTGGTAGACATTGCCGTAAAGCGGCTTGGTGCTCATTTTCAGGATACCCACAATTTTGCGTCAACAGAGTCAATCGCGGAGCCAGCGATGCAAATCGCGCGCCTCACCCTCGTCCGGGAGCCCGAAAGACGTGTCAGGGATCTTGATACCATTGAAGTTCTTTTGAACGGCCCTATGCGGTGAGTGAGTCGCGTGTCAGCAAACGCGGCGGCTGGATCTCATATCAATGGCTGACCGGCGCACAAACACAGGGATTTGCCGTCCGGGCCTCTGCCTCTGGAACGTTTCGTCCTCAACTTCAATCTGTTCCCGGAGAACGAGCATATCTTCAAATGCGAGGGACTGTATCAGGCTTATTGGCAGTCTCCACCGGAATTTCGTGAGAGAGTATATGAATCGTTTCGGAAGTTGAATTCTGGGATCTTTGCCCAATATGTCGATCCGGGTGTCTGGGACTGTTTGCGAATTCCACCCGTCTCGTGAGTCAAGAATCGAAACGCGGTCATACCTGTGGAGACTACATTCTTCAAGATGACTGTGTTCAACACAGCACGGACGCGTTCCAGGGCTTAGTCAGGCGACCAGCTCAGATTGAGGAGGCGTGATTGTAGAGAGCTTACCCCGACAAGACTTCGTGTTCGACTGGCAGTAGGGTCTAGAAGCGTCGCGGCCAAGGGCTTCTTGCTCTTCGAATGACGGGAGTGGCACTCCGTGGGGAAGAGACCGGGAGAGTGCAACAGCCAAGCAGTGGGCCAGCGATTCAGAAGATGCGTAATTGCGAAGTGCGTGAGCAGGACAAAAGGCCGAGGCTCGCATTTTCCCGCGTGCCGTCGCCCTGCATATTCCGTCTTGGTGCAGACGTGAGGCAAACCCACTCTAACCGTCAGTGCGACACAGCAGCGGTCTTTGCTATGCCTTGCGGCGTCGAATCTATCAAGTCCCCTCAGATCGACTCCCCATGACAAGTGTGGATGGCACACATAAATATATGCGATGAGAGCCCTGCTTGAACAGTGAACGCTTAGGTAGGCATAACCAATACCGAGAATCGTGAGATCGAGAAATGGACTTTCTTACGGCTTTTCACCCCGACGGTGCTGCCCAGTGGGCGCTGCTGGTCACTTCGATTGGTCTCATCTTACTGTCTTCTTTCCTGGTGCTGAATAGCAGGCAGGCAGGTCTTTCCCACATTCCAGGGCCTTTCCTAGCCCGATATACCGACGCCTGGGCCTTGTATATTGCCTGGAGAGGCATTCGTTTCCACAACAAGGTCGGCGTGCAGCGTGGTCTTCAGGCACGATATGGGGACGTTGTCAGGACTGGCCCTCGCTCAGTCACTGTTTTTGATCCAGCGGCGGTGCCGACGATTTATGGAGTGCGATCGAAGTTGGACAAGGCAAGAGACACTGCTTCGTCACAACGATAAGTGCTGACACCGGTGGTGATACTCAGGGCAACGCCTATGTTCCATTCCGACAGGCCGGAGTGACAACCAGTCTGCTGAGCATTCCCGACGAGAAGACGCACTCGCAATATCGCAAGCTCGTGTCGAACGCCTATTCGATGACTTCGCTCAAAGGCTACGAGCCTTATGTCGATGACATGGTCAATCGGTTTGTCGACGTCTGCAACGAGCACGCCTTTGCGCATAAATCCATGAATTTGAGCCGATGGTGCCATTACTGTGGGTGAACATAACGTTGGGAGAACCTATTATCGATATACTCGGCTGACATTTCCTTCAAGACTGCTTTGATGTTGTTTCCAAAATCACAATGGGTGAGCCACTCGGGTCAATGCAGGGGGACGGCCATGACGCCTATGGTCTCATCCAGAGGGTTCAAGCATTCGGATTCTACACCGGCATAATCTCGCAGATGCCGTGGCTGCACAAGGTCTTCCAGGACAATCCGCTCATGCGAAAGACACGCCCGTCACCGTTCATGAAGGTCGTTGGCGGAACCGTTCAAGCCCGGTTGCGAACCCCGGATCCTGAGGACCAGCCGCGACCGGACCTGCTTTCGCATTTCGTCGCCACACATGCAGGATATCCTCGTCTCATGGACGGGAAGCAAGTCCTCATCACGGCGTCTGGGAATTTGATTGCCGGGGGCCTCAGCCCGTCTTCCGCGTTCGATGAACTGTGTCGATATCTCGCGACGCATCCAGACTCTCAGGACAAGCTGTACGCCGAACTGCAACAAGCTCAATGCCGTATGCCAGCCTCGTATGATCACATAAAAAACCTGCCTTATCTTGAAGGAACGATCCGGGAAGCATATCGCCTGCACTCTTCGACGTCGTTCAATCTGCAAAGAGTAACAGGCTCTGTCGGGCTAGAGCTCCCCAACGGCGTGCGAATCCCGCCCAACACGAACATAGGCTGTCCAGCTGGCGCGATCAATCAGGATGTGCGTGTCTATGGCGCCGACGCCGACGAGTACAGGCCCGAGCGGTGGATGCAGCGCAAGAACGAAACAATTGAGGCGTACCTCGAACGGAGGAAACTCATGGACAGATCGGATATGACATTCGGGCAAGGGTCAAGGAGTTGCATCGGAAAGAACATTGCTTTTCTCGAGTTCTTCAAGGTTGTGGCCACTCTGATGGCTCAATTCAAGGTCAGTCAGCGCATTCCTGAGGATATTCTTGATGCTTGAGGTGGAAGACAGACTACTGACGATGGCCCGAACAGTTTGAACGTATCGGAGAAGTGAAGAAAGGTGAAGTTGTGGTCAGTGTCGTGCATAGGGAGAAGGCATAATGAGCCGGAGGGAGGTGATCGTTCATACTCTGTATTATCTCATGGGTCGGCAAGGCAGTCACTCGTGGTTATGATGTTTGTTGTGTATCCTAGTAAATCGACCGAATATTAAGACGAAGTATTTCGGCGTCAGTATGAATGCCGACTCGATCTCCTTAAATGCAGGTTTCACCCACTCGGGTACAGCACTGTCAGTACACTCAGTTGTGGATGTCCGACATTACAGTCAGTTTCCCGTGAAGCCCACAGTCAAGCCCAGTCATGACGTAGTAACCGTAGAACCGGGGGCGCGGGGTTGTTAGACTCAGTTGAGGTGAGCGTACTCGCAATGAGCCATGAAAAACAAGTGAGACCGTGAAGCCAAAGTGAAATTTGCCAATCCCTTTGCAAGGGAAGGGCACCAGCAATAGGAATGCCGATGCTCTTGCCGGAGGGTATTGGCCGCCTAGGCACCAAACTAAGAGTGGAGTAATGAGTAATACAGAAGCTGCGAGTGCCGCTTGACGTTTGCTTCAGTGAGAACTTGACGCTACTTGAGGCTACCGTCTGCGAGTCTGCGATTTAGGAACAACAGCTTTAGCCATGGAAAGTCCAAGTTCAGCCCATTCACACCAACATTGTGCCTCGTCCAACAATTCAGACCCGCTATACCCGGGTCAGAGGATGAAATATGCCAGTCAGGCCTGGTGAGTAAATACAGCCTTCACCCCTGGCTTTCCTTGCCGTGCTGATACGATGCATCACTGAGCAGCACCGAATGCAAAAGACGGAAAATTCGGGTAGGTCATTTTTACCTCAGAGGAAGAATGCTGCTGATGCCCCGAGACAGTGCAGCGGCGAAGAGCCTTGTCGAAACTGCACATCTAGCAGAGGTCGTATATGCGTGTTCGCAACACCTGGGCGACGTGGACGGCGGATACCACAAGGTCCAGCAGGTTACTCGACGAATTCGAGACTGGATGCCCTTACACAGTATGCCACCTTGACGAGCTGGAGACCGAGTATTGACGGCGCAACACAGTGCAAGGCGCGAGATAGTTCAGTCACTGAGGACTAACGCACCGGGATCGGCTCATCCACCTAGCCCATCCATCAACTTCTCAGAGGCGAACGAGCCTTCACAATCATTAGATACAGCCGCGACAGGGCCGCGGCCGCCGATGGCCAGCAATGCCAACTGCGACTTCGTTCCTTCCAGACTGCAGCCAAACGAGGCACTCGGCTTCCTCTTGAAATACTTCTTCGACGAATTGGAGATATATTACCCCTGCATTGACCGTACGGACTTTTACCAACGCTTGTCCCTGCTCTTTGACCGACACTGCTCCTACCAAGGGAGTACGACCTGGATATCCAAGAAACCAGAGTATCTGTGTCTCGCGGCTCTTACTTGCACCATTTTGGCGCTTGCCACATACTTAAGCGGTCGATCAGTATCCGATGAACTTCACGGAGAGGAAGACTGCGCTGCTGCTGCCTCAGAGTGGCATCTGGAGAGCCGGAAGCTCCTGGCACAGTACGAATGGGACGACGAACCTAGCCTCGATGTGCTGCGCCTCCATATTTTCGAGGTCATGTACTATACCATGCTGGAAAAGAGCCGAGCCATGTCGATGGCGAGGACTGTTGCTGTAGAGCTGGCGCTCGCATTGGAGTTGAACAACGAAGCGGCATGGGGCCAATTGACGTGTCGCCAGACAGAATACCGCCGTATGCTGTGGTGGATGGTTTATATCATTGACCGACGAGTATCCATCAGGACTGACCGTCCGTACCTCATAAACGACTCCGAGTTCGCTGTGAAAGACTTCACCTTACAATCCCGGATGTGCTATCTCTCGCATCCTCTATTCGATTTTGGCCAGAATCAATCAGATGCCACTTTCAGCGTGCATCAGTGGCCACAGCCCTCGGAGCCCACCGAGGACTGGTTCGAATACTTGCAATTCAACAGTCGGTGGAGCAGGATTGCAACACGGGTGTGGGACAATTGCTGCAGCCTCGGAACCGCACGTGTTGTCGACGTGGAGAGGATCCGTGCACTCGACGCACTCCTGATGAACCTCGAGGGCTCATTAGCACCAACTCTCCTGTGGAAGCAGGAGTGTCTTCTAGACCTGATCCAAGCCGGCAAGACAGACAGGTATATTCGCCTGAGGTTGATCATGTTTGAGGTATGCTTTCGTGACAAATACACTGTCAGCTGGGGAACACTGACCAGCTCGCAGAGGATTAACATGCTTCGTCTTTTCATACGGTCGTGTCCCCGGACAAATATGGTGCCCCTGCAAAAGCAGAACGCCGACCATTCAACGGAGACAATTGCCTCAGACACGATCGACTCAGCCGTCGGCTATCTGAGTCTCAGGCAACACGCCCGTCCTTGGTGCACATACCTGACTCTGCTTCTGATTGATGCCTCCTCACGGGTGGCGCCGATCGTGAAGCGACAGGCTGCGAGTCCCAGTATGGGGGCGTATAGAGTCATATTGTCCATGATGCATGCGCAAGACTGTCTGAGAGATCTTGCGAAGTGCAAGCTGAGCATCACCTGGAAGGCTCTGGCTCGCCTGAACGAGATATCGGACGACGTGAATGTCGCTTATGCGCTGGCGACGAGTATCCCTGGCGTAATTGATACTTCTGGTGACGCTGTTGCTCGGAGCATCGACAAACCAGTCGTTACAGGTCGTCTTGCCACGGACGATTGGGGATTTGACGCTTCGAAGATATGGCACGCAGGTGAACTGGCCGACCTGCTCTCATCGGAGGCCTTCCCCCTGGATTTCGACCGGTGGTAGCGGTGAGCAATGTCGTGCCGGTTCAAACATGATGCAGCACAGTTGCGGTTTAGAAGCGACATGGCATTTGCAGCGCCACGATCGCATCCGCCCAAAGCAGGAGTACTTCCCGGGTCGCAGTTTGCTGAGCGGGCCATCATCTCTGCGGGCGGTGATCTGGCGAGCGGAGTGACTAATCACCCACCGGGCAGTGGACACAGGCTCCGATTCGCGCCTCCTTTGTACGGCCCTTTCAGTGGTTGGCCGTGCGACAAGCTTATCTCCACTATCGATACGCCTGGGAGATCAATCTCATTTCGGGAATTAAGCGCATTGGCCAGAGGCGCAAGTGCGACAGGGAGTTAGCGGCCTTGGCAATGCGACGAACTCGATGCCACAGAGGCCAGTGGATGTGCTCATCCTGACCTCGCCCCGTCGCGACTTCTATTCTTTCTCGCGCTGTTTTGCTTCCAAACAATCCGGTGCTCTTGACCTCCCCGCTAGCAACGACCTAGCGAGCACGAAAGGACTGCAACCCTAGAGCCTCCAGCAATGGGATCGGTACCACCTCCTGCACAGAGATTGCGCATCGCCACCTGGACGCTGTGAGTGGTTCGCACACGATGCTTCCAACCGCAATGACGGCGCGCGTGGAACCACGTCGCCTTGGAACAAGCAATGAGGTTCCAGAGCTTGGCTGAGCTGCTACTACATTCGTGTCGGGAGATACAAAATATACTCCCACCCCCTGAACGCCGCCCAATCACGTCATCGCTCCTTGGTTCCCAGTGATCACCTCGATTGCTACGAGTCTCGCCCCCAGCAACCATATGGCGGTGGAGAGGCGCGTAGCCCTCCAGCACCCGCTGCTCGAGGCAATTTAACAAAGGAAGTTGGAGTCGGCTAATCCTCCGCCTAGAGGCAACCAATCCCACTTTAGGACGGCCGACCAGCAAACCTTGACTCACAAGTTGAACGCATCACAGCCACGAGAGAAATGAACGTTGGAGACGGGCGATCTTGGACATCAGTTGAGGGTGGAGATCTGCCCCTATTGGATCGCATTGTTGGTTCTGCCTCTGCGAGTCCGCCGAGTTGCAAGATGCTATATATCAGAATGCCTCGACGCCCTCTCGATCTTCCTTTTCCTCTCCTCCAAGCGCAATTCACTTCAGTCACTCTTTACCAAACGTTCCTCGTCGAACCAAAACCAACTTAAGTCACTCGTTCAGCCGAACCAACCCCCAACCTCAAAAATGAAGACTGTTCTCATTGCCGCTCTCGCCGCCTCGGCATATGGCTCTGCCATCTCCTCCTCCACCTGGGCTGACTGGGACCCGTCCAAGCTCACCACCACCACCACTACCACCACCACTGAGGCCACCACCACCAGCACCTTCGACTGGGCCGACTGGGAGGCGTCCAAGACCACCACCTCCAGCAAGCCCGTGAAGGCCGCCACCACCACCACCTCCACGTCGAGCTCTTTTGACTGGGCCGACTGGGAAGCCTCCAAGACCTCCACCTCTTCCAAGCCTGCTGATGCCGTGTCGACCTCGACCTCCAGCTACTTCGACTGGGCCGACTGGGAGGCCTCCAAGTCGTCCACCAGCAGCAAGCCCGTCGCTGCCGTCACCACCTCCACAAGCTACTACTGGGGTGACTGGACCACGAGCGCCACCCCCGTCGCTGCCGTCAGCACCAGCACCCCCGTCGCCGCCGCCTCGGCCTCCAGCTCCAGCTGGGGTGTTGCCGCCTACACCGGCGCCCCCGTTGCTCCTGCCACCTTCACCGGTGCTGCTTCCCTGCCCAAGGTCGAGCTCGGTGTCCTCGCCCTCATGGGTCTTGCCGTCGCTTTGTAAATGGTTTCGTCTCCTTCGCTGACTTCATCTCACCTTACCGCGCCTGCATGACCAAGTTTTTGGGGCTGGGTCGGGTTCGGGCCCGGGGCATATATTACGACACGGAGATGGCTTCCATGACAATACATACATCGAGCGGCGGGAGGGAGAGAACCAATGTATTGAGTCTATTTCTCTTCGATAGTGATACATAATTCGTCAATGGACCTGGTTGAGCAACCTTCGCGTTTGTGTCAGCTAGGAGTTTTGCTTCATCTTGGCTTTTCGGCTTTTCGAATCGTGACCTTTTGTATTGTCTCCCTTATAGCACGTACCTTGTGCTCCGCGCTACGAAGTCCGAGACCTTGCAAGCTCGTCGAATCAGTATACTTGAGACCGGGCCTCAGCGCAGACGTACCGAGTCCGAGCACGAATACGGAGTCGATTGACTCTCAAATCTTCACACGCTCGTTGAGCTGCGTCGTGATCGTCTCTCTTTGCCAGAACGAGACTTTCAGGACCACCGAATATACATAGTACATATATAGGCGCATACACGGTACTGTATCTCGTACCGAGTCACTGCGTAGATGAATCAGAGTTTCGTACGATTCCGTGCTCCGTGCTCCGTACGTTGCATGGTGTTATGGTGTCATGGGATCATGGGATCATGGGATCATGAAAGGGACTATTGCGCACTTGACACTTGACACGTCACGCTTCACTGCACTTGGACTCGGTGGTTCGTCTGGGCGAGAGCCGATTAACCAACTACGTATGTACTGTGCTCGGTATTTCTGTCATGTATCTCTCGATTCCACGTCCCGCATCACATTACTACGTACCTAATTCCATGTCCCTTGTGTTTCAAATTAACTCAACCTGAACCTGATTAATTGTCTGCCTACCGCCTCCCTTGCACCACTTTGCTTGCTGTGAGCTGTGTACTCTGTACTTACTGCCACATAGCATAGATAGGCTACCGTCTCAAGACCGCCCCGTCTGTCTACATTCAGTTTGTTACTCACTCCAAGCTCTGATCCTCCCAGAAGACAAAACAGCGAATCTCGACGCTGTGCCTGGGCGGGCCGTAGTCCTCGTCGCACCGGAACGACGAGTGCGGCGCCCTCCTGGCGCGGCCGTCCTTCTTCGAGTCGAAGATCTTGAGCAGGAGCGCCTCGTCGGGCGTCATGCCGCTCTTGTAATACCACTTGTGCGCCGGGTTCGCCTTGACGGCCCAGGTCTCGAACGTGCGCCCGAGGCTGACGTTCTCGAACGTGTCGCTCCCCGGCGGGGCGAGGTGCGCGGTCGCGCCCTCGAGGTCGGACTCGTCGACCGTGCGGGCGTCGCACACGGCGAGCGCGTCTCGCGTGACGGAGTGGTGGATACTGTTGGGTTTTTGGTGGTGCAAAGTCAGCTAGATGTATTGTGTCTTGTGGGAGAGCACGGCACGATGGGATGGGACGGGGCGCGGCCAATAGTGGCGGCGTGACATGACATGGCGATCGTGACACTTACGGGCGCCAAACGTTGATGATCCCCCACCTCGTGTTGGTCGTCAGTCTGGCTCGTTCGGCTTCGTCGGCGATGTTGTCGTTGAGGATTTGGACGGCGCCGGTGTACGAGTGGTCCACGTGGGCGAACCGCGCGGGCACTTTCTTGCGGATGATTTCATCGTCTTCCTTGCCTTCCCATGCGGCTT
Organism: Phialophora tarda; assembly: GCA_016109495.1. Taxonomy (NCBI): domain Eukaryota; kingdom Fungi; phylum Ascomycota; class Eurotiomycetes; order Chaetothyriales; family Herpotrichiellaceae; genus Phialophora; species Phialophora tarda. The sequence goes on along the minus strand of JADWPL010000026.1, from coordinate 41,463 downwards.
GGGCTTCTTCCCATCGTTCACGGCGGACTAGGTGAGAGAACGGGCGGACGTGGGTAGCTCCGGTGCTGTTCGGGTGGTGAGTATAGGTATCCCGGTGCCTTGCAGGTGAGGCCGGCCCAGGACAAGGTGCGTGCGCTGAGCGTGCACACACTTGGCTTGTCTTGACTTGACTTCCTTGAACTTAACTTACACGTCCTTCAACAACTCGCTTGCTTCTGCGTAGAGACGTTCCTTGATGCCTTCTTCGTCTGCGAACTCTTTTTCCTTGCTCTCGTGCTGCACGAACGCAAAGCCCTGCTTGTCGAGGCTGAACTCCTTCTCGTGTCCTCGGACGTCTGTCACCTGAGCAGGTTGTTCGTTGTGCTTTCGTCGATATGCCCCTGCCGTGCCGGGATAGAACTCCTTGCATCCTCCATGTGCCAGGTCGAGCCAGTACTGGAGGGTGGTGGAGACGACATGGGTCGACGTTTCGTTTACGAATATCGAGTCTTTAATGGCCATGGTCGCAGAGTCGGAATCACTTGGTCTCTGTCTTAGGAAGCTGACTTCTCAGTACAGGCGGAGCAGCAATGGACGAAACCTTCCGCATTTCCTGGGGTACGGCCCTGGTAGATATATATATCCAGCTGTCTTTCTCCGGGTTGCAGGTTCGGCCACCGACTGCGTAAAGCCACGTATGCTCCGGGGTCCAGGCGTTCGCATGAGGATTACGACACATTATGGCGATTAGGAAGTTGAATGTGAACCTGGTGGGCGTTTGACGCGTCCTTAACATACCGCTTTGGTCGCTGACAACCCACTGTCCTGCGACTGCGGGTCAGAAGTGGTGCTGTAAGCTTCAGGGACCTGACCTAATCGCTCATGATACGAGGCCGCGCTCGTTCATTTTGCAGGGCTGGTTGAGTAAGAAATAACTAATACGCTGGTCACCCGGTCATCAAGAGCTGGCCTCAGGGAGCCCAAGGGTGAGCTCGGCGACTCTCACCAGTAGGATCAGCCAATTCTTGTCCACTGAGGCCAGCACCAGGTGCGTCGCGTATAGACTTGAAGCACTCTCTGATCGACGCTGTAGGGCTGAACGAGATGGTCAGCAACCCGGCACAACGTTGTGTGCACGTCTTCCATCTGTGTTGACCGAGAAGGGTGGGTAAGCGGGACCATAAGGCACGGCGCTACACACGTATAGAGAGTGTGGAGTGTGGAAAACGACGATAGCGCTGCCGGCCACTTTGTAATCTGAAAACCCGCATCTCGCCAGCGTTTCGAGATATGCATGGTGGCACTATCTTGCAGCAAGTGAGATGCGAGTTGAAGAATGGGAGAGACGAGCTCAGCGAAGCACGAGAAAGAAATGACAGAATGACAGAATGACACGGGCAAGTATCCGTGGTATCAAAGACCAAATGTCGTCTGACAAGCTGCAATCCACAAACGGTGAACCCCGCCACCCCGCATCACGCTCATGCAATTCAACATGAGAGCCGGTATCGTGTCAAGCCCACGAGATGCGCATGCTGGGGAGTGCAGTGTTCGACAAGCCTATTGCGGGATTGCAGTGCAGGTTGGGTTCAAGAAGAGTCGGGACTCAGTCCTTACCTAGTCTAGAAAAATCCTAACTGAGTCGCCAGTGAGCCCAGAGTGAGATGGCGCCCGAGGTCGCTCACTCGATAAGGAGATGGCGGTCTGCCGTCCGCGCAGCCGCCGATTCCTTCCTTGTACGGACCAGTTGGAGATGAGGGATTCGGGATTGGGACCGGCATCGCCTCTCTGGCGTGACCCTTGGGCGGCATGGTTACATCGACAAATCTGCACTCAGCGTCTTCCTCAACGAGCTGTGTATATCATGTCGACAAATGCTCTGGTCAATTTAGGCCGACCGACAACTTAAACCTCCACTCAGGGAATGACAGCTGGTAGGACGGTCGAGGCTTACGCTGTGTAACATTCTTCCGTCGCGATCTCCAGTTCAGCCCCCCATTGAAATAAAATATGGCAAGTCGCCACCACGACAGCCGCCGAAGATCTTCGGCCCAACGCCGACACGGGGACGAGGATGGAACAGCACCGCTGTTGCTCAGTCGCACGAGATCGTTGGAGGACATCAGTGTGGCCGAAAGTGTCGCTGTCCAGGAGATTGGCCTTGAAGACGACGATGACAGGCCGAATGCAGCAGCGAGCCCTTGGCCCCGTTCAGTGCCATATCTGTTACTGCTTTGTGCCTTCCTGACCAGCTTGAGCTTCGGCGTAACACAGGTGCCGATGCTCTACGTCTTCAGGCTGATGACTTGCGACGCTTACTACAAAGACCGCCCTTCTCATGTGCTAGAACATGCCCAACCCTCTCAATCGGGGATGATAGCGTCAATCCTTTCCTACGCGCTCGCGGCGTCGAACCCGGTATTGAGTCTCGAAGCTTCAGCCACGCCTGACAGGTGTTCGATACGTCCAATTGAGAGCTCGACCGCCATGTCCGTGTCTCTCCTGGGCGCGAGCACCACAGTCTTTGGCACGTTGAACCTCTTCTTGACCGGCAGTCTGATCAAACGCATTGGTGTGAAGCCAACGTTGATGACGCAGATTCTGTTTCCTGCCGTAAGGCTTCTGGTTCAAAATGTGGGCGTCGAGGTTTGGGGCAGCACGGGCATCATCATCATTCAGCTTTCCCAGATTGTCTCTGTCATTGGCGGTCCGAGCGGCTACTTGCTTGCACTCAACACATTCATCACCGAGGTTGTTGACTATGAGGAGCGGACGGCAGCTTTGGGAAGACTCAGCGGAAGCATGTTCTTTGGATCTGCCGTGGGTTTTCTTTTGGGCGGTATCGCGGGTGAGAGCTTTGGGATCAAGGCCCCCTTCCGCTTGACGCTGATGCTGTTCCTGCTTGTGTGTGCCTATGTGTTCGCCTTCCTGCCGCACATCCCACCTGCCGAGCGAACCGAGGACGACACAGACTCCATGAAGACCAAAAAGAGCACTTCAGCCTTTGGCAAGTTCTTCGGCCCGTTGACTGTGTTTGCTCCGCGCAAGTTTATCACCAAAGACGGTGTTGTCAGGACAGAATACGGTGCATTTCTGCTTGCATGGGGCGTGTATCTTGGGATCTTGGCCACAGGATACCTGGTAACCTTGCTGCAGCTGTATGCGACGAACATCTTTGACTTTGGGACGAAGCAAAACGGTGCATTGATCTTTATGTACTCCATGCTGAGGGGCGTCTTTCTGACCTTTGCATTTCCCAAACTGATCGCCTTCGGAAGGAAGGTGACCAGCAAGCGAGAGGAGCGCCAGCGCTCAAGCCCAGAAGATGCAACGCCGACAGAACGCGAACCACTACTCTCAGCGTCTCAAAATGGCTCGACTCGCAACACCAAGGACGGGGAACCCCAACAGGAGCGGACTTTCGCTTTCGATCTCACTTACACAAAATTCTCGCTCGTTGCCGATGGACTCCTGACTCTCCTTTGCTCATTCGTCCGTGAAGGCTGGCAGATGTATCTCGTTGCTGCAATTCTGCCCTTCGCTGCCGGGACTGGATCGGCGGCCAAGGGAACTGTTCTTCAGATGGTCGGCAGCTCTGCAACGAGCAGCGAGAGGACGGACGCGTTGGCAGGAGTTTCTCTGGTGGAGAACATCGCTCGACTCTCTACGACATCTATTTTCGGCATCATCTTTGCAGCATTTGCAAGTATCGGAAGGACGGAGCTAGTTTTTGCCTGCAATGCTGCAGTTGCCTTGATTGGCTTTGTGGTTCTGCTATTTGCTCGATTCCCGCCGGAAGGCAGTCGACGACTTGATCAAAAGGACGAATCTACTCCCGCATCTTAAACCGTCTGGTCTGGCACACTTCAATGAGGCACTCAGACCGCGAAATTACCTCCTAATGGCTTCTCCGCTGCGCTGTAGCGGCCTCGTCGGCCCTGAATGCAAGCAGATGCAATCACTCATACAACCACTGCTTAAACCAATTCACAGCCGCGTCCTTCGCCCTGGCCATCGCCTCTCTCTCGCCCTTATGTGCAGCGTCTCCGCGCACAAGACATCCATGCTCCACGCCTGGAAAGTGGACATAGTCAAGGGGGAGCCCGTTCTTCATCACCGTCTCGAACGTATACACCTTCATGTCAGCTGGATAGGGGACGTCATGCTCTGGTGCGAGCATCTGCACGGGAACAGCAATCTCGTCGATATCTTCCTTCGTCAGGATGCTAGGATGGCCGGCGCTGATGGCATCGACAAGCGACGGACTATGTTCCTTGGCCCCGAGGCGGAAACAAGCCCACCCGCCGTAGCAGAACCCGATGGCACCGAGTTTCTTGTATCGTTGCCTCAACACACGGGCGGCATCGATGATCTCAGGTTCGCGGATGTGGCGGGCGTTTCTCGCTAGGAAGCCTGCAAAGTCGACCTCGTGGAAACGTCCCGCCAAGATGGGTTCGAAGGGGAGGGTTTCGCCGTCGAAGAAGTCCGGCAGATAGACGGTGGCGTCGACTTCGCGGGCGTAGTGGTCGGCCAGCAGGCGTGCGTTGGGAAACGTCCAGCCGAGGGCGTCGTGGATTAGGAGGATGGCGCGATCGGGGTTGTTGCCGGCAACGTACGCGTTTAGGGGACCGAGGGTGGAAGTCTGGCCCGTGGGTGTGCCATCCCAGGCGAAAGATTTGAGGCAGCAAGTCGAGAGGGCCATCGTAGACGTTGGTGGTAGGTGCTGTCTTTGTTCGGAGTGAGACGGGAGGAGGGGGAAGAGGGGTGAGGACAAACGGGCGAGGACATTTCAGCAATCAAGAGGTGGGATCGTCTGCCTGATAGTATTGTTTCTGCCGGCCGAGGGTGGATGGCGGGGTTGTGAGGAATTCTACTTACTACAGGGTCCAAGCGCAACCCTACCCTTAGCGCGGGCTGAGCTCTGAGTCATTCGCAAGTCTCGGAGCCGAGACTCACGATCGAGTTGCAGTCGGTATCGATTGGAGGTTGGACGATTGGCACGCCGTTAGCATGCTGCATGCCCAGAGCGTTAAAAGACTCAATTGGTGGCATTGGACGCCCGATCGTGGAGATAGGACACGGAGCTTACGAGTACTCGTACTCGCACCTCGCACGATCTTTGCTACATGTCTTGAAAGCGGGATGTGGGACAGCGGAATTGCTTTCAATGTGGGGGGCATGGTAGGCGTACGGTACATACCTAGGTATATAGTAGCTCTCATAGACGGCGCCAGACCAGGCATTTCATCTGCTTTGATTCGATCTGATCTTGTCGAACGTCTGGCTGGCCGGCTAGCTGTACGTACTGATGAATAGCACTCCGCCGGACTCACCGTGGCACCGTGGTACTGCGGCACCGCTGTACCTTTGCAAGTCCAAACCCCAAGCGACAAGCATAGGCACGGCCGCCGCAGCTATAGTCAGTATACCCCAATCCTGGGAACAAATTAAGTCAGTCGCACGTCGTGTCGGATCACAAACCCCGCGTCAGGGACCGCCACCCAGCACAGTTCCTTGGAGACCTCGACGACGCCCGTGGTGGCGAGAGCAAGTTGCCGGCGAGAGCCAGCGAGAGCATGTGGTCGATCGAGGGGGTTAGGCTTGTTGCTGCGAGAGGTAGCAATCGATTGTGCCAGTGGTAAGGAAACGTTCAGTCAATGTCGGCAAAAGAACATACACGCGCAAAAGGGGAGAGTGGGATGGATGCCGACTGTAGTGGTAGTTGGTAGTATGGTCGAGAGTGCATAGAACGCGTGCGGCGCGGCGACGCGTTGGTCGAGTAATTACAGTTCAACGGAAGGTGCAGGGAAAATTTACGCCGAGTTTGGCGGCTGGTACCGCCGCTTTTGGAGGCGGTTTCCCTCGATGCCAAAAACGCGCTAACATGGTCTTCTCTCGCCGCCCAGTATTGGCTCTCCAGCCATGCGACCTCATGGGACCAGTAATAGTCCCCTCCAGAAACAGGGAATCGTTAACTCCTTGGAAAGAAAAGGGCTCCTTTGATTGCACTATTCCAGTCATGCCGCCTCGACGACGTGCAGGGACGATCACTGCGGGCTTCCTTAAACTCTCCCGGAGGGAGAGTGAGAGCGAGAGGACGTTTTCCGACCTTTCACGAAATCGTCTCGAACCGCATCCCATCCCGTCTTGTTTCATGCATTTGACCGACCCTCCCTAAGATTCACTTTTGGGCCGGTTAGTGAGACTCTTATCTCTCTCCCTCCCACAAGGGTTCCTCCCCTCGACTATCCTACCTCTAAGTTCCTACTTCATGCCTGACTTTTGTCCGGGTACTGTAGCTGCCAGGGCTTCCTAGGCCTGCCAAAGGTACGCCTATAACTCTCGGGCTACCCGCATGAGAGTCTTTGCCTTCTCTCGTGCTTCGAGTCCTTTATTGACCTAGAGGTCTAGGGACACCTAATACGATTGATATCCCCTACTTTTACGTTCTGCCTATCGCCTTAGACTGTTCCTAACAACGATATCGAAAATAACTTACTGAGAAAGGTACCGTAAAGAAGCGGCATGCGGACTCGATGAAAAGAGAATATTTAGGGAGTGATGAAGAAGTGGATAAGGTAAGTTATACCGTAAGAAGGACGTTTCTTTGCGACGTAAACCGGATCGTACGTGGACCGTCAAACTTTTCCCAAGGCTCCGACAACAGCTCAATGCGTCTTCTGCTTCTGGAATACCAGAGAGCCATGCGGGATTCGACTCTACAACTTCTCCACGCTGTCGAAAGCTCGGGACTATGTCGAACTCCATCTCAGTCCATTCCAGGATGATGAAGTTATCCCCTACCTGGATCCCGAATGTCAAGCTTCTGCTGTCTAATGTTACCGAAAGTCGTGGCTGTTACTCGCCAATAGCGACAACGATATGTAAGAAATCAGCTCGCTTCTAACCTTCCTCATTAGTCTTTCAGACTTGCGATCGCCCACGCTCAAAGTGATGTGGTGCGGTAGACTTGCGAGCATTGTAACCAGTTGGCGCTACAGTATACGCACGAAGTCTGACCCTCTGCCGCCACTGATTGACCTCCCTACCGAATTACTCATCCAAATCTTAGTGTGTCTTCATTAAATCGGATATCACCCTCTCTGCCTCCGCCTTTCGCAGCTCTCTAGGCGACATAAATCCGCGGATTTAATCTCGGGAAGTCTATCAACCGTGAATTCCTTTCCGTGGGCGAATCATCTCATTACCTAACCCGCCGCCGCCGCCGTAGATTTGCCATTCTATTCCAGGTGGAGGGCCATTGTGAAGAAAGATCAAATCATTTTGACCGGATGTCAGAATTAGCTCGAGTCTATTGGAAGTTACATAACGTCAGGACTTGGATGTGTGCAATCACCCGCGTATGCATATTCAACGAAGGGCCCGACGGTGTCATCGTTTATGTCCCCTTCGACGTCTCTAATCTCGATTTGATTCGGTTTCTCTATGGTGAGCATGACTTAAGCTTCTTTCACCCCTTTATCATGCCAGGCCAACAAGCATTCCCGTCAACTTCGGATTCACTACCATTCCCTCCAACTCCGGCACACCACGATTAATCTCATCCAAGAACTCGGCGACGTCCTTATAACCGTCCTTTCCAGCCTTGAGTGGGTCAGACTCGCAGGCAGGCCTGGTGTCCCACTCCTGCTTGTCTTCTTCATCATGTCGCTTTCCAGAGACCTCACTAACCTTGACAAGTACCGGGACGATACCACCTGGTGGTAAAGAAAGCGCAATATGGCCGACGACTCGCAACATCGCCTTGATCGTCCCACAGTGGCTCGTCATGCTGATGTACGTACTTTCGTCGTGCGCGAAGACATCGTCGAGTAACGCTCGAACACGTCTGTCATGGCGTCGAAGTGACTCGCGGCGAGTAGGAGAGTGCAGCTCATCGTTCTCTGTGAAAGAGTCTTCGATCCGGAAGTCAGGAAAGTTGGTCTTAATATATGATTTCGTGGGCCGTAAGTCGCAGGATTGGACGCCGTATGCTTCACGGAGGAATTCTTTGACCACCGGGCGGAAGGTCTGAGACGGTGGCAGAGGTAAGCCGGAGAAGGTGAGCTGGGCGGTTTGCATCGCCCGGGTGAGTGGACTGCTGTAATAGGTCTGAGGCAAGGGCATCTTCTGGGTCGAGATCAAGTTCTGCCAGAATGTCGAGACGGTTTTGGCTTGGTGTTTGCCGAGAGGGGTTAGGTGGGCATCGAGATAAGTTATGCTTGGGACGTTAGGATCTCGGTCGAAGGCGCCATAGTAGCACTGTATGAGAACAAAACCTCTGTCAGTGACAAGAACTGAACGAAACGATCTTGAGTGGCAGAGAATTAGGTTTCCATCCGGGATTCGGGATTGGAGGGAGATTACACCACTTACATCCCACGCACCATCGCCATAAAACATTATGCCAACATTGTGATACCCTTGGCCGTGTCTCCCAAGGTAGAGGAGTCGATATGTCACCCCTTTCGGAGCTCTCTGATTCATGAATTTCAGTTTATGGGCGAATCGTTGCCATTGGTTAAGAAGTCTGCCGTTATCCGGCAACAATTTGTCAGTGTCATAGTTTCGCTCTATTAGGTCGAAATCCTCTTCCACCTGCCCACGGTGGAGACTGTCAGATAGCGTTCCCAGCATTTGCGCACAGAGATGGCACATACGGCATCGAGTCTGCCTGAAACTGGCCTCGCGAGATCTTGACTAAAGAATCCGACCACAGTACTGTAATCGTAGTGCCACTCCTGGCTCCTTTCCACTTCATTCTTGGTTCCCGCAGCGGAAGCCTCGGGAGGTGACATGGACTTGATCAACGAGTATCCAGTCTCACTCATGATGAAGCTGAGAAGGCAAAGCGAAGAGGACGAAAAAAAAACTTTCGGATCTGCACTCCGGCGTTGCTCTCAGTTAGCAAGGGACGACGGGGCGTATTGTATTAGCCATCATCTGATTAAGCATCTCTGTTTAGGTCCAGCTTTTGCTCACAGAATTTTGCTCACTCTGAAAAGGCACACGTGTCCTAGACGGGAGCTTGTCTCGCAGCTTTATTATGAAACATGGGAGAAAACGACAACCATTGGTAAGTACAGTGAAGTAATCACAACTCAGGGTTGTTGTGTTCAATGTTGGGGTCGTGCGGAGTGAGAAATCCGGGGAAGGCCTCCTGACACGGAAAGCGCGGGTTACGCGCGGAAGGCACAAGGCGGTTAGCTGTATTTAGCTCATTCCTTTGTTTCGTACTCTTCCGAGATGAGGCCAACACCATTGTGTTCATTGTCTTCGACAACGCAGTTGCTACGAACTGCAGCCTAGATCCAGTCTTCTCTCGCAATGCAACATACGATTTCGAATGTATGCCGATCCTGCGACGAATGCCTACCGAGAACCCTCGTTCCTGTCGAGATTGGTCTGGCCGATGCGTCTTCTGCAATGCGACGAGAGTGGCAAGTTCATCTTGACCAAGGTTCTAATTAACGACATTCCTCCATTCGCTATCCTTTCGCACACGTGGGAAGCGGATGCAGAGGAGGTTACCTACAGAGACATTGTTGAAGGTCACGGCAAGACCAAGGCTGGTTATGACAAGATCCGATTTTGTGGGGAGCGTGCAAAATGCGACAACCTAGAATACTTTTGGGTAGATACTTGTTGCATCGATAAGTCGAGCAGTACAGAGCTTGCAGAGGCTGTGAACTCTATGTTTCGATGGTATGGCAATGCGGCCAAATGCTATGCCTATCTCTCAGATGTCTCCAGACCTGCTTTAGACATCGTCAACACGTCCGAACAACATCTTTGGGAGTCGCAATTTCGCAAGAGCAGATGGTTTACTCGAGGTTGGACCCTTCAAGAACTTGTTGCGCCACGGACAGTCGAGTTCTTTTCTAAGGAGCGCAGTCTTCTTGGTGACAAGAGATCGCTTGAGCAAATAATTCATGAAACAACCGGCATTGCCCTCGAAGCTCTTCGAGGAGATCGGCCGTTGCACGACTTTAGTGTCGACGAGCGTATGTCATGGGTGGGACATCGCAGCACGACACGGCCAGAAGACGCAGCTTACTGTCTCTTGGGCATCTTTGGTGTTTACATGCTGCCCATCTATGGCGAAGGTAAGCAGGGGGCGCTACGTCGCTTGCGGAAAGAGTTCGAAGAGTCACAGCAGCCCCTATCAGTCTTGTCCGAAGACCTTCGATCGGATCCTCCTGCAAGGAGCGAGGATCAACGATTCAAGCACTTCACGTCGTCTTTCAACGATGCACCTGTTGATCTGCTCTCCATTCATTTCATGGACCGTCAGCAAGAGCTGACTCAAGTACGAGATGCTCATCAAGTTTGCGAAGAGAATTCACCCGCCCGTTGTGCTATCTGGGGCATTCCGGGTGTTGGCAAGACACAACTAGCAATCCGATATTCGAAAATTTTCTTGGAAGACCCAACAGTGTCAGCATTGTTCTGGATATCCTGCTCCACTTTAGAAAGGTTACATCAAGGCTTCTCGAGGATGCTAGCCCTTATCGACCATCCCGATCAATTCAAACCGGAGCAAAATGCGCGAATTATTGCGGCTCGTCGTTGGCTGGAACAACCCGAGGTCAGTGGAATATACCGTTGGCTCCTCGTCCTCGATAATGTTGACATGACCACAATCGATTTTCTTCGCGAAAACTTGCCACGACAAGGCAGACGAGGTCGACTCCTTATCACTACGCGGACTGAAGCCGTCGCTCAAGCTGTTTGCAGAGCTTCTGGAAGGTTGCATCCACACTTCGAGATCAAGCCGCCAGCGATGGAGGTTTCGACTACCTTTTTTTTCAAATCAGTTGGAGTTGGCGTCAACTCAATGTCGAGCGTTGGCCGACGCCAAGTGACTGACCTGATGAAATGTCTGGGATGTCTGCCTTTAGCTGTTGAGCACGTTGCATCTTTCATGAGTCAATCATCTCAAACTATCGATGGTTTCACGAGATTGTATCAAGGCAAGCAGAAATCCGATGTAAGTTCGACTTTGCACCATCATTTGATCTTGTTGCAGTGGAGGCGTCTAATGTGCATAGTTTTTCGACTGGCAAAACTTGTTCTCAGCCTACGAAGTAAAGTCGATCTCGGGCATTTTTGAGTCCCATCTTCATAATCTAAGGCGATCAAGTCCGGAGGTCTATGGTTTGCTGAATATACTGGTGTTCTGGGATCCTGAAAGGATCGAGTTTGAAACAATCACAGCAGGCGCTTCCTTTTTGCTTTCTTCATCGGAACCGACCCAGGAACCTTCGAAATTGGGACAAAGTCGGCATTGGACACAATGGTTTATTCCAAGCCTGATAAAAGCCCACTGTTTTGGACTCGCGTCCAACAGTCAAAACTCCGTAAGGAATGCTCCATACCTAGATCCCGAAAAAGATGCGCCACTATCTTCCGAGCTCGAATCGATAATCAACATGATGTCCTCTGAAGTACGGCTCCAAAGTGCGTTGCAACAACTTCAGATGCTCTCTCTTATCAAACGCAGGTCTGCTGAAGGAGGAGCATACAGCATACATGATCTCACCCAGACTTTGATTCAAGTGCTTCTTGAATCGGAGGGCACGTATCTACAATGGTACAAATGCGCAGTCAGAATGGCTTGCGGAGCATTCGGTGAGATTGGGAATCCTAATATGCCCGAATACTGGCATAAATGTGACGGCTTGATCTCCCATATCCTCTCGCTGACAAAATACGGCGAATTGGTAGACCCCAACAACGCCGAACTTCTAACAGCTCGTGGCCACGCAGCTGCGTACTGGTGCAAGCGTGGCAGATATAATGAGGCTCGCGAGATGTATCAGCAACTACTGCGTATCGGCTGTACTGATGATACCCAAGCAATTCAGTGGAAACTCGGTCTCGCGGAAGTCAATTGGCACCTGAGCAATCACGGTGAGTCTGCTTTGCTGTATGAGCAAGTACGCCGGATTCAAGAATCGCAACTTGGTGCTGATCACCCTGATGTTCTGCATGTCGTCGAAAAATTGGCACTCGTGTACCGGTCACAAGCGCGGTATGAAGAAGCTCGCTCAATGCTAGAACATGTCCTCGAGAGTCGTAGAAAGAGTCTTGGACAAGACGACCTTGTCACTGTTCAGGCTGTTGAGAATCTTGCTCTAACTATCAACGAATATGGGGAAGCCGAAAATGACGAGGCCCTATACTTTGAAGCCGAAAGTCTGCATAAACTAGCATTGACTTATCGAGAAACTCAATTAGGGGCAGACCATCTTGACAGTTTGTGGACGGCTGATAGTCTTGCAACCAATTATCGAGCTCAAGGCCGACACGAGGAAGCACTGGAGATCTACGAAAGAGTTCTCAAGGGACGCACATTACAACTAGGAGAGGATCACCCGCAGACTATGTGGACAGTCGCCAACCTTGCATCTGCATATACTGGTCTAGGTCGCTTGCAGGAAGCCGAGGCCATGTACAAGCGGGCAGTCGTTGCCAACGGGAAACAGTTAGGTCATGACCACACGCAAACTCTCTGGGTCGTCGAGGGTCTGGCGGACGTCTACCATCAGCAATCACGGTTCGAAGAAGCAGCAACTTTGTACGACCAAGCGTTACGTGGCATGCAAGGTCGCGTAGGAGTTGAGCACCCAAGTGTTATGCGGATAATGCACAAGTTGGCGAACCTCTACCGAGACGGCAATGATGTTACAAAGTCGATTACTATGTTTGAGAGACTTCTAGAGCTTCGTGAATCGGGGCAAAGATCTGGCAATGCAGAGATGCTTCGAACATATCACGACGCAGCTGCCACATATGTCCGTATGGGCATGTACAGTCAGGCCGAGGAGTGTTACAGACAGGAGTTGGCCAAAAGTGTTGAGGAGTTGGGCAGTCTGCACGTGGAAACCAAGAAACGGGAGCGGAATCTGGTTGACTTCTTGGAGGATCGAGAATTGCAGGGCAACGCGGCCAATGGTGGCATGTAGGAAGCTGTGGGAAGTTGTGAGGCTATGGCCTCTCAGCAGATGTTGAAAAGGAGGCTGAGGCAATTGCTGAGGTATGCTTGACGCCATGTGTGTGCTGGATAACAAAACCCCCTCCCATAACACAAACAAACGGCCCCAGCCCACGGGGGATCAGAGGTGTACGAGAGTGCTTCGATTATAACTTTGTCTTTACTTGTATCCAAACGAAGTTCATCGATATCATCGCTCTTTGAAGATATATCAAGAGATCTGTAGCAAGTCGCGTTTCCCAACGACGCTTCGAAGGACCAGTAAAGTAATGAAGGTCAGCAGCACGTACCGATCGATCACTTGCTGGCCCGGCTTCCTTCCTTCCCCCGGATCTTTTCCTTACACAGCCCAGGCTGTCACACTCTACTTGAACATGCTTACCCGCAAATGATAGCCCTAACCTCAACACTCGCCCTCTTGGTATTCCCCGAAACCGACGGGTCAGTAAAAGACGTATGCGGCGCAACTACCACCCATCAGTCACACGCACTCAACCCACAAGACAAAATCACTCAAACTTGGACTTACACCTAGCCACGGCCTCCAAATTATCATCGATCTTAAATAACACAATATCATCCTTCGACATTCCCTTCTTGTAGTACCACCGATGCGCAGGGTTATGCGTCACTTCAAACCCTTCCTCGCTGAAATGTGGGTAGACTATGTCGATTCTGTGCAGGTCGTTTGGTGTTATACTGCGGTAGTCGCAGACGGCGAGGGGGGCGTCGACGCTTGTGCCGGCGACACAGCGCCATACGCTGTTCATAATCGTCAGCACCCAGTCGTTGTGGATTGGTTTGTAGGGTTGCCAATGGTCTCACTTACTCTACATACCGGTAACGACCACTTTTGATTGCCGCCGCTTCAGTTGGGAATTGGAATTCTAGGCGTTTTGCACAAGACTCGGGGGTGTTGTCTGGAGATGTGGGCCGGATTAGAAATGGTGGATTGCTTTTGAGGTAGGGTGTTGAATTGCGTTTGCTTACCGCAGTGGACTCGGAATATGGGACTTCTCCATGTGCCGTCCCCTGATTTTGTCGTGTCGTTGGTTCGAAGCTTGTTGGTGTTAGTGATGCTATACATCTTATTAGATTGTGGGAAACGCCCCGTACATTGTAATTGTAGATGAAGACCTTCTCGCACTTGAAATATTCCTTCAGCCATGCTGATGTGGCTGGGAGATATTCTGATTGGACACTTTCGTCCGTCCATTCTGACATGTTTGTCGGAAGGTGCATGAATTGGAAGCCTGTCTCGTCGAGTTCAAATACATCTTCTCTGCCACCAATATCGCAGACCTCGACAAGGTGGTCGCTTTCAACAAGGTTAGTACGCGCTAGCGGGGTTCCGCAGGGTAGCTGGCTGAAATATGGCTTCTGAATTTTGTAGACCTCCAGAGGAGCAAGATATGTAATAATGGCACCTTGGACTTTGGGCAGGCCTGCAACTAATAGATCCGAGACATCCGTGGTCGGCGCTGACGACAAGTCAGAGTCAGAGTCAAAGTCGCTGAGTTTGGAGCGAAATACCTCGATCTACAATTTTCGAAGCGACCCTTTTTCGACAGCTGCCTGCTTCAACTTTCATCAGCAGACTTCTGAGCCAGTTCCGCCAAGGTTGCTCGAAGGGCCGGTCCGGGTCGAACTGCCACGAGAGAACTTCTGGAAATTCGGATAGAAGCCAAACATTGATGTAGTCTCCTGATCTAGGTGGCCAGAATGCTTTCCATGGTCGCCTGGTGATTTCTGTGGGTGAGAAATCCTTGATAGACGAATGGCCGTGCTCTTCGGAATCATAAAACCACGAAAGATCAAGGCTATTTTTGCTTGACATCATGAAACAATGCAGTGAACGCTCTTAAAAGGAAGAACGAATTCCAAGGTCACACAAGATCAGGCTCAGAGACGTTGGACAAGATGCGAAAGACACAAGACGGTTCGGCTACAAAGTCGATGTGAGCCGCATTCTCCACACGCTATTTGTCGCGCTGCTAGACCTCGTAGCGTGGCAGCATCAAAGATTGAGCTTGATGAAACGTCACTGGTCCCGTGTGCTCTCTAGGTTGGTTAGGACATGTATCTGTAGACTTGAATCACTCACCGGTTTCGACTTTGGGCGAATGGGTGCAGAGTGATGAAGCGCCCAGCGCAGCTCTCGGATGGGACCTTGTAGACTAGGGTCTAAACCACTTACTTCCCCGCAGGTGATTCACGCTGCTGAACGCCACTCACGTCTTGCGAATAATGCTTCGTGGTTCCTATACTCATAATTAGTGCCTAGTGACCAAAGAGCCTCCCGGCTGCTTTTCAATAAGCAAGGCTGGCGACTGCGCTGCTCCTGACAGATATACTGTTGAATGTTAGCAGTTCCTGTCGGTCTACTCTCCACAGGGGTAATCTCCATCGTCCAACCCCGGACGGGCCTCTCTGTCCTGCAGTCGCGGCGTGACAGCAGGCAACAAAGACGTCCAGGGAATGGCCGTCAAAACTGGCGGCACGTCCAGCCAGCGACCATAAGCGAAGCGGCCGGGCCGCCTAAATCGCAGGCGGATTTCCCGGCATCGATTCTACATACACAATGCTGGACGACAAGGAATGCCACCGAAATGCTACCTATACGCACCGTACGTCAGGGGGCGCTTGGCCCGTGCGTGGCGCGGTGGTCGGTGCGCCGCTTGGCCGGAGCATTCTCCAGTCTCAGTACGGAGTACTCCCTTGACGAGGCAGAGTGACCACCACGCACATGAAAAGGGACATCGATCATGCGGTGCCTAGGGATACATATTTGGTTCCAGGCGCAGACGCAACACAGTACTGCGTACCGACTGAGCGATGTCGGAGTTCGCTCCACATCGCCTGCTACCTGCGTAAAGTGTGGTGAGGAGACAGTCGACATCATCACCGACCAGTCGGACAAACCCCGTGGGGAAGCCCATTGAATAAAACCTCCCCAGTAGTAACTTCCGAGGTCTCGCTCGTATGTATCGATGAGGGTAAAAGGCTTTCTGAGAAACCTTCGTGCCACATCCGTACGTGCGAATACGCGTTAACCCCCTGGAACGGTTCACAGGTCAAGCATTTTACTAGGAATGCGAAGTTGAAAGCTTAGCTGGCTTCCCCATACTTCGTATCCGATTTGTTTGCTACTACTAGTGGCGCTTTGGTCTTTGAAGTCTGATCCTCGACAGGTGCTCCGTACGTAACGTAACGTACTTCCGCCACCTCTGTGGTCCAGGCTTCGATCGCAATGGCGACCCTTCGCATTGCAGAATGGTCCGCCGGCCTATCATACAGCGACCTCCCGGGGACTGTGGTGGACGCGGCCGTGCGCTCCTTCTACAACTGGCTCGGCTGTGCGCTGGGGGGTTCCAACCATCCTACCACGACGACGGCGGTGAAAGCGCTATCCCCGTTCTTCGGGATAGGGACGTCGAGCATATTACGCGATCCATCGTTGGGGAGTGGAGCTGCGAAGGCGGATGCCAGCCATTCGGCATTGATCAACGGCATCGCGAGCCATGTGCACGACTACGACGACACGCATCTAGAGACCATCATTCACCCGACGGGGCCGGTGGCGAGTGCGTTGCTCGCCCAGGCCGAGGCACTGACCGCCCGGGGGCTGACGGTGACGGGGGATGATTTTTTGCTGGCCCTGGTGGTGGGGATTGAGGCCGAGTGTAAAGTTGGCTTGGCCGTCTGGCCCAAGCATTATGATGTGGGATGGTGAGCACTGATTCCTCCCCTTCCCGGGCGCCTTGAACCCCCTTCTGAGGCATGTTGAAGCGGTGCAATTGCCGAGCTTGGATAGGATGAGTCTTTTCCTCGGACGAACGGCTCTAATGAAACTTATTTTATAGGCACATCACCTCGACGACGGGCTCTATTGGCGCTGCCGTCGCGGTCAGCAAACTTCTCTCACTGTTTGTGGAACAAACCGCCCATGCCATCGGGATTGCGTCGACGCAAGTGACCGGCCTGCGCGAAATGTTCGGCACAGACACGAAATCCTTCCACGTAGGACGGTCGGCTCAAAACGGGCTGTTAGCAGCCATATTGGCATCACAGGGGTTCACGTCCTCAACCTCAGCCCTGGAGGCGAAGAGAGGTTGGGTCAATGTCGTTGGTCAAGGGATCAATCGGTTAGACGAAATGGTGGGGAGTCTAGGGAAGGTGTGGGAAATCGAGAAGAACGCGTTCAAGCCGTTTCCGTGTGGGATTGTGGTGCATCCGGTCATTGATGGGTGTATCCAGTTGCACAGGGAGATCAAACAGAACGGAGTGGATGTGCAAGGGATCAAGAGTGTGCGATGTAGGGTCCACCCTCTGGTGCTGGAGTTGACGGGCAAGAAAACTCCCCAGGATGGCTTACAAGCCAAGTTCAGTGTTTATCACGGTGGCGCAGTGGGATTGGTACTGGGCAAAGCCGGGCCGGCGCAGTATGCGGATGACGTGGTGAGGAGTAACGAGATCGTCTCGATCAGGGATAGGATTGAAGCGACGGCTGACGAGCAGTTGGGCGCCGATGAGACTGAGATTGTGGTCGAATTTCAGGACGGGAAGCAGCTGAAGAAGCACGTCAAGCATGCCATTGGGAGTCTGGAGGTCCCAATGACAGACGAGCAATTGCAGGAGAAGTTCCTCGACCAGGTGAGTCTGGTGCTGGGGAAGCAAGGGGCAAAGAATGCGAGCGACATTGCTTGGGGCTTGAAGGGTGTTCGTGACGTTGCTGCGTTGGTGAAAGCTTTGTGATGCTTCCTCTTCCCTCTGAAGTAGAGAAGGGGCCACTTGCTGTGTTGACAGGTGCTGGTCGCAAGCAGCTGCCTATGGCAATGTGGCATTGGAAGCCATCTCTGCGAGGTGGATACGCGTAATAAGTAGGAAAGCCTGCTTGTTGTATTTTGTTCACAAAAGAAACAGACGAGGACGATACCAAACTTGCCAAAAACGCCAAGATATGATGATGACTGGAAAGGCGAGGCTGAAAGCTGCATCGCAAGGCTGTGGCGCGAAGTGCTGTTAGCGTCCGAGCCCTGGATCTCCGTTACACAATTGGTCGAAAGTTTCAATTAGCGGCTGGACATTTTTTGCGGAACTTCAGGCAAGCTCAATAGAGTCGACTCCAATAGACGTCTTTACCAGTCAGTGCACTGCAATGAGAGATCTCCTGCCCTGATATTGATCTTCTAGCGACTGTGAGAATGGCGACCAAAGTCGACCTCAAAACCACCTTCGAAGCCGCCAAGACCATCGAACCGATTTTCACTGGGGGCGACATTTCACATAATGCAGATGGGAGTCTGCTAGCGACTTGCGTCGAAGAAGACGTTTTGATTGTTGATATTAGGTCTGGCAAGGTCTTGTGTCGGATAGAGGGCGATGGAGAACCCGTGACGAGTCTTTGTCTGGCCCCAGATGTCTCCCACTTGGCCATTGCTTCCAGATCGCTCTCACTCCGCATCTATTCTCTAAGACCTGTAGAGGGATCGGCAAGTATGGTCGCAGATTTGACACGCACATTGAAGCCGCACGCCACTCCAGTCGTGTCATCGGCAATTGACGACACCGGATCAGTCTTGGCCACTGGCGGCGCGGAGGGACAAGTCAAAGTTTGGGACATCAGAGGAGGCTATGTATCGCATACATTTCACGGCCACGGTGGAGTCGTCTCCGCCTTGAAATTCTTTCAGTCCAGATCAACCAACTCGACGAGCAGCCAGAAAAGCCGAAAACGAAAGAGTCGAGATGGAGAACAGATGGATGTCGACGAGCCATCAACGGTGCAACAAATATGTCTCGCATCAGGTGGAGAAGATGGTAAGGTTCGGGTATGGAATCTGGCTGCTCGAAAGGCTATCGCCACACTTGATGCTCATGTCAGCGTCGTTCGCAGCCTCGACTTCTCGGAGCTGCCGCAACTCCTTCTGACGGCAAGTCGTGATCGGACAATCATATTATGGGATACCCGCACGTGGACGCAAACAAGAGTCATTCCCGCACTGGAAGTCCTCGAAACCGCAGGATTTCTGAGCGCCGGGAAGTTTTGCTATGCCGGAGGAGAGCACGGAGTAGTCAGGGTATGGGATGTCAACACAGGTCGCGAGCTCACAGCGAAGCAAAAGCCCCGGCTTGAGAACGACGCCATCACGGTTATCGTCCCTGTGGTTGAAGATAACACTGTTATCTCCGTCCATCAAGATCAGACAATGAGAGTGCACGATACTACTAAGCTGCGAGATCTTCAAGTATCAGAGTCACTAGGAGCCCTCCCAGTGATTCGCACAATTTCTGGCAATTACGATGAAGTTATCGATATGGCTTGTGTTGGCCCAGACAGGAAATTACTGGCTCTTGCCACGAACACCGAGAGTGTCAGATTGGTGTCCATTGCGGACGACGGCACACAGAAGGACGCTGACCTCTCCTCCCCGAGCTCGTTCGGAACCGACGTTGCGCTTCTCGAAGGCCACCAAGACATCATAATCTGCCTGGACGTGGACTGGTCGGGTCATTGGCTAGCGACCGGCGCAAAGGACAATACAGCGCGACTCTGGAGATTAGATCCTGCCTCATCATCGTACACATGTTTTGCCGTTCTGGCCGGCCATGCAGAGTCCTTGGGCGCGATTGCACTACCACGAACTCCACCCGGTGACGGACCCGCTTTGCGGAATCCAGCAGAACACCCGCCTGCTTTCCTTCTCACCGGGTCGCAAGATAAGACGATCAAGCGGTGGGATACGGCGAAACTCAAGTATGACCCCTCGGCAACAGAACCGCAACCGGGCGTCAAAGCCTTGTTCACACGAGTCGCGCATGACAAGGATATCAACGCGATCGACGTATCGGCCACATCAGCACTGTTCGCCTCTGCCTCTCAAGACCGCACCATCAAAATCTGGTCGCTAGGAGACGGCTCCGTGACGGGGATCCTCCGCGGCCACAAGCGCGGCGTCTGGTCAATCCGCTTCTCTCCGGCAGGAACCCCTCCCATCCCTCTACCGGACGGCGGATCAAGTGGCTCTCGCGGCCTCCTGGTCAGCGGCTCCGGCGACCGAACAGTCAAAGTCTGGTCCCTTTCGACATACACGTGTCTCCAGACATTTGAAGGACACAGCAACTCAGTCTTGAAGGTCATTTGGATCTCGCCAAGCATGCCTCCCGCCCGAGCTGAAGAGTCCGGAGAAGACGCACGCCCTTCCCAGCAGACAGGGTCGCCGATGATCGCCTCCGCCTCGTCTGATACCCTCGTGAAATTTTGGTCGCCCTACTCGGCCACAGACTCCGACCACCTCCTCACCACGCTGGACAACCACACCGATCGAGTATGGGCTCTCGTCGCGCCGACTTCGTATCCCCAACCCTACCCTTCCACCTCCCATAAATCCTCCAAGAGAGCCTCAGCCTCGGCTTCAGCTTCAGCCGCACAATCCTACCCTTACCCGCTCATCTCAGGCGCCGCGGACGCAACGCTGACCTTCTGGCGTGACACCACGCTCGCCACGGCCACGGCACTTTCGCACCGCGCCAACCAACGCATCGAACAAGACCAACTGCTGCAGAACCACATCTTCTCGAAAAACTACCGCGAAGCCATCACTTTGTCCCTCGCCCTCAACCACCCCGGCCGGCTCTTACGCGTCTTTCAGGATGTCGTGGGGCAGAACGACGACCTAGCCAGCGAGGAGGCTCGGGAGAAAAGTATCACCGGCTCACGAGACGTCGATGCCGTGCTGGCCAGTCTGGACAGAACGCAACTATTCCAGATGCTCGAGCACGTGCGCGACTGGAACACCAATGCGCGGACGGCGCCCGTCGCGCAACGCATCTTGCATTGTATCCTCAAATCGTACCCGAAGTCGACGTTCGTCGAGATGGCGCGGGATAAGAAACTCGTGGGCACTGCGGTCGGCGTGGAAGACGGTGCGGGTAAACGAGGCAGAGCCAGAGGAAGTGCAGGCATGCAAGAGTTGCTGCGGGCCCTGGAGGTCTACACGGAGCGGCACTTCAAGAGGATGGAAGAGCTGGTCGACGAGAGCTATCTGATAGAGTACACGTTGAGGGAGATGGATGAGGGGTTTGGGGGCGCCATGCAGCTGAGCAGTAACGAGCAGGGCAGGGAAAGCAGAATGGACGTGGAGAGGGATGCGGACGCGATCATGGTGTAATAAATTACTACAGACTGGGGTAGTAGGTTCGCTTGGTCCTTGGGGCTCGCATCCAAGTTAATTACTACATACAAGGTATGCATGGTTGTGGTCTCGAGCCCGGCGTCACGTCAATACGTACGTAGTCTGTCAGTTTGGCAGGGCTGTCACACAATCTCGCCTAAGGTTGGTATTGTCGCCGGCAAATTTCCTGCAAGGCTGCCTTGTTGCGAGAAATGACCGCGCGGTCCAAATGCTGGCGCAACTGGCACCGAATTGGTGGTGCCCTGCAATTTTAGCCTCGACGGAGCCGATGTCGACCACGAGTACGAGGTACTCGTATTCGTACATATTGTGTTACTCCAGGGGTTGTGACTGCCAGTCGGGGGGAAGCCTAGAAGGCAAGCAGATGCTCTAAAAGGCAGCCCACTAAAAAACACCAGATGCCCTGCAATTTTAGTCTCGCCGAAGGCAAAGACAGAGCCCCATTGCCTCATATTCTCGGCAGACTTCAGCCTCGCTGGGCAAATGCCCAGAAAGCTTCTCTCGGCCCAACTCGGTTTCAGGGTCAATGTCGTCGATGTTGTGATAGCATGATCGAGAAGCTCTTGCTCTATGACTACCATGACTACATTTTGGAGCCGACATTGATCATCTGTCTCGGTGCCGACGATCACCATCGCGCTCCTTGTACCGGTCCCGGTCCCGGTCCCGGTCTCGGTCACGATCTCGATGGCTTCGATGAGACGAGCTCGAATCGTATCTGTCGTCATCGCGGTGACGGTCTCGGTACTTGTCTCGGTGCCGGCCATCGTGGTTCTCCTCTTCGTCTCGGCTTCTTCGGCTTCTGTCCTTCGACCTGTCCTTCCGCGATCTTGAGGCCTCATGGTCACCGTCTTCCCGATCTCTCCTTGAACGGGAGTATTCCCCGTCATCCTCCCTGTCTCGCTTTGATGAACTTGAGCGCGAGAAAGAGTTCATCTGATCGCGATAGTCATCATTGCCACTCGCATGACCATTTCGATCATGGTCTCTACCGCTCTTTTCCAGATTGCGATCTCTGCGCTGCCTCCAATCCTCCCCGTCTTTCGTTCCTTTAGCCTCCTTGAGCCTTCGCTGAAATTCATCCTCTGATATTCGCTCGCCTGTGGCTTTGTTCTCGCGCATCAACGGTGTGAAGAATCCCTGGCCCTTGGTGTTCTTGCGCATATCAGCTTTGCCCCACGCGCCTAGCTCGACTCCATCCGTTCCGGGAGCTGCCCTTGCGCCGATGCCTAGAAACCCCTCTTGCTTGCGTTGCTTCCGGCTTTTGTCGTCCGTCTTGGGGTTCAAATCAATGACTTCTCCGTTGGCGCGCCGCTTCTGGCCCATTCCCCGCAACATCGCCAGTCCAAACTCCTCGACGGGCATAGCTGCATACTCGTCGAGCGTGCTTGAATCTGGTCTAGAAGCAATGTCTTGACGGAAATCTTGCTCTTCGTCCCGAGGTGACAACGTCCTGTTCTCTAGCTGTTGTATAATAGCGTTTGACCTGGGCTTGCCTGTGCCATCGTCTAAAAGTGCTTGCAGGGCTTCCTCATCTGCCGTCAGTTGTTTGGGCGGATCAACGGTGTGGTTCTGGTTTCTTTGGTCGCGACTTGTCCGTTGCTCGGAGTCCTTCTCGCTCTTGTCTGCAAACTGTAGCCCTGTAGCCTTGCTCACTTCGTCTCTCTCCACCATGACAGGGCCATCTCCTCGTTGCGCTGCCTGGACTTCTGCAGGCAGTAGATTCGTCCGTCCTCGTCTGCGCCAGTCGCCATTGCCGGCATTCTGTATGACCTTCTCTCTCGATTCCTGTACGGGACGACTTAGAATAGCACCACTAGACGAGAAGCCGGTGACTGACTCGTGTTTTGGCTCTTCCTCGTCTTCAACGTCCGAGTCTTGGTGCAAGGCGGTCCGTGAGGCGGTTTTTGAAGAGGCAGGCTTGCGGGCCTGAAGAGTGTCGGTGCCAGAGCCAGAGCCAGAGGTGGCTAGCTTGGACTTCCCGAAGCCAAACGATATAGGCTTCGACATCATGGCCGGCGAGGGTCTGCGCTGGTGGCATGGAAAGCAGAAACGGGACCGACAGGCACCGATGACAGGAACATGAAAATTGCTCGGCTGAGTTTCCTCGCGGGTCTTGGGAGGCTGGCCTTCACTTGTCCCTCACTTCTCGATCGCTTGACGCGCCGGCAGCCTTCAGTTCTGCTTGTCCATAACTTCTGGTGCCATCTCTACTCCTGGGCCGTCGGCGCACATCGTCGTCTTCTGAGTGCGCATCGATCCATCTCGCCCGCCATGGCGGCCCCCGACCTGCTCGCCACCTTTCAAAAACACATCGAAGACATGCGCAACCTCTCCCTCTGCAAGATCTGCATCAAACCCTTCTACGAACCCTTCATTCTGCCCTGCGGCCACACTTACTGCTACTCGTGTCTCGCCAGCTGGTTTGGTGGTGGCACCGGACGAAGAAGCAAGAGTACCTGCCCCGATTGCAGAGCGAACGTGCGAGTGGAACCCTCGCCGAACTACCTGCTTCGAGATCTAGTTCACATGTTCATCGGCCGCGCGGAGCTCTTGCCGGAAGATGAGACTGTGCAAGAACATCAGACTGCCAAGGAAGAAGAGGCCGTCCTGCTAGCCGCAGATCGGGCTGGACCAGGCTTGTTCAAGGGTGCTTTCTTGGGGTTAGCACATACACGCGTCGCTGGAAACTGGCGAGCCGGCATATTGGATCCGGAAGACAATGTTTGGCGATGTCCTAACTGTCACTGGGAATTGGAACATGGAGGGTGCAGTCAATGTGGTTTCCACCAATTTGACATGTCTGGGAGTGACTCCGATTCCGACATGGACGAATCAATAGATTTGGATGACTCTGAAATGGACGACGATGCTGAAATCGACCATGAGTTCGGTACTACTATGGGGGAGCATGGCTTCCACTTTCACTACCCTGACACATCGATCCATAGACGTTCAGCCTCGTCGGACGAGGACGACGAGGACGACGAGGACGAGGACCAGGATGAAGACGACGATATGGACGGATTCATCGACAACGAGGTGGAAGACGGTAACAGCGACAGTGATGCTGATACCGAGTCCACAATGACCATCTACGACAGACAACTTAGAAACAATCATGGAGCCAGCGGTCATCGCTTTCTCCCAGATGAGGTATACGGTAGCAGACTCTTGCCAGAGCATATGCATGACCCAAACGACCCCTATGACGAAAGCGGTGCACGTTCGACTGTTGATACCGCTCGGTCGACCAACGGGGATCAATCGGATGCGGCAACAAATTACGACGACATGACAGAGGCATCTGATCTTGAGACCATGCCTGTGCAGCCAGCGCGAAGATCAGGAGTCATGCGTGTCATCATAAGCAGCGATGACGAAGACGAGGACGAGCCAGGAGTTAACCCGAGTGTGGCGGCTGAGCATAGCGCTGAAGATGGGCACGAGGATCGTGAAGATGAGAGCGAGGATGAACACGAGGATCACGATCTAGCCTCGGAGCTGTCCATGACAGAACGCTCTCACAACGATTCAGACTCTGACTCTGACGATGATGACCAGTCTGATTCCGACTCCAAAGACTCAGACGAGAGTATCCGTCCCCCTCAGCCCTCCAATCACCGAAGACGACATCTTCACAACCAACGTGCTCGAAGGTCTAATGAACCCCCTATTGGCGGGTACGCCGCTATGCGCCCGAGTGGTGCTCGAAGATCTGACCATCCCCCTATTGGCGGGTATGCCGCTATGCAGCCGACTCGCGCTCGAAGATCTGAGGACAGCCGTGTTGGCAGGTCTGCGCCTAGAAGTCCGACGCGTGCTTCAACAGGTAACGACATTGTTGTTGGCGGGTATGAGCCAGTCAATCCGTCTAGGCAACCTCATCCCCAACGACAGCAGAGTCACCGAGGACGAGGCAACACGAATCGCTATCAGCCTTATCAGAGACCATCTGGGCGACGAATACCGGTTGGCGGAGGAAACTAGCAGGTTACCAATTTAGCATTCGAGGATATATCGAATCCTGTATGCGCAATCATTGGGAGAGTGTGTGGGGGATGGTTGATTAAATAGCGGTTCTAGCATGGCGCCGGGATGGGCCAGATCTCGTCAAGATATTCGATAGACTTTGGGACCAGTCCGCCCTCTCAACCCCTGGCATGGAATGGCATAGGCAGGGCATAGGACTGGTCTCTTACGGAAAGAAGACTTGTGCGTATGTGTGCGCCGAAAAGCCACGAAGACGTCGCTGGTGTGGATGGGGAAGGTATATCACCAAGCAGCCCGAAACGAATTGATACCCATTTTTCGTGCATCTGCCTCTCGATCCGGTTCCTGTCTACGCCGTCGCTATGCATATTCTACAAGCCGCTTGACTTCGCCTTGTGTTTCCCCTCCTGCGGCCTTTCAAGCCGCCAGAACCTGCTTGCTCGTATCGTACTCGACGTCAATGACCCCGTCCTTCTTGACCACCTTGACCGTCATGCCCTTGAAGTCAATGGGGAGTCGCCGCTGCAGCTCGTCCGTGCACATGCGCAGGATCTTCATGCCTTGCTCGAACGAGATGTCCGGGTGGTGGTGCTTGTCCAGGATCGAGAGGCAGTAGTATCTTTTTCACCATCGTTAGCTCGATAACCCGGGATGGGGGACCTCAAGGATCGGGACTGGTGCAGAGAACAGAGCGGGCACTTACTGAGCGTACCCGTGCGCCGCGTACGGGACCTTCGCACTACTGGCCAGATAATCCAACCAATATAGACTCGGCTCCCTGGTGATGGGATCCACGCCGCCGAGCAAGAGGTTCACGTTATACGGCTTGCGCGAGCGGAGGGACCGCGCCAGCTCTCCTCGCACGAAACTGGCCACCGCGCTGGGTCCGAGGTCCGATTCGTTGCGCATGCTGTATAGCGCGACGTTGGCCTGGATGAATTCTGCGAATTGAACCGTGTCGCCTGCTTCGCCGGAGAAGGCGAGCAATGTGTGCTTGTTTAGTTGGCGGGTCTTGTCGTCGGATGTCTTGAGGATTGTGGCCCCACGCATGGCGGCTTTGGAGGCGGCGATGATGGTGAAGTCCCGGCCGGTGAGGCCGAGGAGAACTTCCCTGAGGGTGAGTTAGTGGTTGTGCTATGGATTGGGGTTTTGCTCGGGCTGGAGACGTACATTGTGAGTTTCAGGTGAGGGTTGAAGAAGGCGTTAAGCGTTAGAGTGGACGTTCAGCGGCGTAGAGAATGACCAGGGGATGATTCTGCGGCGGCAGCACTGGGGATCGATGTTTGTGAGGAGGCACAGTTGAAGTGAGGGAGATTGTACCGCAATTGAGGGCCATGAATTCGATAGCTTGACACGCAACGCGAAGCGATGCCTTGCGCTGCCGTTGGCGTTGGCGCCGGAGGAAGGTGCGGCGAGTGGTGACGATTTCTCCGACAAAGATGCGCTAAGACTTCCAAAAAAGTTTCGGGCGTTTGGAGAAATTTATCTTGCTGTTGCTGCTCTGGACTGCTACCTGAGAGACTGAGCCGCCACACACCCCGCAGGCCAGTATGTCCTCCTTCTTCACCGTCCCAGCATCTCAGCGGAAGCGGAAGAGGGACCATCCTGCCCCGGGCAAACCAAGGAAGAGACGGGAGACGGACAGAGGCGACGCTCGAGAACAAGCCGACGGGCAGCCCCGACGAAGAGGACGGCAAGCACGAGACCAAGACGACGAGTCAATATCCGGTAGCGAATCCGAAGATCAAGTCCAAGCCGACAGCGACGCCGAAGGGTCAGAAGCCACCTCCGAAGAAGGCGAGACCGCGGCAGAAAGAAGAGTCCGCCTCGCACAACGGTACCTGGACAACATTAAACAAGAGATAGACGACACTGGCTTCGACGCAGAAGACCTCGACCGAGACTTGATTGCGCAGAGATTAAAAGAGGATGTGGACGAGGCGAAAGGCAGACAATACCGCCTCATTGCCGAGAACCTGGACTTCACGAATGCGAGCCACGCACCATTTATAATGAATACAGAGGCCACCACTGGTGTGGCCATCTGTCAGCCATATGTGTATACCGTGAGCAAAGACAAAACGTTGATCAAGTGGCAGCTTCAACCGCCCAACGGAGGTAGAAGGACCCGGCCAAAGCAGCTTGTATATGCTCGAGGAATCAAAGTCAGAGCATCCGCGCAGCAGCAACACGGCCATACCGGAGCTATACTCGCGGTAGCAGCATCGCCGGATGGCAAATTCGTGGCTACAGGTGGTGCGGACAGGAAATTGATTATTTGGTCGGCGGACGACCTGCGGCCCTTGAAGACGTTTACTACGCACAGAGATGGAGTGACTGGACTTGCATTTGCACCCAATTCGTCCAATCAGAATGGCTTCGGCCAGCAACTCTTCAGCGCAAGCATGGATCGTTCTTTGAAAACCTACAGCTTATCGGGCGAGGACAGCCTTGCGTACGTGGAGACGCTCTTCGGCCACCAAGACCACATCGTGGATGTCTCAGCGGTATCGGTCGACCAGTGCGTCACAGTAGGTGCCAGAGATAGAAAAGCCATGTGGTGGAAGGTTGTGGATGAGTCGCTCACCCGGTTCCTGGGTGATAGCTCTGCAAAGGACCAATATCAGACCGGGAGTCTGGAGTGTGTTGCTGCGCTGCCGCCACAGAATTTCGTGACCGGCTCCGATTCGGGGGCTATCAGCCTGTGGAGCATCCACAAAAAGAAGGCATTGTTCACGATTCATACAGCACATGGCGTGGAAGAGCCACCTCCGCTCGAAGAGGTCACATCCGAGGCGGATCCAAAGGTCATTGAGGAGCTGAAAAAAAGCGACCGACGGAGACCTATTCCAAGAGCCATTACCGCTCTGGCTGCTCTGCCCGGCACGGATGTTGTCCTCAGTGGCAGCTGGGATGGCTGGATTCGAATCTGGAAACTTAGTGATGACAAGAGGTCTTTGATCGCACTTGGCACTGTTGGGAAAGAGGAATCTGAAGCGAGCACATGGAATGGGCACATCAGCGGAGACTCAGAACAACCAACCGGGAATATGAACGGCGATTCTGCATCGGCGGGTGGGTCTTCCACGTCCTTGGTTTCGGCAGAAAAACCATTGGGTCCGGTCCGGGGCTACGTCAACTCTCTGGCTGTATTCGAGCGAAGAAAACAGGTCATCAATGAGTTTGGCGGCAAAAAGGAAGGAGAATGTGAAGGTCTGTGCATCGTCGCAGGGACGGGCAAAGAGATGAGGCTGGGAAGGTGGAAGAAGCTAGCTCGCGGCAAGAACGGCGCGATGGTCTTGGAAGTGCCACTGAAGGAGCCGTCGAAGTAGTAGCGTGTCAGTCCTCAAGCCACAACCCTGATCAGGTGCTGTAACTGTACGAGAATTATTAATTCCTGCGTGGTGAGGCAGAGTGGCAGCCTTATGGCGCGCAGCTCCGGCACAAGGCTACGGCACGTGATTTGTCTTGGCAGAGGCCACTTTACAAATTCTTCCGCTAGCTCGGACCTTCATCCCTTCCTCTTTTTCTTCTCCTCAGATCAAAAAAAGCAACAGAGCCAGCCACGACCGTCGTTCCGTCCTTTCTACAGCGATGTGTTGCCATGAGCTGCACAAGCTCGATGGCTCTGGAGAGTAATTATTTCATTCCTTGTAGGAAGTTTCCTTCTCGTTGAGTCCTCTTCGGTGAGGGCGATGAGTTTGAAATGTCGATTTATAGGATACATGCAATTTTCTTCAACTTCCGCACCTTCTGACTGTGAGCATGTGGCGATGTGACCGCAATTCGAGTCGAGACACCACCATAAGGTCATAGCAGAGCGCTCGAGCTGGGCGTCTCCGAGCGTTCTGCGTTCCAGCCTCCACATGTGGAGGCGTGGTGGTCAAGGCGACGAGAAACCGCAAATCATCATGGCGCACCTGACGAATTCCGCAATCTCGAAGACCTCAGGTATGTCATGGATCGTGCGCTGCATTCCCTCGCCGTTCGCCAATGAGAGGCTCTGGCGCCGAGGCTTTTTTGTTTTGCATTCCAGAGACACCGGTATGCGAATCGCGTTGCCCTCGCCGCACGGTTACTATGCTCAAGGTAAATATCAAGGCCGGTGGTACAAAGTGTCCCGTTGGCCTCTTGCTTTTCCATCAGCTCGTGTTCTTTCGAGGCTCCTTACACTCGTTTGCAAGTGCATCGTTGGTCGCAGAACCCAGTCGCTCCTTTATCCCTTTTGCTTTACCACTTCTCGCGCACGCGCGCAATCGACACTCAAACCACCACTACCAATCAAGCACCTTCTCCAAAATGAAGCGATCAGGAAGAGCCATGCCCGTGGCGGCACTGCTCCTCGCTGCGGCCAACGCGCAGACGACCGTCATCAACGATCCCGCCGACACCGACACCACCACGGTCTTCTACTCGGTCTGCCCGACCGCCTTGACAACGACGACCACACTGTCCAGCACCATCACCTTCACCTGCCCTGGCGGTGAATGCCCCAGTGGTCCAATCATCACTCCTCCACCCCGGGGTCCTCACGGCCGCCCTCAAGTTAGTGAGATCCTGGCCTTCACCACGACTCTTCCGGATGGATCTGTCCAGGAAATCCACGAGTACATCACCATGTATCCCGCTATCTGCAGCGATGGTTCATCTATTGGGCAAGCTACCTACACCATCACTGAGGCCTGTCCATGTGAGGCGACCAGACACCCGGGCCACATTCCTGACGGCTTCACTACTACTGTCACTGCCTGTGATCACTGCCACCACGGTGGACCTACCACCATGACCATGACCGTGCCATGCACAACCGGTCCTTACGCCACTGTCACCCCGAAGATTGGCCCTACCGGTGCTGCCGGTGCTGCCGGTGGCTGGGGCGATTGGGACGGCTCTGGTTCTGACCCAGCCGACTCTGGTACCTGGGGCGATTGGGACAATTCTGGCTCCGACCCAGCCGGTTCTGGTGAGTGGAACGATTGGGGCAACTCTGGCTCCGACGGCTCTGGCTCCGACCCAGCTGGTTCCGGTGAGTGGAACGATTGGGGCAACTCTGGCTCCGACGGCTCTGGCTCCGACCCAGCTGGCTCCGGTGAGTGGAACGATTGGGACAACTCTGGGGCTGGTGGCTCTGGTTCCGGCTCTGGTGGCCACGGATCTGGGTCTGGCTCCGGCTCCGGCTCCGATCCCGCTGGCTCCGGTGAGTGGAACGATTGGGACAATTCTGGCTCTGGTGGCTCCGGCAACGGCGGCTCTGGTGGCTCCGGCGGCAACGGCGGCTCTGGCGGCTCTGGTGGCTCTGGCTCCGGAGGCAACGGCGGCTCTGGCGGCTCTGGTGGCTCTGGCTCCGGAGGCAACAGCGGCAACCGATACGACAATGGCACTTCAGGTGGCGACAAGCCCGTCACGCCCCCGATTACCCCTGTCTCTCCTGGCGGCGTCACCCCCAGCCAGTACAAGGGCTCTGCGGACAAAGTTGGCTTCGCTGTTTCCGGCGTGCTGGCTATCGCTGTGGGCTGCCTGGCGTTCATGCTATGATTGCTTCCATCGCCATGAGTTGAGTCTGCGTTGCCGAATTTCGGGAATTGGCTTTAGTGGATGCAAAAGGAGAGGACTTGTGGGGATGCCGAGCTGGGGGGCATGGGATAGGGACATTTTTCACGCCTCCAATGGATGGATCTTTCTTGTTTGTTCGGAACACATAGTACTGTGTGACATTCTCTGGATATGGGCTGATATGGGCTGAGACGCGTGCCATGCTTGCAGCGGTGGAGCTGCGGGACGACACGACGGATCATTTGTCTGCGTCGATCGTACGGAACTGTCATGGGCGGGGTTTGAAGTGGTCGAGTAGGAAACAATCGAGTGTCAGGTAGCAGCTTTTCATAGTGGTTAGAGTGTTGTAGCTGGTCGCGTCAAATTCATTTGAAATATTTCCTCCTGCTTCCTTTCTTTGATTTCGCACAGCACGTAGAGAGTCCCCGCCGCCGTATCGAGTCTCGATAGAAAGGCCCTGAGGTCACAATTTTCTGTCGATAATGTAACGCTTGTTTGGAGCACAGGACTGCGGGATAACCATGTGGATCAGATCCCAGTAGTAGAAACATTGGATGCAGAGTGTCGGCGATATGCCATCGTGTTTTCTGACAATTCACGGTCCGACTGATCACATACAGTAACTAGGCCACATCGGATTCAGCGAATCTGCTCAGCGTACTTGATCGCAGGCTTTATCGGGCGAGAGGGACGAGATACAAAGCGGGTTTATCAGCCAGCTCGCGCTGGCGACCGGTGTGGGAGAGATTACCCACAGTACATAGGTGGATTATCTTCTCCTCCTTATCTACTGTGGCACTAGGTCCACGCAAGCTCGTTCCTGCAGCTACAGTACAGCGCGCGAGCGGACGTATGTACGAACTGTACATATCACCAAGGAAGCGGTGAGAGTTAACACTCGACGCTAAATCGCAACTCCGAAGGTCCGCTTGATTGCGCCCGCTAAATATCACGCAACAACACCTCGTACAGAGGAACCGATGAGGATGTAGGCAATCAATCATTCAATCACTCGGTCGTTCGCTGGCTGACTGACTGACTGACTGACTCACCGACTACTGATTTCGCAGGCTGGAAGATCTGAGCCCAACGCGCAGTTCTGGTTCCCATCCAAGCGTTGCTCCAGACACCGTATTACCATGTCTGGGCCGACGTTCCACTACGAGCAGCGACGTCTGGAGAATGATCTCGTAGCGCTTGAGCCATTTGAGGTACGTGATATCACATTACATACATACGCCAGACGCAACGCATCAGTCACCACACGGAAGACGGGGTGCAAGATTTTCTATGTAGTCCGACTGTTCTGCCATGGAATGCAGTGGGAGCCTGACTCGAACCTAATTATGTTACTATTACAGCCCAGTGTCCATGTGAGGCCGCTCGTCGAGATCATCAAAGCACACCCCGAGCTCTTCACGTACGTTGTCTTCCCCGTCATCAACACCGACGAGGACTTTATGACGGAAGTGTATAACGACCTGAGCGCCTCGCCCAGGGACTGTCTCTACGCGATCATTGATAAAGGCAGGGTGACCTCGCCGGGAGAAGGAGGTGAAGCCCGACCCGAAACCGGAACCGGGACATTCGCCGGGATCATCTCCCTGAACGGCACGAACCCGGTCAACGCGGTCACGGAAATCGGCGTCGTCATCTTCCCGGCTTTCCAACGCACATACGTCGCCACGAACGCGACGGGCCTCTTGCTCCTGTGGACGCTCGACCCGCCCTCGCGCGGCGGGCTGGGGTTGCGGCGCGTGGAATGGAAGACGCATGCCGGCAACGCGGCGTCGCGAAGGGCAGCCCTGCGGATGGGGTTCGAGTTCGAGGGCGTCGCGCGGTGGGAGCGTGTGTTTCCGCGGGGGAAGGGTGGCGCCGCGCTGTCGGCTGAAGCGCTGAGGGTCAGGAATGGGACGCCGCATGAAGAATTGCCTGGGCGGCATACCGCTTCGTATTCGATCGTGTGGGATGAGTGGGATGAGAAGAGGCCGGTAGTGCTCGCGCAGATGGAGCGGAAGGCGTGAGGGGACGGAGTATAGATAGGACGGTATAGACAGGATAGAAAGGATAGAACCAGGACCCGTCCGTCCATCACGGCAGAGCAAGTCTTCTTCTTCTGTGAGTGAGCTAGCGTATTCTGACAGTGGAAGTCGTTCTCCTGCAATCGCTGTGCAGTGTTGACCGACACATCGTATCAGCGGCAGCTGTGCACGTTTAGTATGTACAATGGTCTTGGGTTTCCAGCTGAACGGGGCGACACCTCGCGAAGCAAGCGATCAGCATCAAGGATTGTGCCACACCGACTATATTAATGTTATCAGGGGTGGTAGGTAATTAGGGCCCCGTCTGGGAGTGTTCCTACAGTACATACGACAGCACGAGTCAGACGTCGCTTTAGACCTCCTTCGCAAGACTGAATACATAGTTGCGCGTCTCGACCATTGCCATCTTTCCAACTGACCTCTATCTATGGCCTTTCCATCCTCCACCGTGGCTTCGTTCGTCTACGTGGGCATTGGGTCTAGGCTTTTATTGACCCGGGTCAATGGTTGACGATCGGACGGAGAAGTTGTATCCGATTCTTGTTCGAAAAGGCTGCGTCGTCGTCAAGCGAGAGTATGTACAGTCTGGTTACCGGCTGGTTCATCTTCGTTATGCTACACATCGTCGGCATTGACGCTGAGTTCCCCCCTGGGGGTATTTGTTGTTGTACGGTGCTGTATGGGAAGCACGATATCAGGATCCCGATCGCTCTGGATCTCATAATTATGACAGAGCCGACTATGGATGGTCAAGCACGATAATAGCACTGCCAATTCTGGCTCTAGTCCTCTCTGTCAGTACATACCGTCCAGTGGATCACAGGGGCGCCTTTGAGATGACGCGTCAGGCTTTGACTCTTGTGGTCATAGATGCATTCTGTCGTTGTAAGGGCATGTCGGCGGCATTCGGCGCGGATGGACGTACAAATACACGATCTGCTGCAGGAAGAGCTGGCAGGCCTTGATCGCCCACGTACATACTATTCCACGAGCGCGGCGCAGGGATGAACCGTTCAGACACATGTGACATTCTTTGACAGTCTCTCAACAGCATTGAAGTTCTGCGTCCTTCTCACATGAGATCGTGAAGTCGGCCGAGAGACAGACATCATCTGAATGTCTGATACTGATAGTCTAGGGAGCCCGGCAAAGGAAAATTGGCTTGATCTAACCTTTCCCCACGTTCCAGCGCACAGTATTGCACCAGCCCACGATCCTGGGGTCGGGATCGCCCGACGCCCGCTGCATGTCACCTACCTGAAAGAAGGGCCGATCATTCATAGGCCGTGAAAGCCCTCGACAGGGTTCGAGGGGCAGAATACTGGGAGGGGGTGGCTTGACCCTGGCCAAGTGTGGAGGTGCTTGTTCGGCCAATGACTCTTTTCGGCATCATGCGACATTCGAGGTTTCGAAAGTTGAGGTATACAAGGACCTTCCCGAAAGATCGATCTCGCCGTGCCACGAATTTCATTTTGCCTGGGGGCCAGGGAGGGTCGTTGATCCTTGGGATTTCACCGACTGAGCCAATATGCCATAGCCAGAAATGCCCTTGTAGAACCAATTTCGTGTCTATATCGCGCCGCCTGCACAGCATTTCAGCCATGCGCAGGTGTGTCGTATAAAAAGCCACTGGCCGCTGCAGGTGCCCTTGTCGAACCTAAACACTGATCAAGCTCTTCGAAGCACGGGGAGCCAAGTCCTTCTGACGAAAATGAATACTCTTTCGTGTGTCTGTTTGATCCTCGTCCTTGGCCTTTCCTACCTTGCTAGCGCCCTGAATCCAAGCTGCGCCCCGGGAGGCAACTTCAACCTCAAGCCATGGATGCTCCAGCTCCCCATAGGCAGCACCGGTAGCCCGACCACAATCAGCAGTTCGCAACTCCAAGGCTGCTCCGGCTACCAGGACAACGGCCACCACTATTTCTTTACGGAAAGTGGCGACGGCGCACTGGTCATGAAGGTACCCGGCTCGCCGGCCAGCTCGGGCTGCGTGACGACCGCGCACAGTCTGCATTGCCGCACCGAGCTGCGTGAAGCAAACCCCTCGACCGGCGCAGCGGCGAGTTGGCAGCCCAGCAGTCCCAAGAACAGACTCTCAGTAACGCTCGCGGTGCCAGTCCCAGATGACAGCGGTCACGGCACAGTCATTGGACAGATCCATATCGATGACAGCGTGTCCACAAAGCCAGTCTGTGAGCTCTATTACAACGCGGCTGGTGATGTAGTCATGGGTGTCGAACAGACTACAGCTGGCGGGAACTCGATCTTCACGACAATTGGCAATGTCGCGGTCGGAAAGGCATTCTCGTACGAAATCCGATACGAGTCAAGTGTGCTCAGCGTCAGCCTCAACGGAGGCGCCCAACGGGAACTCGACACCTATGAGCTCGACAGCCCGCCTAGTTATTTCAAGGTCGGAAACTATAACCAGGGAGACAGTCCCTCTGACGTGCACTTCTTTTCCATTGATGTAGAACACTGAGGAGGATACAGGGAGGCAACGCGAATAGCGGGCTGGATGGTCCCTGGCGAGATGTGGAGTTTTGCATTATGTGTATGATGGTGGAGGGATTCGCGCTTTTGCATTGCGGGAGGGAATGAATTGACGTCGACCTGACGTTACCGAACACATAGCTGAATAATGTTCTTCACGATAGCACTGCTCGGGCGTCTCAGTGATTGTAGCCGCGATTGATGCTCTAACAACTGTAGAATTCAGTCCGAAAAAGCGAAGAGTGGGTAAAGTCACGTGAATCATCGACGGGAGTACTACGGCGCAACTTAAGGCCGAGCGGGGAAGCATCTGTGGTACTTATACTCGTCCATACGATCTTTGTTTTGGATTCTCCCAAACGCGACGGTCTTCAGTCAGTCAACTGCGATATAACTGCATTGCTGCCGCTGCCGCGGTGCGCGGTTCGAGACGCCCCTCCGGCGAGGTTTGTCTTGCGATGGCTTCCCTTCCTCACGATCCGCTTCGCCGCTTCGCCGCGTTGTCATCGCCTGGCTTCCTCTGCGTTCCTTCAGGCACATCCGCGAGCCCATTCCTGCGACCAACCCGCTTCGATCAGCTCCCAGTTGCATGACGAGGCTGTGACAAGACATCTGTTATACTTGGGAACCAGCTAGTCAAACAAAACATCTCCATTGCAGAGCCACAGTCCCAGGCTGCCGAGAACTGCTATGGACTTCCTAGAGTGGTCGCGCTGCTGAAAGCAGACCGGATGGCCGGTCTCTTGAGCCTCCAGAACACCAGTCCGCCGCTCTTGGAATCAATGAGACTCAAAGGCCGATGGATCTCTTTCGCCATAGGAACGCATAAGTTGTAAGTCCCGATCGTGCGCGCCGGTGCTCGTATTGACTTGTCCACCTTGACTTCGTTTCCGCCCCGAGGCCAGGAATCGGCTGGACTCTGATTTGGCTGGGCGTGTCCGCAAGCTGAGCAGCAGCGTGGTCGTTTTCTGTGCTACAAGGCAGATCACACAGGATTCAGCCTCGGACAGACATTGCCCGTCGCATCGGCGATCACCGCAACGCCTCGGTCATCATGCCGAAATAGGTTGAGCTCTCAATGTCGGCACGGTTAAAGATGTGGGCTCTCTCTTTACAAATATTAGGGCCTCGGTAGCCAGCGCGTCGTTCCACCCAAGAGGGCAGCCGCATGACATGGACTTGAACAGCGCTTGACTCATCCAAGATGCGGAGGACCGTGCACCATCGAGACCCCGTTCTTCCCGGTCGTGGTGGCCGGAGGGGCGCCTGATGGTCTTGTTACTGCAACGTCATACTATTGGGCTTTGTGACCTACAGCAGTGGGCAGTGGTCCGAGTGGGCGCTCAACTGAAAAGTACTGCGGCTCAGTCGGAGCGCTGCGTGCAACCTAATTCGGTCTAGTCCCCAGGGGCTATAGCGAGGGCTGCAGGGGTGATGTACGCCAAGCTGCTGGGCTTTGCCTCGTCGAGATCACGCACGAGGTGCTCGTTGTCTTCGCGTCAATATGGAGGACTATAACCACTTCCTGTTAACTGCAACTCTTCTGCCTAGTTTTCACAGTGGACCTGCCGGCCTGAGGCTGGAGAGCTCCGTTTCCTGGCTTCGCCCACAAAGGATTTGCACGATGATCAATCTATCAGGACGTCAGTTACGACCGCCGTGAGGGTATATATGCCTCGTTGTTCCAGCCATGGCTGCCCAAACAACCGTTTTCACAGATAACTCAATCACAGCATATCAAGATGCCTTCCACGCCAGCTACTATCACCTTAGCCTTTGCTTTTGCGGCAAGTGTCCTCGGCGACTTCCTGGGACCAACTTATCCAGCTCCCACGGACCTGGCCACTAATGGCAGCCATATGTCCGCCGCTTGGAGCAATCTTAGTTCGACCCTGAACGGATACATCACAGGCCCAGGCACGAATCTGACAGGCCCTTCTGGACTGAAGAACCTCACATTTTCCGTGGGCATGTTCTCGGTCCATGACCCTTCTGCTGCAGCGGCATTACAATTTCATCACACCTCCGCCGAAATCGCCAATTCGACCACTGGCCTGAAGAAGGTTGATGGGAACAGCATATACCGTGTCGCCAGTATCACCAAACTTTTCACTGCATTCGCTGGCATGCTTGAGCTGAAAGAGAGCGACTGGGATCGTCCTATCACCGATTTCGTTCCAACACTTGCAGCATATGCTGCGGCACATCCGGCAGGAGAGGACCTTACGGGCACTGTTGAATGGAGCAAGGTGACACTTGCCGCGCTCGCCAGCCAGATAGCAGGGAATCCCCGCGACGTTTCACCGTACGATCCGAGCGACTACCTCTTGTTGGACCCCACCGGTGCTCTTGCCGAATCTTTCGGACTGCCGCCTGCGAACGTGAGCGATCCAGTGGAGGTCCCTCCATGCCTAGTCTCTCTACTATCAGGGAATACGTCATGTTCCAGCAACCAATACGCCATCGGCGCCCAGGCTCGGCCTCCTTTGTTCCTGCCATGGACAAGCCCGGCATACACAGACTACGGATTTATGCTGCTTGGTGCGGCAATTGCAAATATCACCGGCAGATCCATCCACGATGTCTACCGCCAAAGCATCTTCAACCCTCTTGAAATGAGCTCGACATATTCGAATGTCCCCGATCCAAGCCAATTCGGCAAATACGTGATTGCTGGCAATGTCTCCAGCGCAGCATTTACACCGGAGGGCGCTCCTGAGGTCTCCATACCTTCCGGCGGCATCTTCTCTACAACGAACGACCTGGCAAGACTGGGCACTGCCATTCTCAATTCGACCCTCCTAGACTCGGACCAAACCCGCAAATGGATGAAGCCAGTCTCGCACACAGCCATGTTCGAATACGCCCTGGGAAAACCGTGGGAAATCTACCGCTACACACACCCCAGGTCCGGACTCGTCACCGACCTTTACACCAAGCTAGGCGACTCTGGCTACTACAGCGGATACATCGTGCTCATCCCGGACTTCGACGCGGGCTTTAGCATCATTACGGCGAGCTCATTGACAGAGCGGACCACCCTGGTCTCACTGCTTGCAGACATTGTGACAGAGTCGGTGCTGCCCGGGCTGACGTCCCAGGCTGAGACCGAAGCGAGCGAAACCTTCGTGGGCACGTATGTCTCGCAGGACGACAGCCTAAACAGCACGCTGACTCTGGCGATCAATCCGACGAGCGAACCAGGGTTAGTGATAACTCGATTTACGAGTAACGGCACAGATGTCTTGCAAAGCCAAGCCTTGGGTGCCGACCCCATCAGGCTCTTGCATTCGATTACCGATCGACCAAATGGACGGGTAGCATTCAGGGCGTCTCCGGCGAAAACTCCTTCGGGAGGATTGTTTGCACGGGGACTCAATGAGAATAGTGACTGGTTGACCGGTGACGCGCCGACATATGGGGGAATTGGCGTACGGCTCTTCGTGTTCGATGTCGCTGCCAACGGTAATGCTACGGCTGTCAGTCCCGAAGCTTGGAGGGTGAAGCTTGTCAAGGTGTCTTGAAACCTTGGAAAGGGTGAATGGCGATTTTGGGGCAGGTGTGACTTATCGAGCAGGCGCCGTGCCGCAAGAATTGACGGGTCCTTCCAAGTCAGAACTTAGCGAGCTTTGTATAATATATTTCCTGTCCATCAATTCTATCTGACAAATTGTGTCTGCGTCGTCTGTTGTGATCACAATCTACATTTTGCAGCGTCCGACCAAATAATTCTACTCCGTCGAACACAGGTCGCAGGGCTTCCGAGCTTGAGACTCCACATGAACTCCCTCCTTGTAATGGGAATCTGAGGGCAATGCCGCCAATAACACCAGAGAACACATGAGCCAATCTTTGCGTCCCCGCAAAAGTACACCCATTCTCAGCAACACCAGCGTAAAAGGCGCCTAAGTAGGCAGAAACCAAAGGTCATGCCACCCACCTGTAGCGTAGCAGGTTATCATTCGGCACCCGGCTCAGCCCCGAGGTTGGGTGACGTCGAGAACAAGATTTCCGGGCACTGGATGCAAGGAGAGCAGCGGCAAAGGCGATCGCTGCCTTGCCAAGTCGAATATCTTGGACGGTGCTTGTCCCGTGGTGCCGACGAGAACATGGGGCGCCTGAATGGATGTCATTGACTAATTGGCACCTAACTTTGCCGGCGGGGACCTCGAAGCCGTCGACCCAGCATTCCAACTGCTCGTACTCGTACTCTTCATCTCTGTCCTGCTCTCCGAAAAGTACTCTCGGTGTCTTCTCGTGCCGTCAGGAAATTAGGATAGACGACAGGGCCATAATGCCGAATGCGGAATGCCGGGTGTTCCTTCAGGACGAGGTTGCGACGCATGTCGGCAGCAAAAGAAAAAGGTGCGGCCCTGAACATCACCCCCCTCGCTATTATGTCCCGGCCATGTGTTCGAACATGTCTCCTCTCTAGTGCGATCTCTCAGAGCACCCATGTCCTCGATGTAGGCGCCTGAACATCCCCTGCATCGGACTTGGTCAGCGTCGATACAAGTTCGTGCACACGGACAAAACCTCGACGTCGCTCGACAACAACAACAACAACATTAGCCACAACATCACCACCACCGCCGCCTCCTCTACACTTCGCGCCAAGCAACTAGAAAATGAGGGCCATGCCGCTTTCATCCGCGCCCTCGAGGCAATTACGATACACAGCAGCCCGTCGAACGGCACCACGCGCCTCGCCGGCGCGTTCATCGACATGATCAGACCCTCCGTCAGCATCAAGTACAACTTGGCCTGGACGTACGGCGACTACCTCAACCATGTCCCTTCTCGGCTGGGCAGGAGTGAGGTCCTAGACAACGCGACCGACGCCTTCATGACGGCCGTAGGGACCCTCTCAGAGCACGGCACCGGGAGCACGCTTCTCGCGCTGGAGAAGTACGGACGCACGCTTGCTTGTTTGAGAAAGTGTCTCGACGACCCGGGCAAGGCGAGGGCTCCGGAGACGTTGTGCGCGATCCTTTTCTTGTGGAATTGTCAGGTATGTCGATCCATCAGTGAGGCAGGCAGTCGGACTTTCACTCGGCCATAAAGTATGTCTGTATTTTTCACCGCTAACACTCGGAAACCCGCCAGCAATATATCTGGATGCCCGAAGGATCAGGCCGCCACGCAGAAGGCGTCGCCCAGATCATCAGAATGCGAGGCTGTGCCGAGACGTCTCAGGACCCATTTGAGTCCAACCTCCTCCTATCTCTCCGCGCCGTTGTGGTAAGTGAAGGAGACGAAAGTAGGGTGATGGGCTTAACCGATTCTACGTTTCTGTTCCTGTCTCTGTTTCTGCTCCTCTACCTCTTCAAGCTCTACTGCGACCACTGACTAACCATTTCACCGACCCAGCTCTTCGACTCCCTCTTCAACGGCAGAGTCCACTTCACCGACGACGAGTGGATCGCCATGTTCGACAACGAGCTCTACGGACTCAGTCCCGAGGGCCAAGCTGTCCGGCTCCTGACGCGGGTGCCGAACCTGATGCGCCGGACCAAGGCCGCACTCACAACCACACTCACGGGAGATCCGGATCCAGCCACCCCTGGGCCTGGTGTCGGGTTCCCCCTCCCGGCGCTCCTCCCGGCTCTCCAAGCCGAGGGCGACGCCCTGCGCAACGACTTCGAAAAACCCCTATCCAAGCTCCGACAGCGGTGGACCAAATATACAAACCCGGACTCGACGCCTCCGCCGTCTCCTCGGAGTTATACTACCAACCCGATCTTCCACGCCATCGCGCACTGCCACTTCCTCCGCTCGTACGCGCTCGGCCTGGCCATCGCGATCATCATCAACGAGGTCCGTCTGGCGATGTGGTGTGCTCCGGCGGCGGCCACCACCGAGCCGGGAGCAACCACCGCCGCCGCCATCCTGCGCGAATCCCACGCCTTCGCCCTCGAGATCATCGACCTGGCCACCCTCGCCGCGCAGTACAGGCCCCTAGGCGTGAACGCGGTGGGCATCTGTCTCCTGGCCGCGGAGATCGGGGCCGGCGACGCGTACCCTGCGACCCAGCTCCGCGCGCGCGCGATGCGGCTGGACTATGCGAGTGATTTTCGAGGCGCTATGCGCACAGAGGTGGCGCACCAGCAGCACCAGCACCAGCGGGAGCAGGAGCTGGAGCCGCGGCCGGAGCAGTTGATCTGTGGGAGGGATTGGGCTGTGTAGTTTGCCTGCTACTGCTACTGCTACA